>OZ014553.1:17684200-18166700 GCA_963966155.1 Clivina fossor | reverse complement strand
GGAAAATTTGCATAATTTTTAATACGTTGACCCTTCAAAAAGATCTGTTCAAGTATTTAGTTTTA
The DNA here is from genome assembly GCA_963966155.1 of Clivina fossor. NCBI lineage: Eukaryota > Metazoa > Arthropoda > Insecta > Coleoptera > Carabidae > Clivina > Clivina fossor. Next base: position 18,166,635 of record OZ014553.1, on the reverse strand, counting down.
AAAAAAATCCATGTAACATTACATAAACCGTTTCTGTAAAAATTATACAGATTGTGTAAAACAATATTTTTCTTGAGAGTTTTAACAAATATTTTAATTTCTACTTAATCGCAGTGAATTAATATACGTATAATTAGAAAATTTAATAAATTTGGACAAATGTATTGGTCTAGCTAGGATTTAAACCGGGGCTTTTTGCTTTCGCGACACACGTTCTAATCACTGGACTACGAGCCCACGACGAAACAAACACATATTGTGTTTGACCAGACATGCGATAACCTAGTCAGTTGTAAAACGCTTAGTGTCATCGCGGAAGACATTGCTTTAATATCATATTACTGTAATACAATTTACTAGATTAACGGATAATTTAGTCATGACTAATCACCAACAATATAATTGAAAAAATGTGTTTGTTTCGTTGTGGGCTCGTAGTCTAGTAGTTAGAACGTCTGCCGCGAAAACAAGAGGTCTCGGGTTCGAATTCCGGCGAGTTGAATACATTTTCCAAATTTAATAAATATTCTAATTATATTTAGTACACTGCGATTAAGTGGAAATTAAAATATTTGTTAAAACTCTTTAGTGTCATTGCAGCAAACATTGCTTGAATATCATAGTACTGTAATACAACTGCCTAGGTTAACGTATAACTTATTGTTAGTCATGACTGGTCAAACACAATATAATTGGAAAAATGTGTTTGTTTCATCGTGGACTCGTAGTCTAGTGTTTAGGACGTCTTCCACTAAAGTAGGAAGTCCCGAATTCGAATCCCGGCGTGGCCAATACATTTTACCAAATTTATTAAATTTTCTAATTATATATTAGTTCACTGCGATTAAGTGGAGATTAAAACATTTGTTAAAACTCTTAGTGTCATGGCAGAAAACATTACTTTAATATCACATTACTGTAATAATAATAATAAGATTTATTTAAAACTGACACATTACAGTATACACCAATTACAATAAACCCGTAAGCAAATATAACAAGATTAAATCGGATTGTATAATATTTTTCTTATTAGTTTTGCAGATATAGCAAATATATCCATATCAGAGTTCTTTCAACATATTTCATTTGTTAATCTAAGTGCGACATTGTTAGGAGTTGAGAATAGCGACTAACAAATAACATTTGTCTACTTCTTAAACTAAAATTTGATACATGAAAGTTAATTTTACATAACACATCTGATATATCAAGTAAATTTTGCACAATTTTAACTATTATTAATATAGAAGTAATATTTCTTCTTACGTTTAATTGAACTATATTAAATTCATTCATAAGAAACATGATGCTCAAAATTTGGATATATTTTATATATTTTGTTCTATAACGTTAACGCATAACTTGGTTATGACTGGTCAAAGACATTTACTCTTTCGTTAAAAGTAAAAATCTCGAATCTACTGTTACAACCTACTTGTTCTTTTCAGGGTATCTGTCCGGGCAATCGACTACGATTAATTCCCGGTCTATACACCGATCTCTGCCAAAGTAGGGAGCCGTCACCTTGCGGTCCACCGCCGATGACCGAGCTGACACATCACCATCATCAGCATCAGGATTTAAACACATTGCAACGACAGGGAAAACGACGCAGTTGGCATGTGCAACCGAATAAGGTAAGCTATATACTTCACAATTCACATTCAATATATTCTAAGAACTAGTTACATATATATCGTTATACCTACATTCATATCAATTTGATTCACCTGTATAGTTGTATATAGATAATTGTAAATCTCGTTTGTGGTGCAATAAGTAAGTTATAAGTGACGAGACTTATATGATCGAACTTCGCTTGTTGAAGAGGAGCCGAATTCGTTAACTGTAAAATTTAATCATTTAATAGTATAGAAAAAAATATTTTGAAAGTTTTGCATGGTGGAAAGTTTGGCAATGTTGTCATGACGATTGAACTATATCATAGCAGCTTTTCAATATTTATTCAATTTCCAAATAAGTTTTTGTACCATCTTGTCCAAATTAATTAAAATATTAGCAAAATACATTAAAATCATGGGAAAATCAATTACAGATTTCTTAAAATCTCAAGTAAAATTCTTACATTTTTAGAAATTCCGTATAAAATTCGTAAAATTCACGAAAAGTTACCACAATTTCAACAATTACACTTAAAAAATGTGTACAATCCAATGTACAAAATTTGTGGAACCTTGGTTTTTTTTTATTTTTTTCCCGAAATCAAAGAAGCGTAGATTTTATGTTTTCGTTATCAAGCAAATGTTCAACAACTTTAGATCTTCTCGGATGTATTGCTTTCTTGATAAAATTAATGTTATAACCATTCATTAAAAAAATAGCTTCAAGCATTTTTTGTTCATCATAAAGTTTGTCTTTATGACAAATTAATGCAGCTCTATTAAATAAACATTTAATAATACCTAATTTTTGTACAGGGTGATGATGTGAAGATGCATGAATATATTGATTAGTGTGAATAGGCTTCCTATATATAGAATGAAAAAAAGTTAAGTCAGTCTTCTTTTCCGACAAAACACTAAAAAAATGCAAGCAACCATTTTCTTGCACTTCCATGTGTAGATATGTTTGCCGAAAACTCTGCATAGTGGAAAGTGTTTATACCACACCCTTATGGGTACATGATATAATTGAGTATATTGTATGTATGTATACAAGAGAACTATAATTGTAGGATCTAAGCAGCGCAAGCTACTTTATTTAGTAATTCAGATAATAGAAACATTTGTAACGTGAAACTTTGAAAGACTATATAATTTTACAAAAATAGAAAATCCATTAATTTTTCATATATAATTTCATACATACTTATAATATCAAGTCATAAAATAAAAATAGGAAATTCTAAGATCATAAAAATTTAATATTTCCGTTTAATATTCAATATAAAATAGAGTAACATAAAATTTTACATCAAAAAAACTATTTGAAATTAATTGGAAGTAGATTAAAAACAATCCTATTTTATATCCGAATCAAAAAGCTTATACCTTTATTAATTTCACCACCAAATCCCACACAAAAATTTATCACGCGATAATCTAGCTTGCATATGTTTAACGAAGATATACAAGTTACACCTAATATAATCTAACTTAACCTAACCTAACTTTGAAAAAAAAATCGACTACGCCAACGTGCATACATTTATGAATGTATCACTCAACCGATACGAAGTTAGTTGTAAGCTGATTTCATTCATAGTCTAAATGTTCACTGTACTATTTCGATTCATTGTTAAGTTTAAATGCAAACCTAACCTAACTCCTCTGGTTAGTAACAAACGTGTTTCGGAAAAATATATTTAGCCAATTGCTGTTGCCGTTAAAGTTTGAAATTGGTAGTGTCTTGCGTGTTACGAGTGGGTGATTCCAGTGAATAATACTGAGCTGGTGTTCAATGTGTGGGAATTAAGAGTTATTGTAGATTTAAGTTTTTGTATTTATTAATAGGAAACAATGAGTAATTGTTGTTTTTTTTCGGTATTTGATTTTTAATCTGTCTATAATGTTATGTAAATATTGAATATTTTCAAAATATTAATTAATAGGAGTTCAAATAACTAAAATACCGCCCTAGGGCGCTAAAATACTCTACGACTTGGGATTTTTATTTATATCACATTATCATTTATATTTATTATTATTTATTTATACTAAATCTAATTTTAGAATTACATAAACAAGAAACATTATGACACTATATCACACAGAGATATAAAAATATATTTTATATCACAAAGAACCTTCTAACTCCTAATTTTGTTTACAAAATTTCGCCCAAAATCACAAGAAAAATAATGATATATATTCGTCTGCATTTGACATCAAATTTATAGCATTTTCTTATTTATTTTCTTGCATTGTCATAAATACAACGTGACAATAAATCTTTATATAAAAGTCTGAATTCAAATCTGCAAAGAACTTATAAAAAAACTACATTCACAATCTTTTTAAGTAGGAGTTATTTTTTTTTTCTCTATCTTTATATTAATGTGTCAGTTCTTTTAAAATGAATTAAAAAAAATATCGAACTTTATTACTGCTGTAAAAGACAGTTTGAGAAATTTGCAATAATTTATATATCCTTTTCTATTTACTGTGGTTCTGACTGGTTAAGAAGTAGTGAAAAAATCGTTTTGCTTGTATCAAGCAATTTCATTTATAATTTATTATCTTGTGATACGTAATACAGCAGAATGATTTCTATACTTTACAAATATAGTTATTTATATAAAGTTATATATTTGATTTGTTGTAAACAAAAATAGATAGAAAACTATATGAATCAGTTTTATATGTTTGTACTACAGTGACGTTCTGATAAGTTTTTAAAAAATACATATTTTTTTGAATTTTTATGGAAAATAGTTTAATGCAAGATGTCAAAAATAGTATATTATGCTACGAGAAGTAACATAAAACGATGATTATTATGTTGAGCACAGATATTTGTGGTCGAGGAAACCCAAGGCCAAACATTCTACACGAAACAGAAAAAGAGCTTTCTATTCTGAGTCGGACGTATACGATTTTTTCTTCAAGCATTCTAAACGGGAACTAAACTAAATACATGACAAGGAACCTTAACATTACTAAAAGTTGTAAAATATGTTATTTATATTTGCTACGTAATTTGTGAGAATTAATCTTTCTTTGGCCGAATATACAATTTCTGACAAACACACATTTTCAGTAATTAAATTTAAATTAAAACGAAAATAAACAATGCAATTGTTAATTAACTTAACTTGACTTAATAATTTTTAATATAGCTGTCGAAGATGCCAAATTAAATACACTTGACCGTGTTTTTTCAGTCGAATACGCAATTTCTGACAAAGCTGATGATAGTAGCTATTGTGTAGTATTTCCTATACTTCTTCACAAATTTTCAATAATCAAATTAAAATTCAAGCAAAAATAAATAATGCAATTTATTGTCAATTAACCTAACTTAATTTGACGCCGAAGATGTCAGATTCAATACACTTGATGTTGTATATATATATATATATATATATATATATATATATATATATATATATATATATATATAGAAACTAACTACTGTATAATAATGTACTAGTAACATAAGCAATAAGAATAACGTAATATGCTTGAAAAAATAATATACATTTTGTGATTTTAATTTTATTTGATTTATCTACGCCACTGTTATATTTAATACAGGCTAAAAATAAAACGACTAAAAATCCACTGACGTGGGCGATACGAAATTGTGAATGAAAGTTAAAATGAATGAGTTATACATATATATAATTTTGTGCAACAAGATGCAATTACCTACAACTAATTTGCATACATATATTTTATACTCGGAGCTAAATTTTATGTAATTGCATTTGGTTTAATTATAAGTTTATTTCTTACAGAAAACAAAGGCCCGTATTCCCACCTCATAGGAAAAAGCACTTTTACTGTCAATTTTTATAAAAGTAATTTTTTACTAAAAAGTACTTTTTCATTGCTTCTAATTCTCACCTCACTTTTTTATTAATTTTTTAAAAAGTAATTTTTTGTATTTAATGCATGTGGCAACGTTGCAAATTGATAATTTTAGATGTCAGTTACATTTCTGCGCCATTTTATTGTTAGTGACGTGCATAATTTTAATTTTTGACAATAACACTGATTCAATTGTTTCATTTTTAGTAGCAAAATAAAAAGTGGTATACCCACTTTTTAAATTCACTTTTATCTAAATAGGAAAAAGTGAATTTTTCAGTAAAAAATGGAGGTGAGAATTAGATCGGTTCTAAAATTGCTACTATATTTCACTTTTTTGAAAAAGCACTTTTTCATATGAGGTGAGAATACGGGCCATAGATTTTTGTTTTTAGAGAAGCAATTATTGTCCACTGTGAAGTAGAAAAACTAATAAGTATGCCTCTATTGTACGTTGAAATATGATTTATCAAAAAATATTCAAAAACCAAAAAGTAATTGGATTCTTGTACAAGATAACGATATATATATATAAATAAAAATTTCATGTTTTAAAAGGAGCCTGTTAGAACTTTTGATAAATGAAACTCAATTGTAAGTTATACATGTACTTTTATGTTAACTTATCTATAAGAATGTTATAATAATTATATGTATGCTATCGTGGCTTCCTGATGATGATGATATATATATATATATATATATATATATATATATATATATAATATTTAATGTTGACTTTATATAAATGTTGATAAGGATATTATTGGGATTAGAAGTCAATACAGAATATGATATTAATAACTCAATTCATTGTATACGTTGCAAGCTTTCGGAGGTTGCTTGCCTCCTTCATCAGGCTGACAATGGTAGAGAATTCTGTGTTCTGAGCTTTGCTCAGTAATTAAAAATTAATTATGTGTCCAACGTCGTTTATATTTTGGTATTGTGAAAAAATTAAATAATTTTATATTACTGACAATTACTTATTAACTATTTTTATTTATATATAAGAATTCAATTTTAATTATTGACGTACAATTTGTTATACATTTAATTTTATTTTTAATCTTATTTCAAAAAACTGTTTTGTTATCTGGATTGGTTTTTTCATTGTGGACATAATTTCTAAATATTGTTTGATTAAGAACACACAGAATTCTCTACCATTGTCAGCCTGATGAAGGAGGCAAGCAACCTCCGAAAGCTTGCAACGTATACAATGAATTGAGTTATTAATATCATATTCTGTATTGACTTCTAATCCCAATAATATCCTTATCAATATATATATATATATATATATATATATATATATATATATATATATCGCAACAGCTTGGATAATATTTCAATTGAGTTTTATTTTTTAAAAGCTCTAACTGACTGCCTAACAGATCCTAAAAGCTGAATTACATTATACTTTTTTCGTCTAGATTCATACTAGGTTTCTAGTACTAGCTCGTTCATACTAGGTTTCTAGTACTAGATTCGTTCAAGTTTCCTAGTATAGAAATATACAACATGTTCTATTTTCATATTCAAGTTTCATACTAGGTACATTATACGCATGCGCACGCAATTCTACCAACCTTATATGTAGCGAAGTTATATAGGTTATATATTATACTCTGTGTATGTAGCTGTCATACACAGCTTTAAGTTGGCGTACTGGCAATACATCGGAAAAAATCGAAGAAACTCGACAATACACGACCGATTGTGAAAAAAGTATGAAAATTTAACAAACCTTGAACGAAACTAGTACTAGAAACCTAGTATGAATCTAGACGAAAAAAGTATAATGTAATTCAGCTTTAACAGTAAAATAAATTTACACACCGTCTGTGGCAATAAAACGACCATAGAAAACTTAAATAAAATTATGTAACAAATATATTTCACTTTGTATATTTAAAATACTAAATGTAAAATTACATTTCTATAATGTAATTGACAGTGTAATCTGACATTCAAAATTGCAAACATTTACAAATGTTTATGTAGTTCTCCAATGCATACTTTAATATTACATTCAATAATGTAAATTATTACATTTCTAATTCTGCTTTTTAAAACCCTAATGTAAAAATTACATTTTGGTTTGTAATTAAAAATAGTATTAAATTTAAATTAAATTAATTTAAAATTTTGTTATGTAATATTTACGTAACATAATGTAAAATTTCACATAACTGGAATGTTAGAAAATTTTGGAGTTTTGGAGTGGATTTATTTGAAAATCCCGAATGCATAAAAATTCAGATTTTTGAAATGAAATTTGATATAAGTTAGGTTAAAAGATTGCTAGTATGCATAATATATTTATATATAAATATATATTATTCAAAAAATTTGTTTAACAAATACGATAATTGTGGAATGATATTTACGATAGATAAATTCTGGAATGCCGCAAAAGGAAATTGACTTTTCTCGTCTAGTTAGGTACTAGAGAGAGAACTCGTTTCTTTAAAAGGCATTACGAATAGAATTCAATTTAGTCCTTATAGAAAATGAGTAAATTGCTTCTAATCTTGCTTTTTGTACATTCATACCGTACAAATATTGTAGTACGAATATAATAGATTTATTAAATTATGTGAAAGTGTATCTAACATTTAATAATATTGCGTTCATTGTATAATGTTGCAAATTCTTAAGTATTATATAATTTGACACTGATATTGTGTTATTTATGTTTATAACAAACAAATGAATTTGACATTTAAATTTATTTGCAGTATGTATTTCCGTCTGATAATTATTTTTTTTTTTTAATCGAGGAACTTTCTTTAAATTTTTGTCTTGTTTAAATAATTATTGATTAATTTCTTAGGTATATAATTTTATCTCTATTAATAAGTCTATATATACAGGATGATTTATAACGAGTGTACCAAACTTTCACAGTTTGTTAGGAAGATTATTTCGAATGAAAAATTTCATATGAATATAGGTCCTATTCTATCTTGTTGGGCAACTACAAGAAATTAAAATTTTATTAGTGGATATAGTAAATTTACGAGTTTGATAACAAGTTGTCAATATTATAACGAAGTTGATTTAATACTATAGTTTCTATCGCTTTTCTTATCAATCTACCGTTAATATTGATAGGTCTTGCAATTATTATAGTATCTTCGAATTTTACAATTCTACAATTTTACAACACATGTTCAGCAATAGCAGATTTATCTTTATCTGGATGGCTTATCAGATTTATCCAGATTTATCATCAACAGCAGATTGATAAGATAAGCAATTGAAATTTTGTAAAGAAAAAGATAAATTGAGTTAAATAAAATTTGGCTTCCATTAATTAAAAATCTATAAATTTTATGATCTAGTTACTTATTTGTTACCTAGTAACTTGTTTCTATGATCTGTTATTTACTGAAATGTCATTTGAATCAGTTTGTAGTGATGAAGACGCGTTGAGTTTCGTCGAAACGTCTATTATAAATTAATTTTAATACAGAACTTGAACCTAAAGCAGTTTATTTTAAAACTTTAATATCTTGTAGTTGCCCAACTAGACAGTATAGGGTCTACGTTCATATGACATTATTCACTAGAAATGACTTCTCTAATAAATTGTTAAAGTTTGGTACATTTATTATAAATCACCCTGTATTTTATTGAAAAAAGCATATGAAATTTAAAAGAAAATCTAATAAAATTAATTATGTTAATATTATAAACTAATTGTATTAAAATTTGTAAAGAACAAAATATACCAATTTTTTTATATATAAAAGAGAAAGTGTACTTTAATTTTTGGTAGGTATAACAATATAAACTAATTTAACATTTTAGTTATGCTCTAAAAACGTACATAAATTACATTTAATTTAACAGGTAACCGTTACAAATTTAGAAACGAGTATATTACATGCAATAATAAAATAAATTTTATAATATATTACTGGAACAAATTTTAAATATGTTGGTTTGCATATAGTTAGTTATTTTATATGCTAACATATATTTTATGCAGATTTAAACGTACTTATAATGTGTTCACAAAGAAACAGAGGAAATTTTAACATTTATTTTAATATATAGTATTTTGTTTGTTAATTTTTTTTTTTTAATATGAAGTTTTTTTAAGAAATAAACATTTTTTTTAGGTGAATATATTACATTGCAAACGTATAATTGCCCCGTTCTTAAAAAGGTTCTATGCCCCTTTTGTGAAGTGGTTTTATGACCCATTCGTGAAATGGTTTTTCAATTGTCTTATTTGTTTTAATAATTTAATTCTCTTAGTAAAAGTCGTCTCATAAGCGAGATAATAATTCTTTTAGTTTGTACATTAAACGATTAATTTGTTATTATATATACTTATAAAATTATTAAGGTCTAGCAAAAAGTAATGCTTCTGGATTTAATTTCAGTTAATAAAGTAAAAGTTGAGATTGATGCGTTTTTGTATTATGTTATTATATTATATACGCAATAGAAATACACTCTGTACAATTATTTCTGTCGGGAAACGTTTATTTGTGTTTTTGTAGTATCAGTATTGTAGACTTACATAGGTGTGCGTTACTAATTGTCATTACTAATATAGACCCCGAATTTCGAAATATTCTAATAAATTTATCTTTGGAATAATTTTAAAATTAGGCAATAAAATTCCGAGAATACATTTTTTACTATTCATAAATAATTTTTTACCTATCTTAAGAATAAATAAAATTGCTAATTCTGGTTTTTAGAAATTTAATACAATTGTAATTTTAACAAACAAACTATAGTATCATACCGTAATTTTTTTAAAGCAGCACAAAATGCAATTCACCACCTCCACATAATTGCTAAATATGGTCGCCGCTCTCATGTTTTTATGCACTTGTTTATATCACTATATTTCTTTTCCACTATCCACTACTTGCGGAAACCATTATCGACTCGCACTGCGTTCACCATTCACTTAAAACTTCATTTAACCAACAAATATCAAAATATCAAAACTAATTTCTCAAACCGCCAACGTTGGTATATATTTATCTTTGAACGGATTTTTTTCCCTCCGTCTTTGACGAGAACATTTTAATGCAACATAAAACGAGCTACTAGTATATAGGAAAAAGTGTCTCGTTTCTTTAATGCACTTTAAATTACCCTCTTCTGAATACGATATATTCTGTTTTAAAGTGGGTATTTATTGTCATACTATGGTAGTTGAGATTCGTATTATAGAATCTAGAGTTTAAAACTGGTAACTCTATAGACCGTGGAAATATATTTATGTAAAGAGATACATACATACATACAACTTTATTTTACATCGTAACATGTAAGTAAGGTTAGTTTTGAAGATAATTTTGTCAGTTTGTATGCACGCTTTTATCATAAAAACTACATAAAATTTATTTAGATCGTTTTTTTTTATTTTGAATTATTAATTTATCTTGGATATATGATAATGAAAGTAAAAAATTAAAATAATATGTTTGGTGTTGTCACCAGTGGAGTATATAATAACTAACCGTTGTATAATAATGATTACATTGTTATATTAGTAATATAATACCATCCTTCTACATAGGCAATATAATAACATTATATCAATATTTTAATACGCTTGAAGAAAACTTTTCTGATTTTTTTGATAATGAAATCATAATCTACAGTTTTTTGCCTATCGTGAAAAATGTTACTGATAAAATAAGGAGATATTTGTTAAAGAAACATATTAAAGTTTTTTATTTTCCACACATGAAACTGCAACGCATATTCCGTAAGAGATATTATTTTTCTTCAATCTTCGGGTATATATAGAATTCCGTGCGAATGTGGTAAGGTTTATGTTGGATAGACTGGTAGAACTGTTTCTACTAGATTGATAGATCATAAAATGTCAATTCTTCTAGATCATTCAAATAAATTTGCTATTGCTGAACATGCTTCATCTTCATGATGTAAAATTTGTTGATACAGTAATCATTGCTAAACCAACCAATATTAGCAGCCGATTAATAAGAGAAGCAATAGAAATTCATAAAGAAAAGAATAACATGAATCAATGTGAAGGCACTGAGTTAAATAAAATGTAACTTATATGTTACCTAGTAGCTTGTTGCTACGTATTGTTATTTACTTTAATGTCACTGATAAATTTTGACCTGATGAAGACACGAGTGTTCAGTTTCGTCGAAACCTCGTTTTTATAGAATCTAATCCTAAAACAATTTTTATTTAATAAACTGTGTTCTGAAAAATATTTTACTATGTTCTTTCTTATTAATTTAAAAACATTTTATATTGATTTTTTTATTAATTACAAAATCTATGGATCATTAGAATGTTGTATAATTTATTTTTAATTAAAATTATTTTTGATATCAGTCTATTCATATATTAATTGCAGGAATATAGATTAATATATTTTAATTACGTCACGTAAATCTTGTTGAAAAAATCTAGGAAATTAAAGTAGATTTATCGGTTCGTTGATTTTAACGGAAATTATTAATTCTTCAGATATTATCAAAATCTTAATAATTATTGTAAAAAATAAATATTAATTTGAATTGGATGGATTTTAAAAAAAAATAAAGCATTGAAATAACTGAGTTATAATATCAGATCAACCATAATATAGATGAAGAACACAGTAGAATATTTTGATATATCAATAAGAGAGACAAGTTTTGTTTGTAAATACATTTGCAGTCAAACGCAAAACACGAAATATATCGAATCATTGCCGCTAAATTAGCAATTTTTAATAACTTTTTGGAACTTATAGAAAATAATGTTGAAAATTAAATATATTCATGCCGGTCGGCACCTGTGTCACTTGTGTCTGAAAACCGTTCGTACCTGTGCGGGTCCGGGTTCGAATCTCGCCTGGGGCATGGATGTTTGTGTTGTCTTTGTTTCGTCTAAAAATACACTATAATAAAAATATATCAAAGTAGCTGGCTAATGGACTCATATCCAAAGTCAATTTATGTAAAAATAAAAATATATATATTTATTCATTTTTACTATTTATAATAGATTCTATTTCTAATTAAAAAATAATCATTACTACTATTACATGACACTGAAAAAAAAAAACAAACTTTAAAACCTATATTTTTACTATTAATTATTCAAAAGTAAACAAACTTTTGATTTGTAAAATTGGATTCTTATAATAGAAATTATTTTTTTTTAATAAAAATTAATGTAAAACTTTAGTTTATAGTCATTAAATGTATTTACTTCATACTTTACAGACTGGTTTTAGTGCAGAAAATAATATTTACAATATTAAAATTAATTTTGAAAATTCGTTTTTCTACTGTAGTCATGGGAACTAAACACAAAACTGTTTTAATATAAAAAAGACAGTTTTCTCATATAATGTTTGTCTTATTTTAATTTCTTTTTATATGATACCAACTTTATTATGTACGGTAAATTTATCTCTACAGAATAAAATCTTTAATAAGAACATCACATTATAGGGAATATTTCATAATATATTTACAATATACCTACTAATTTACAAAAATATGAAAAATTATATAAAAACATATTTACCGTATCGAAAAATGTTCCAACTAACAATTAGTTATATTTTGTTTAGCAACTTTTGTTTTTCGAAATATGCATTTGCTGTTGCGAAATATTCGTAAAACACATAAAAGTGACATCAGCAAATTACCAATTCCAGTTGGCAGATCTTTACCCAAAGTTGATCAAATTGAGATATTCATCTTAAATATGAAATTTTATAACAATCCGTTTAGCAACCGAATTTGCTCTACACGTGTGTCCACAGATAGACCGACAGACGGACATCATGCTAAAAACAGTTGATTCGTGGTACTGTATAAGCCTAATTCGTGCTTATCTGTAAAAATCTCGATATGTCAAATTTCGCATGATTACAATACGTTCCTTATCATATGCCGGTAAAAATATCCCAAAATATTTGTCTGTGTAATTTGAGTAACATTTTTCGGTGACATTATCTGGAATCCCTCGAATAACCACTAATATCGAAAAGCTGAACAGGTTGACAAATTCGGAGATGCTAAAATTGTGCACGCATAACGATGCAGCCGAGAAGCCGAACCTTATAAGTCTGACGCGATGAGACATGTGCATCTTATACACATATAGAGAAAAGAATGACTATTGGTTTCGCGAATATGGCCGTATTGGCCTCTCTGACGCTACGAGTACGTCGTTGTGGTTTTGTTTTTCTACGAAGAAAACTTACTGTACGTACGACAACGCTCTGGCCTACTATGATCTTGAATATACAGTATATGGACTGGTTTATCTGAACTTGAGACATTTTTTTTTTTTAGATTTTTTGACTTTCTGTTGTATACTGAATTGAATTGAGATACAAGGTGAAATTTAAACAAGGAGTAAAATCAATCTATTTTTAAATTTATATATGTCACGTTAACAATATTGTTGCAAACAATTGATGTTAGTCAGTTGAGATGCGTTAAGATATAGATGAATGATTTTGATGGTATAAATTTGCGTGGACGTACAATAAGTAGATGGAATGGTATGATTGAAATTGTTGCGCGTGAGCGATAGTTTCCAAGTAGTAGAAATAGAAGAGCATATATGAGAGATATTATGAATATGGATGAAGCTAAAATTACTTCTCTGGATATATGGACAAAATTGATTTCGGGATAGTGGAAAGAGTTTGTACCTTACCCTATTGGGTACATGGCGTGATTGTGTATGTATATATGTATGTAACATTAATTAAATAATTTTTTTTTATTTTCCATTTTATAGTAAAATAATAATAGATTAATTACGGTATGATGAATGTAAAATTGAAAAAAATGTTGTAAAAGTTGATGATAGTCAGTTAAGAAGAAATGGAAGAGCATATATGATAGGTATTATGAATATAGATGAAGCTAGAGTTACTTGTCTGAATAGGAATGTTTGGAGAAAATTAATTTTCGGGAAAGTGCAAATAGTTTGTGCCACATCTTTTCGTATAAATGTCGTGATTGTGTATGTATATGTACGTAAAAAAACAACAGTAAATAACAGGTAAAACGTAATACTAATATAATGTAATATAGGTAATTACACTTTAGTGTGAAAAATGTTAATATTAACTTAATTTAGTATCTTTTTGGAAACAACAGCAGTTGTATTTTTTGTTTTCATTTTTCCATAGTAGAAGTTTACGTATTTAATAAGTTTAACTTATATACAGGATTTTGAGATTGTATTACTACTAACACCAGATTATAAGAAAAGAGAAATAGTCGATATTACACTGAACAGAGACCGTATGGCTATTCAAAAAATTAATTTTTTTACATCGAAGGAAACTTACCCATGACGTTTAGTTTTTGAGAAGGGTGACTTGATGACTGAATGTAATATATATATATATATATATATATATATATATATATATATATATATATATATATATATATTGATGGTGCACGTTTAGAGCAGGTAGATGAATTTGTGTATTTGGGTAGTTTGCTGTCTAGAGATGGCCGTTTTGATCGTGAAATTGAAAGGAGAGTAAATGCTGGTTGTAAGGTTTTGGGTGCTTTGGGAACTTTTGCTAGGAATTTAAATGCTTCCAAAGACGTCCGTTTGAGTATATACAATGCAGTTTTGGTGCCTACGTTGATGTATGGTAGTGAATGTTGGGTTTGGTTGCAAAAGCATAAACGGAAAATGACTGCTGTGGAAATGAGATTTTTACGTGGGGTATGTGATGTAAATAGGAGAAATCGGGTACAAAATAGATTAGTGTATGATGAGTGTGAAATTGAAAAAAATGTTGTAGCAAAAGTTGGTGTTAGTCAGTTAAGTTGGTTCGGACATGTTGAGCGAATGTCTAATGAACGTCTGGTTAAAAAGATTTATTTGAATGATTTTGATGGTATACGTTTGCGTGGACGTCCGATGAGTAGTTGGAGTGTTATGATTGAGAGTGTTTTGCGTGAGCGAAAGTTTCCAAGTAGTAGGAATAAAAGAGCATGTATGAGAGGAATTATGAATGTGAATGAAGCGAAAGTTGCTGGTTTGGATAGGAATATTTGGAGGCGACTGATTTCGGAATGTACCCTTTTGGGTACATGGCGTGATTGTGTATGTATGTATGTATGTATGTATGTATGTATGTATGTATGTATGTATGTAGATAATAAAGATAGAGAAAGAGAGATATATGAGAGATTAAATGACGTCTTGTGATGTAACTGATCCAAAACTTTCTCGAAAACCGTCATTACTTTTTCGGATAACATATCTCAAGCATCTTTCGGACGCATCTTTTGTCAACTTGTCGCGACATTGAAATTACAACCGCCTATTTTTTCGTTTAGCGGCTGCTGTAAAGATAAAATTTCGTCGCGGCAAATGTTGACGAATATTTTTGAGAAAAACTAGAGGTAAAACGATTTAATGAGTTTACCAGAAAAACTCACTTATTTCTTAATCGGATCGTATCAAGGTGCATTTTTTTTTGTTTTTATATCAAAGAAGATAGTGAACGAATTTGTTCACAAAATGGATGGTATTTTTTGATGAGTTCTTTTCATAATTGAATTTGTTGTTTTATTTTCAGTTTTTTGGTGCAAAGTATAGTTGGACGTTTATTAAGTACTTATTAATGCAATTTCTATGTAAAATATGTATAAGCAATGTTTAATTTTAATAGAATAATAAAGTATTAACTTATATTAAATTGCAATGATTTGATAATTTAAAGAACAGTAAAATTTGTATAGAAAGAGGATCCTCAACACATCGATATAACACAAACATAAGCAAGCGTCTGTCAACAGTAATAAGATTTGGAGTAGGCAATATAATATAATATTTATTTACGCATTCAATTTTACAGTTTTTGCTTAGTCAAAACAACAAGTATGTATAAACAAATTAATTTAATTTACACTGGAAAAACATGTAGTTCTCACTATCATGTATTGTAAAAAGCTTGTGTCATTAGTAATTTTTTTATTTGATTTTTAAACTAGTAAAACAGCTGTTTAAATTTCTCTTGTAGGCAATTGTAATATTTTATTGCTGTATAATTTATACTATTCATTGATTTGACAAGAATTCTACTGACACGAGTATTATATGTATGTACATCACATTTTTTTTTTCAAAATTATATCGGTTTTTTTTTAAATATATAACAAATTTTAAGATTTAAAACGAAAAACTTGGGGCGTAACGACAGCTACTCCCTACACTCCTTACTATTATATATTGTATGCGCATATAATAATGTTCTCATTATTGTACTAATATCATAATGACCTCTTTCTACTAATAACGTAATATCAATGTATAGATACGCTTAAAGAATAATACAATTTTGAAACAAATAAAATATTTATTCCAAATACGAGATACTTCATAATCTTGCAATCATATATAAAGTATCACTCAAAATAAGACCATTTAACCAAAACACAGAATATTCTTTAAACATATATGAAATCATTTTTTTTTTTTGCTGGAATTTGTTGGGTAGAAATTTCCATATTACATTATCATTTTTAATTAAATTTTGAAATATGAGAACAATTTAATTTTTTTTGCGGTTTAAAACGTGAATTTACAGAGAAATAAAAACCGGGTTAAGTATGATAAGATTATCTTTGTGTAACATGGATGAATATTAAATTGTATTAAAATGTTCGCGCGAAAAATATATTTATTTTAGGGTCAAGACTTGCAAATTTATTTGCAGAGTTAGATTATTATTTAATGCCAGAGTCAAATAATAACACATTACAACACTTTTTCTTTGTTTTTTACTTTTTTGCACTCTTATCATAAACAGTTATTTTATACATGAAAATAACAAAATAAAGTACAGTTATAATAATATAAATAATTTTGGAGATATTCAACAGAATCCATATTGTATAATGTATACGCATTAAAAAACTCAAATAAATTTTTAGGTGCATAATTACTTACCACTGAAAATTATAATAATTTAATTGCTGTCGCAAAATAACTTGGCTGAGTAAATAGGTTGTAAAAATCTTTTTTTCATAAAATTACTTCTCTTGTAAAATCTTTTCCGCGTAAACTTTTCTAATCTAATTTTCCCTCGGCTTTTTTTTTCTACGGGGGCGTCATCAGGAAAATTCAATTTACTTCTGAAATTTCACTCAAAAACTTCAACAACGAAATATCATTTAAAAAGCAATTTATACATTGTTCCTTAAGTGATGCAGTAAGGCTTAAGTTTTAAGTATTTCTTATTCTTCTCCTAGGTCGAGCTGTTGTTCTGTTGTTCAAAATGCTTTTTAAACTAATCCCGAAGAAGAAGAATGAAAAGCACTGGCCACCCTTTCGTTTTTCGTTTAGACAATGATGAACTAATGAAATATTCATATTTATAAAATAACAGTTTAGTACTGGCCATTATGTAGATTATATCGAATTATTTTAATGTTTTTATATGAAGGTGTAGATGATGATCAAAATATTTATAAGTTTCCTAGAAAATATATCCCTATGATGATTTCATTCTCATTTGTTTAATATATGTGAAACTAAATTTGTAACAAAAATAAAACTGTATAGGTTAAACTGCTAGGTTAACTGCTTAAGTTAACTGCTTTAGGTTAAAGTTCTGTATTAATATTTATTTAAAAACGACGTTTCGACGAAACTCAACGTCCGTCTGCAATCAGGATAAATGGTATAAATGATATTCAACTAAATAGGGAACTTTAACATAAACTACACTAACATGAGGTACACTAGAATTATTAAAAAATGAGGCTAAACTTTAATTTGTTTAGTATGTAAAATAAATTTTGTTGTTATAAAGCCTTATTCAGACTGCCGTTTCAGTTTTAATTTTACTTACAAGAACAAGAATTTGACCAATCCAAATACTCGACAAAATGTCAAGCGTCTGGATAACAGGCAATGTAAAATATGTAGATAATAAATTAAATAAATAAAAATAAGAAAGATTGTATTAGTTCTAGTGAAATCAGAAGTCAAGTTAAACGAAACTTATATTATTAAACTAAAGTAAGTTTTCAATTATTTTCTGCAAAATATTTGTTATTGTTATTTTGTTTAGCTTTTTACATAACAATTTTTTGTTCGATAAAATTTACTTTGGTGCCGGAGCTCGAAGAAGTGGAGCAGCGAAGCAGCATGATTTTGTTCGGAGCAGGCGCGGAGTCGAAGCTGTGTAAATAGTGCTCCATTCTTAGCAATAAATGTCCTTGGAAAAATTATATATTTTTAAAATTTTGCAATACAGAATTAAAAATTAAGTTTTTTATGTAAATATAATTATTTTTATTTTATAAGATAGATACATATTTTTTCTACAAAAAATTTTCGTTAAAAAAATTATTTTTTTACAATTTAAATCAAAACGCGAAACGGAAACGGAACAGTTGTATAAATACCGGAACGGAATAAAAACGGAGTAGTTAAAAATTTAGACTGCTCCAAAACCTTGTTTTTAAATAATTCTAAACCCAATATGATTTTATCGTAACTAAAACTAAGAACAGAAAAATGATTTTTTCCAATACAGTCTAGTCGTGTATATTTGTTACATACACTTCATTTTTCAGTCGAAGCGGTAATAATACTGAGCAAACTCAAATATGATTCCAATTTTTTTTTTTTCTAAATCCCACATGAGTCAGATCGCGTGACCCAATCACGTTCGATAAAGTCAATCTTCCAAAAGATTAATCACAAAAATCTCACTCCCTCCTCCATTACATTTACCCATTGCCCCCTTCTGCAGTGCCTCACAATCTAGCTAGCAAAATAAATTATGCGCGGCCACGTCTTCCAAAAAGAACAGCAGCGTATCGGACAGAATATGGGTATGTTGCACATTTTACAGATGTGTCTAGCTTCTAACAAAGGGATTATTTTCACACCCTCATAGAAGTGTCTGTGGCTGGACTTTTGGAACGGCTTTAGGATGTTAAAATCATCGCCCGTTCACCGGCCAAGTCGAGGTGAATGGCCATTTTTTACTCTCTAAATCCCAACAGATTTTCTTTCGGGGAGAATACAAAAGTGTATATAGTTTCTGGAGAGAGTGCTAAGGTTAGGGAGAAAAGAGTAGGTTTTAAAAGTAATATGAGGATACAAATTGTTTTTTATTTCTAATTTTATAGCATTGCCGCAAAGATAAAGGGTTTCTAGGATAATGGAATTTAATTTCGTTGAGAGAATTTTCAAGGGATGAATATATAATAAATTTTTGCCGTACTTTAGGGTGTTAGCGTTATTGGTACTTGCAAGAAATTTATGGAATTTTTTTTATTCGGAGCATGAAAATGTGTATATATTATTAAATTTATTAACTATTGCATAATACATGGTTAACTATTTAAAATACTGCAATTTCATTTAATTCAAATTAGGATTAGTATTTCAAATTTTATTTATTCGTAAGATAAGTAAAAAATCATAGTAAAAAATCACATACAGCCGTAGGCCAGTGGTTAGCGTGTTATTTATTTGGACTTGAACCCAAAGGTCCCTAGTTCGCGCCGCGCTTACACTACAAATGAAATTAAATGTATTAAAACTTTGAACCATTGAACTGATATCGGCTGCATCTTATTTACAATGAAGACCAATAAAATTATTTCGAAATTAATAATAAAATAATATTTTTCGCGAACATACGATATCTCGAAATAATAATAATGAAAAAAGAACTAGCATTGTCTCCTCTCGGAAAAAAATAAAAACCAAAATGTCAAATAATCAACGAACGCGACAGACAGGCGAGGTGGAAAACAACAGAAAATACTCAGTGCGGGAGACAGCAGTAGCACGAGCCGCCTCCACCAAAGGGTGTGTGCTCTGTGTACTAGGTTGAGGCAATCGATCGTTTTGGCACGCGCGTACCAAGAGAAGGGTCTCTCCCGCCCCCTGTCCCCTCCCACTAGCCGGAGTCGGAGCTAGATGTTGCTGCCGTGTTGTCATGGAAACGGCGCGTCCGCATCGTGGACCGCCGCGACGCCCGACGCGCGTTATCAACAACGCAATGTCTCTCTGCTCTCTCTCTCTCTCTCTCTCTCTCTCTCTCTCTCGCTGGAGTCTACTAATATGATGGGTATAACACACCTCTCTTATGCCCTGTTGTATTGGTGATGGGACTGTATACAGTGTGGTATAGTTTGTTTGACATTTACGAAATTAACTTCTTGCACTGTTAGAAATAATGTAAAGTTACATAAAATACTCTGTGCATTTCTATTCCTATAACTTAAAAACTTTTATTCGCGCAAGCCATACTCTAAATCATAACTACTCCATCTGCTCATCAGATGGGTCTTGCATTTATTAACAATAGATTGATAAGAAAAGCAATAGAAATTTATAAAGAAAAGATAGCAACAATCAGTGTGACTAGTAATTGATTTAAATAAAATTAACCTTCCTTTAATTAAAAATTTATAAATTTTTATGATCTAGTTACTTGTATTTCGTTACCTAGTAACTTGTTTTTATGTTCTATTTATTTACTGTAAATGTCATTTGTATCATCTTTCCTGATGCACGTAGAGTACAAAGCTAAAAATATGACTTTAAATGTGATTTTTTAAATAACTAAAAATAATTTAATGCTTTTGTTCAATTAAAAGCTTTTTATTTATTAATAGTTAATAATATTAGCAGTGTTAGTTTGTGCAAATTTAAATCGAGAAACATCTTCAGTCAATATTGCTATTTTAGCTCACTGTAAAAAATTTATGAAATTTTACTTGTTTATATATATATATATATATATATATATATATATAACTTTTTTATATAAAAAATGTAATATTACGTTATCACAGAAAATTACAAAATTGTTATTTTTACGGTTAAAATCTATGTAAAATTACATAAATTTAAGATATATGTATATTTTTACAATGCATGTAATCTATCTATGTACACCTTACAAACGAACACCCGATATATATTTTATTATTTTTGTGTGTAACATTTGAAATATATCATACATACACAATCACGCCATGTACCTAACAGGGTGTGGCACAAACTATTTTCATCATTCTGTAATCAGTCTCCTCCAAACATTCCTATCCAAACAAGCAACTTTCGTTTCATCCACATTCATAATTCCTCTCATACATGCTCTTTTATTCCTACTACTTGGAAACTTTCGCTAACGCAAAACACTCTCAATCATACCACTTCAACTACTCATTGGACGTCCACGCAAACGTATACCATCAAAATCATTCAAATAAATCTTTTTAACCAAACATTCAGTAGACATTCGCTCAACATGTCCGAACCACCTTAACTGACACTAACACGGCAACTTTTGCTACAACATTTTTTTCAATTTCACACTCATCATACACTAAACTATTTCGTATCCGATTTCTCCTATTTACACCACATACCCCACGTAAAAATCTCATTTCCACAGCAGTCATTTTCCGTTTATGCTTTTGCAAACAAACCCAACATTCACTACCATACATCAACGTAGGCACCAAAACTGCATTGTATATACTCAGACGGGCTTCTTTGGAAACATTTACATTCCTAGCAAAAGTTCCCAAGGCACCCAAAACCTTACAACCAGCATTTACTCTCCTTTCAATTTCACGATCAAAACGGCCATCTCTAGACAAACGGCCAATATAACTGAGACACTCCGTATCGGGTAAACGGTAGGATTTTGACGTAGTTCCGGAGTAGAAAAGGACCAAGTATGAAGTAGGGGTTGGCAGCACTGATAGCGTAAGGATGAGGCGAAGATGAAACTTCCTAGTTCTTGATTTTATTTTACGGTGATTTTCGTTTTTGCTATGTGCTATAGGGGAATCACAAACTGGCTTCTGCTTCACTATATTCCTTTTCTCGTACAGATGATTGCAGAGTATATTGCTTTCGAGTATAGATTGATTGTAGGTTGAAATATTATTGCGAACATGTTTTCTGTACAAGTGTGAAAATTTTCAAAATTTATTCAGAGATGTTGATACGAGCTGCTAGATAAAATAACTGGTTTATACGATTTTATTGACAGTCTGATATAATTTTACATTTTTTTTTTTGTACTGAAAAATGATTGACATAGGTACGGATAAATTTAATTTAGAAGTAAATATAAATACTCTGTAGTTAATCTCAAATTCAGATATTTCGGATCTTGGATATAAACATGTTTTGAAAATATATCTGTATGAGAAAGCTGTTTTATTGAAATAAGTGTATGGAGAGTTCATGAGAAATTGACATAGTTTAAAATATCATGCGTTTAAAGAAATAATACATTTTTAAATATTTGTTATATAGAATGAATATTGAAATTTTGCAAAAAAAAAAATTTTTTTTTTCATTGAAAATTTTCCTATAAAAATGTTGACAACATTTTTTTTTAAATAAACATATCAATTTTTTTTATCGAGAGTCGATAGGCAATCATATTTTCCATCAGCAAAAACGTCCATTGTTCAAAAAAATTGAAATTTGTTTGAGTTATCACCGAAGCCATGACAAAAATGTACGTTTCGAGAAAACGAGATTTAAAATTAAATTAAATCTTTATTTGACGGCCGTGCACTCGCTTACGTTTTTGGCTATACACTGTAAAAAAATGTATGTAAGTTTACATGTTTTGTAAATGTAATTTTTCATAAAAAAAATGTAATAGTACGTTAATTATCAGAGTGAAATTACGAAATATTGTTATTTTTAATGTTGTAACTTATGTAAAAATTATATAAATTTAGGATATATTTTTTACAATGTAACTACGAAATTTTTTCGAAAATTCGGGAAAACCATTTCGGCCACATATTCTACACACATCTTATAGCATTAATTTTATGCAAAAAAATCGATTTTTTTCAATCCAGTGTACTGGAATACCCCCTTAAAGTTTTATATCAAAAATGTATGTAATTATCTTGTTTCCCGGGGTTTTTGGCTATAACTTAGACATTTTTACGAATTTGGAAAAACCGTTTCGGCCACACATTCTACAAACTTATAGCACGAAAAATATTTTTTTCGATCCAGAGAACTGGGCTACCCTTAAATCTTTTTATAAAACGTACATTTCGGGTCGATTTGCGCACCTCTATTGTCTTCTATTTTGTTCGTTTGTTTCATTTTTAATTTATTTGAATTTTGTGTTATGACTAGCGTATGAATGTGCTCATATTTAGGTTTATCGATCATTAGATAATGCAAATTGTTAGTGGTAACAGCGTGACGTTATTTATTAAAGTATCTAAAAAAAAGTGAAAAAAATATTTTTTGTTCACGTGGCTTTATGTTTGTTAATTTTTTACTTTAACGAAAAAGTCGGAGTCGAAGTCGCAACAAACAAAATCGACTCTGGCAAAATTCTTCGACTCTTTGACTCCACCACTCTGACTTTGACTTCAAGTTATTTAAATTTTGATACATATTTTACCACGCAATAACTCAATATTTATATATAATTATAAATACTATAGTACTAACTGAATTAATAATATCACATCGAAAAAAAAATAATTCTAATAATAAAAAAAGAAAATCTATCCATTTATAGAACGTACTACAGCATAAATAGTTGATCCATTAGTATATTTTATCGTTAATGTAGTCCAAATGTGGATGTTATTATTCTTTATTACTTCATATTAATATCGTGTATTCTGATACTGATAGTACCTATTTCGTTTATAATCATTGTATAGAGATAGCATGAATACAAAATGAATGTACATTTTATTTATTTTTTCCTCTCTCCCACCTAAGGGAACTCTTTCTTTCTCTCTTATATAGTACACTACCATCACAATATTCATTATAAAGATAGCGTTTTGAATTTATCGATTTTCTGTATAGTGAATAGCTGTCAACTCAATAAAATTGTTGAAAAGATAACTGAAAACCAGCCGCCCATACTACGTATACTACGTTCCATATATATACATATTTTGATTTAACTTAAAATTAAACTTTTTTCGGTTTAGTTTTTAAGCGTAATTCGTTCGCATTCCGTGATGCTATAACATATCGAAATGATTTTTTTAGAATTTTCTAGGCTGTATACCGTCGATGCCATAATCGAATTCGGTGTCTATTGACTAAATCAAATATTTTGGAATAAAATTTGACGTTGAACAAATTTTTTTACTGAAAAACAAACATTTGAAATCATTATTATCGAATCTGCTTATGGGGTACCACACCATAGAAATTCGACTTTTGACGCATTAGTTAAGAGGAGTTGGACAAAATAAAATAAGTGTTGGACAAAATGGGGCATAACTTGGACAAAATTATGCAATATTTTTTTTTTCGAATTTCTAACTTTACGTAGGTCGAAAAGTCTATAGACCACACCATAGAAATTCGACTTTTGACTCACTAGTTATGGGGAGTTGGACAAAATAAAATAAGTGTTGGACAAAACTGGGCATAACTTAGGCAAAATTATGCAATATTTTTTCGAAATTCTAACGTGAGTGATGTTTTGTCATACTTCGTAGATGGCATCCTCAGTGCTTGGTGATTGAATGACAGTTTCTGCACCACTGTCTGGTATATGTATATAGGTACATGTACCCCCATAAGTCTCTACAGGTGCCGTTATACTATTGGCCGATTTTGGCTGGTTCGAATAGTCCACCCTTTCCAATCGAATTGTACCTTCAGTACAGTACATAAGGTACAGCAGTCTAATTGGAAAGGGTGGCTCATTCAGGCCCATCACCACCAAACTTGTCAGAAATTGTGTAGTCTCGACCAAAGAATGATTAATTTTCACAAATCATGTGACAAATATAAATAATTAGGTTATAATATTTTGTTTTTACTTAAATCACTATTAATTTATTTTACTGAACTAATTAAATCATTAGTTAATTTTTGAATGAAGTAAAATGCATTGATCTTGTCGGGGTTTGAACCCGGGATCTTTTGCTTTTGCAGCAACTGCACTACCAACTGCGCCACAAAATCAACGACAAAGTAATGCTTTTTTCCATATTTTGACTGGTCATGTTAAACTCATGAATTTAATCCAGTCAAGTACATTACATGATGTGTCTATAAATCTAGTAATGTTTATATATATATATATATATATATATATATATATATATATATATATTAATTCGTAACTACACATGCCGGGTTTAAACCGCGGCAAGGTCAGCATTTTTCTTCATTCAAAAATTAACTAATGATTTAGGTAGTTTATCAAAATAAATTAATGGCGATTTAAGCACAAACAAAATAATATAACCTAATATATAATACACTATGTGTAATTAAGAATATAATATAAATAATATATACATGTACATGCTATTCTATAACTGTTAGTAAGGTTAAGATTAGTTTTAGTTTGTAGTTTTTTAGTTTTAGTTTCTCGTTTAGAACGCTTGAAGAAAAACCCGTAAAAAACTTTTTTTGTGTTTCGTCTAGAACAGGGATTCTTAACAGGGGGTCCGCGGCCCCCTGGGGGCCGCGAATATATTAGAATTTTTCAAGTTTTTATATCTTTACAAATAAAAAAAAATGTTACTAGTTTTTATAAGTGATACATATGTAAGTGACAGATGAATTTAATGACATCTCAATATTCGTAAACATGGTTACACTAAAGTCTAGGTTTACAATTTTTATAGTATAGCAAGTATACTTTCATTTGCAAATATACCTATTTTTTAAGAAATATGTTATTACTGACAATCTGATAAAGCATTTTTTGTTCATTTGCATTTCGCATGAATTTTCTGTCTGCTTTTAATTCGCTTCCTCAATCAATTAAAGACATAGATAATTTCAAAATCTTCAAAAACTGTTTGCAGACACACTTTATTCAAAAATGTTACTATGATATTGCTGAACACTGCACATAAAAATATTGTATTTAGTATTTTAGGATTTTAAGGGGGCCGCGAATATAATTTCGGATTTTAAGGAGGCCGCGACTAATAAAAGGTTAAGAACCGCTGGTCTAGAACACAATAATCATCGCTTTCTAGTCCTCGTAACATAATATACTTATTTATAGATCCACAGTATGCTTGATCATATGTTACTAAAAATGAGATCGTGTTTTACCCCTAATTTTTTTTTAATTTATGGATCCGATACCTAGTTAATTATTTAAAATTAAAAAAAAAAACAATCACGTAAACTGAATCGTGTAAATGGAGGTTACGTAAATAGAGGGATTAGTACTGTATAGTGTTTAAATCGCAACGTATATAATATAATTTTTCTTTTAATAGCAAAATAGCATGTCTTACGAGTTGCGAACAGAATGACAGCATAAATCTGTATATGGAACGAACTATAGTACAAACTGGCACACACACCTGATGCTTACATATTTATGTCTGTATTGAAATGCTCTCTGTGCTGTATGCTCATTTATTTTTACATGTACTCGTGAAAAATTAAAAATAAAAGAAATATACTGCGAAAGAATATTTTTCAAAGCGGTTGTATGTAGTGTGGACAGTGGCGTACAAGTGTTTCTTACGCTATTTATATTTACAAAAACAATTATGTTTTAAATTAAGGTGGTATGTACCACTCTCGACCTAAAAAAGTCGACTAACTTTATGAATTTTTTTCTGCGAAACTATAAAAGATATAAAACCGGGGTTTTCTGGGAGTGAAAGAATAGACTTTGAGCTTCTTTCAGAAATTTTTCGTTCGGATGTTTACGACACGAAATTGCCGAACTTATGTCATAAAGCCCATCTTTACACACTTGTTACATAAATAACTATTTTATAAAAAATTAAGCTAAGCAATGCCAGAAAAACATGAACATATTAAAGGCATGCACAAAATTGGAACAGAAATAATTTGCTAATATAATCATTATATTTTTGTAAATAAATGTCTATAGAACTTTAACAAATAAAAAAAAAATAAAAAACAGAAACAATAACAAATTTATAAAATTACATATATATATATATATATATATATATATATATATATATATATATATATATATATAAATTTTCAAAATCAACTATACCTGCTAATAAATATCTAAATTTTCAATAATAATTCGCTAATATCATCATTGTTATGTAAATAATTGTTTATATTAGCACTGCACTGTATTCTACAATGTGTTGAATATATATATCGATATATCGGTTAAGGATAGAGTTCTTTCTGACTGTATGCATGGGTGAGTGTCATCGTCTGGCGCCAACATGCGCTAATAACAGCGTGTATCGCCTTTTAAATAATCACCACACAACACACGACTGAGGCCCAATGCGAAAATGACCGCGCGCACAAGCTAGGCACAAACAGTTCTTAGCATCGACTTTATCATTCCAATTGAAATGTAATTTACGAAAATGAACCGTATATATATATATATATATATATATATATATATATATATATATATATATATATATATATATGATAAATACAGAGCATGTGTTAGAAAATACGTTTATTGCGAACGAAGATATTTGTTTGAAAGTTATAAGATTGAGTGATCTTTGACAAGTGCTTAAGTGTTTATGTACTTAGGATCACAGGTAAGATTTTCTGTAAATTTTATTTAGCTACTGAAGATGGAAGCTTCCGAAATACATATTTATCTTTATTTGAATTTAAGTGTGGTTTTGGGATTTTTTATAATATTATTATTATTTGTTTGTAAGTTGTCGTCTGCTATAATATTGGTGAAATGTTTCGATTTATAAACAAGCAATATTTCTTTGTTTGGAATGGAACGGATTTGCTAACACATGATCTATATTTATCTTATACACACGGTTCCTTTTCGTAAACTATTTTTCAATTTCGATCACGAAAATGCTGTAGAATTTTTAGTTAATAATACTGTTGCGTTTTCAGTTCGACAAATGGGTAATACTAAGATGTAAGAAAATATAACACAAACTGAATGTATTACAACTATTTCATGTACACTGACTAACACTATTTTACATGACTAAATAAACTAATTTATGTAAGAACGAAACGTATTTCTTTTCCGACTGTTTATAAACGAGTTCACTACACGACTTACATTTTTCGAACAACTAGCTCTCACCGCCACCTAAACAGTTCTCCTTTTCAAACATCCAGCATAGCCAACCACGAAACTGTCAAATGTACTCACATGTGCTTATCGTTACCATACACCGCCCTAATGCAGAAAGTACTAACTGCAAACAAGCATATAGACATACAGTATTTTATGTACAAATTAGAGTAGTTGCCACCTGTCCTCCTTCCGGGAGGACAGTCTCCCTTTTAAGACTTTAAGACAAGTAATTTTAAGAGAAGTCCGGATACTATTAAAATTTTGTGTCCAGGTCCAGAAAAACAAAACTCATAATACTTACTAGTTTTAAATTTTTATTTTGACTGATTTAAGTAATTATATATAAAACACAATAGGCTGCACAGCACAACAAAGCAACAGCTATGTATCTACTTACTAAAACTAGTTATATAAAAATATTAATTAAATTGAATAGGTAGGTAAGTTATTTGGCGGTCCAAGTTTCCAAGTTCCGCCTGTTGCAGACCGCTGCTTTAAGACATAATTATTGCCCTTTTTCTTAATTCTATTTGTCAGTGTATGGCCAGCAGTAGAAATTTCCAAGTGCAACTATGCATAGGCACAGGGTTGAACTGGATAAAAAATTATACCCGGAGATAGTTGCAGGATAAGCCCACTTTGCTTCCTAAAATTGTTGAAATAATAATCAATAAAATAAAAATTACTTGTAAAAATGACACATATAAAATTAACATACGACTTAATAAATGAATTTTATAATGATATCTTCATTATCTAATTTTTCCAAAATATCCTTCTTTAATATTAGCACTAATTTAGGTATAAGCAATGAATAAATTAGCGTATGTCAATGTGTGGAGATTAAATTTTTATAAAATTGAAAAACAACAGACAATGCAATTTGTACAAGTATTACTACAGTTTGTTACATTGATTTCATCTTCTTCTCCGGTTTCAGTTTGTTCTTCATCGGGTTTATTACAAATAAAATAACTCAGATTTTAAATAGTTATTTTTAATAGTTATGTTTAATTTTCTATTAATTAAATTTGTCATTAATTTAAAAGTTTTATCGGGAATATTATCACTATCGATTTGGGAAGTTGTTAGGATCTAACTAATAAACGTCATTATATATACCGTCGTTCAATAGATATCCATGTGTTTGGGATAATCTGTTCTTAAATTTTTGTAAAACTCAGAGATCGGTTTTAATTTTTTGACAATCCCCGGTCACGACCCATAATAATGACGGCTCATCTGGGAAAGCCCGGTGCCCCGATGGGCCAGTCCAACCCTGCATACGCATTACTTTTTGAGATATCTAATTTGAAACTAGTTTATTACTAACATAGTAAAAATCTTTCAAAACTCATTATATTAAAATAAAACGGCTTTAACGACGATTCAACGAACTCAACGTTCATGTTTATCAGGAAAAATGATACAAATAACATTTATAGTAAATAAACAGAACATAGAAACAAGTTACTAGGTAACGAAATACAAGTAACTAGATCATAAAATTGATAAATTTTTAATTAAAGAACTTTTAGGGTAAACCTTGTAAATATTGAATACTGGATTGCCTTTAGAATAAGTTAACAGTCAATGCAAGACACTGTATCCAGTTCTTTGGTTTTTTACCATTACCATAGTAGTTGGTAATTTGATATTTTTAACTTTTATCCACAGTTAGTTGCCTTCATTTATATATTAACTAACCATCATTAGCAAATACGCTTATTTGCGTCATAATATTAATTACATTTGAATATTTTTTTTGAAATTTTTACAAAAAACATTCAAATTATTATAATTAATATCGGTTTTCTTATTACTTTTATCTTAAATTAGAGATAATTTGAATGCATTCATGCAATTAGTTTTAATTTTATAGAAAATAAAATTACCTCTTTTTATGATTCTTTAAAATAATTTTTTTTTTATAAAGCCGCGCAACTGCTATGGTCATTTGCGGCAATAATTTATTTATAATGCATATAAATGAAAGATTAAACAATAATTAAGTAAAAAATCTCTGGATGATAATAAACTCATTATATAAATATAATTAAAGTTATTTTATAAATAAATGAAATTAAATTATTTTTAATTATATTTTCCTTTCTGTTGATTAAGTAATTTGATTAATAAGTACTAAATAGAAATTATTTTCTAATTATTAATTAAATAAAGTCTTTAATCGTTAGCCGATTATTGATTGTTAATCTAAATTCTAAGAATAATTTTTTATTTAATTATCTAAATTATCATTACGTGATTGTATTTATTAAAATTATCTTGTTTATGATATTATTTGATTAAATATATTTTGATTTCATTTTATTAATTAAAGTTAATAATAATAATTTTAAATGAAAAATTTCTTATATATGCAACTTACATTACATATATGTAAAACATACAACTGAACATTTAGCTTAATATAAATAATTTAAATCGTTTTAAAATATTAAATTTGTAAAATAATTTTAAAATATACAACAAAAAATATAAACAGGCTGTTAGAAAAACATTTTTGACACAATGAATATTGTAACTATACTGTCATATAAGTTCAATCATCATGGAACTTATCCCAAACGTATTGCGATGGTAATATTTTAAAATTGACAACATATTCTTCTACATTATCAAGCTGTTTAACGGGTTTCTATTGCATTATTATCAGAGCTACACTGTAAAAAATTATTGTAGATCTACATGTTTAATGAATGTAATTTTTTTTCATAAAAATGTAATAGTACGTAAATTATCACAGTAAAATTATAAAATTATTTATTATTTTACTGCAAAAAAAAAACAAACTGTAAAATTACGTAATTTTAAATTATACTTTTTACAGTATACACACATACATACTTACATAAATACATAATCATGCCATATACTCAAAATAAAATGGCTTTAGGTTATAGATCTGTATTAATATTAATTAATAATCGATACACTCAACGTACATCTTCATCAAGAAAAATGATTATTAATAAATATTAACACAGAACTATAACCTAAAGCTATTTTATTTTAATATAATAAGTTCTGAAAGGTATTTTTACTATATAATTCAATATTTTTCTCAATTCCAGGTACTAACACCAAAAAAATACAACGATGTCTACCTATACGATATGCCACCAAGCCGATGCTCGCCCGTTCAGTCTATTCCAGAAGGTCTCTCACCAAGAAACAGCGATCCGGGCGATTCGTACGATGTGCCACCGCGTGCCGTACCCGTTAATTACGATACGCCGCGTAACTGGTCACGCTGTTCACCGGCTCCGTCCTCGATATCGCCAATTCGACGCGATTCATCCGAAAGTTACGATGTACCACGACCACTCCTGCATAGTCAACAGCAATTGACACCTAGTAGCTCGGCGAGCTCGCTTACCACAGCCGATAGTTTAAGTTCTTCGAATCGAAGTAGCGTAATTAATATGCCCGATTATGATGTGCCCAAACCGAGAGGACCGCATCTGCATTTGCATCCCGCACAAGTAAGGCATTTTTTTCGATTTGTTTGATTTTGCTAGAATACCAACTATATTAAAATGGGACAATATAATTATTGCATGACAAGATTGATATGATATATTAAGAGGGTATTCTCGTTTGTACCATCAATTTTTAGGTGTTTTTCAACGTTTTTTGGGGGATCTTGTACAACAAATACAGTAAAAAACAATATTATACTGTTTGGAAAGTGTATTTATTGACGTTTTCAACAGTATATTTGTTTTTCAAAAAAGTCAAATTTTTACTTATGCGAAAAATGCAAAAAAAAATATATTTTTTTGAAACTTACAAACGGAAATACCCGTTTGCCCGTTGTTATTTTGCTTCATTTGTCATTTATCTAATATTATTTTACCTCAATTCTATAGATCTGTGAATTTCTAGAAAATGCACAGTAAATTACAAACCACGTAGTTTGATTATTAACAAAAAAAATACTATTATACTAAAACATTTTTCTGTTAAGGTTTACGATGTACCACCGTCAAATCCGCAACTAAGGGAATTGCCTCTCGAATTAAGTTCTGCATTGGATACATTACAAAAATTACAAACAGAAGCCACGGCAGCTATTTCAAGACTATTAGGTTATGTAACACCACATTGGAGACAGAAAGAGAAACTAGAACCGAAGATTATGGATATTAAATTAGCTGTACACCGACTAAAAACAGCTTTACATGATTTAACAGAATTTGGCGAAGGTGCTCTTGGAAATGCTGCACGTGCACCAGATAAAGGTAATATCTTTATTAATTTTGAATTACTTAAACTAATTATTTTTGTTATTTTCGAAATGATATTTTAAGAATAAAATTAATTATTAATGTTAAAAGATAAACTTTTATTAACTTTAATCTTATAGTATTTTGTTTTTGCTTAAATCGCTATCAATTTATTTTGATGAACTAATTAAACCATTAGTTAATTTTTAAATGAAGGAAAATATATTGTCTTTGCCGGGGTTTGAATCCGGGATCTTTTGCTTTCGCGGTACCTGCGCCACAAAATCAACGACAAGGTCAATGTATTTTTCTTTATTTAAAAATTAACTAATAATTTAATTAGTTTATTAAAATAAATTAATGGCGATTTAAGCAAAAACAAAATACAATAACCTAATATATAATACGCCATGTGTAATTAAAAATATAATATAAACTTTAATCTTATTATTATTAAATCCCTTGTCAGGCTGGTTGTCTTTTTTATTATACACGACGCGTTTTGACCTTTTGGTCATCTTCAGACCTGGTCCGTGTTTTGTTTTGTTTATTTGTGTTTGTTTGTTCAGTCGAACCACAAACACAGACAAAACAAAACTCGGGCCAAACCTGAAGATGATCGAAAGATCAAAACGCGTCGTCAGTAATAAAAAATACAACGAATCTGACAGGGGTAAGATTAAAAAAATTAATTATATTTTTTATATACCTTTAATAAATCAAAAACGCAGAATTGTAACGCTTATGGCTTTAAAAGAAATTCATTCTGCATATGAATTTAGAATATAAGAAAACAAATATTAAAAAAAATCTAATAATTATTGCAGGAATTGCAGTGAAACTAAGACCGCTGATAACTGCTTTACGAAACACCGACAAAATCGTTCAAGACGCCGCCCACAAACTAGACCATCAAAACTGGTCCATTGAAATTTTAGCCCTGCACGACGACAATACCGATTCAAATCAGCAACGAACCGACGATCTCGAACAACTGATCGCCTGTTCGCGCGCCTTAACGGAAGACGTACGCCAAATTACCTCATTCATTCAAGGCAACAGTCCACTGCTTTTCAAACGCGCCACATCACCGCAAATTAACAATAATAACGGCGGCGAATTTATCGAAGATTACGACTACGTCAAGCTAGAATCGCGCGAATCAATCGAGAAATCCCATAAAGAAATTCGCGATCAATTACCGACCAAACTTCGTGAAGGTTACGATACGTTGATTAAAAACGCAGAAACAGCGGCAATTAATAACAGCGGCACTAAATTAAAAGAGGAATTGAATCCCGATGATAAACAAGTGCTAACTTTTTACGCGTCACAATCCGTTACACATCACAAATACCTAACACAGGCGATCGATGCTTTTCTGCAAACAGTCGAGCATAATCAACCGCCGAAAGTATTTCTAGCGCATGATAAATTCGTGGTTCTAAGTGCACATAAATTAGTACATATTGGTGATACGGTACATAGGAATGTACAACAGAATGACATTCGTACACGAGTTTTAAATTGCGCGAATGCGTTATCTGACGCATTAGCAACCAGTGTTGCCAAAACAAAACAGGCAGCACTGCAGTTTCCTAGTGTGACAGCCGTACAGGAAATGGTTGATTCGGTGGTGGATATATCGCATCTAGCGCGCGATTTGAAATTGTCGTTAGTGCGAGCTGCTGAACCGCAATGAACTTTATCATCTATTTATTTGTCAAGAAAATAATGCTTGTAATTTTGCATTTATCTAGAACCCCCCCCCCTCCCTCTCTTAATCCAACGCTGATTTATAAGACGCGCACATGTTATTCAGAACGAAACTGAATTTAAGTTCCTTTTAATATAAATATTGTAAGATCTGTGATTTTTTTTAACATATTTCTTCTGAATACATTTAGCAGAAATTATTAGAATGAAACAAATAAAATTAATAATCGAGATTGAGTTTGCAGTCGGTTCTTATTTTTTAAATTATAACAAAGGTAAAAATAATAAAACACTAGTACTTGATTGTTTCACTATTTAATATACGTTACGATCGTTTTGTTTTCGCAGATATCATCAGACTGGTGTACAGAAACAGGCTTATCCTGCCACTGTTTGGACAATAAGCATTATTTCGGTGAATTTCATATTCTCCACACAGCTAATAAATTTTTGCGATTGAATTCACTAGAAGATTTGGAGATTGGGAAAGCTATCAATTCTAAGAAAAATGTATTGAACGACTAAGTAGATGTAAGCAACTCAACATTGTTAAATATATTATAAACAATATTTCTGTACACCATTCTGATGATGTCTGCGAAGACGAATAGATCGTACCGTATATAAATATATATATATATATATATATATATATATATATATATATATATATATATATATATATATATAATAGTGAAACAATCAAGTAGTGGTTTTATTATTTTTTCCTTTGTTATAATTTAAATAAAATTAGTTTTAGTTCTGTAATAATATTAATTAAACATCGCTTCCTGTTTTAATCGATATGATAACATGTCAGCTTGTTTATTCATATTTTTATTTTCTGTTTTCATATTTTATATTTGCTTTAAAGAAGGTATTAGTATATAATACAGAACGTTAATTTATAAATATTATTACGGAGCAAAGACTATTTCTGTTTTGTTTTATTAAATAGTTAAGTTTTTCACTTGTAACATTTTTATATTTTTCGCCAGCTGCACATTGTTTTTTTT
This sequence comes from Clivina fossor, assembly GCA_963966155.1. Taxonomy (NCBI): domain Eukaryota; kingdom Metazoa; phylum Arthropoda; class Insecta; order Coleoptera; family Carabidae; genus Clivina; species Clivina fossor. The sequence continues at coordinate 18,131,099 of OZ014553.1, read as the reverse complement.
TTCTTTTCTCTCTACTGTCATAAGTGCAATATAATGCAACGAAATAAATTCAAATTATTTTTAATAAACATTTTTATGACAACTAACATAAATAACGTATTTTTACAAATTTATAAGATATTCTAACTTCTAGAAAAGCATCATGTTTTTTTAATGTATAACTTGTCATTTATATTTATGTATTTTTATTTACTTGTTTTAACTTTTTAAACATTATACAAATATTTAATTATTTTAACTTTTAAATTAATTGTATTAATTAAAATTGAAACAATTTTAACTTACTTATTGTTCACATAAAGTTATGTTAATTTTTATTGTATTTAAGAAATAATATGTTTTGTGCAATAAATTTTATTTATTTTATTACAAATTTAATGTGAATATTGATATAAATACTACCAAAGATTAACTTTTTATAAATTTGAAGCTAGAAATTTTTACCGAAGAAATATGTTAGAAAAAGGACATCTTACTTGAATATAACGAATAATAATATATGATTATAATTCAGTCGCGTATAAAGCAGAGAATGAAACCGATAAAAAACAAGTTAATTGAATCGGTTATCCGATATTTTAAAATCTTTAAAAACCGGTAACATTTATTCAAGAAAAATACTACCAGTTTTTTTTTTGGGCACAAAACCAAAATATGAAATAATTTTTATATATATTTTCTTAAGAGAAACTTAAGAATTTTAAACATTGTTGGTGACAGTGGCTCATTCATATTTTGCAAATTATATAAAATAATCTGGCAATATTTTTTTCAAAAATTTCAAAACTTTTAAAAGTTCTACATATTTTATATTTATTGTTCTGATGTATAATAATAAATATGTATGTAAAAAATATTTAAAATTTTTGTGAAATTTGACAAAATTTAAATTTAGAAGAAACATTTTATAATCTATAATTAAATTTAGAATTTTTTGGAAAATAAATAATAATAATATAGTTACTGGTTATAACCAAAATGAATAATGATAATATAGTTACTGGTTAAAACCAGTAACTATATTATCATTATTTATTTTCCAAAAAATTATAAAATGTTTCTTCTAAATTTAAATTTTGTCAAATTTCACAGAAATTTTAAATATTTTTTACATACATATTTATTATTATACATCAGAACAATAAATATAAAATATGTAGAACTTTTAAAAGTTTTGTAATTTTTGAAAATAATATTGCCAGATTATTTTATATATTTTGGAAAATATGAATGTACGCAAACGCAACTGACACCAATAAAGTTTAAAATTCTTCCGTTTTTCTTAAGAAAATATATATATAAAAATTATTTCATATTTTGGTTTTGTGCCCAAAAAAACTGGTGGTATTTTTCTCGAATAAACGTTACCGGTTTTTAAAGATTTTAAAATATGATATTGGTCAACAGTTTACTGTTGACCAATATTTTTATTGGTTACATGTTCTGGTAGAAAGTGGTATTACTGCATTTTATAACAGTCGTCGATGTAGTTTTTGCCTGTAGTCTTATTTATCAAGATAAATAAATTCAGTGTATTCAGTGTCAGATTTAGGAATCGCGACAAAAGTTTAACTAGGATTTTAGGAATTATATTTCAAGCAATTCAATGTGATCATACAAATAAATAATCAACATTTATTGATAAATAATTATTAAATATCCGAAATGTATAGATACAAATATCTTTTATCGAAATATATACTTAAATATGATAACTGATAAATAAATGTTTTTGTCAAATCGAACATCGCATTTTTTATATTGAAATAAATATAAAATCAATTTTGCAATTGTTTGTGATTTATTTTTAATTAAAGATTATGTAATATATTTTAATGAAAACTTGGCGTATTATTTTTTTTATCGTTATTTGAAGTAGAAAAACAATAATATTTGCTGAAAATAACCTCAAATTAATTTGAAATGCTTTATTAAATTTTGTATATATTAATTTTATGTTTAAATCTAATGTTATTTATCCTTGTATATTTAAATCAGATGTAATTATTATATTGTGCAGGACTGAACTGGAATTTATATTTGACTTGTATATTTTAAAAATGTAATAAAATTAATCATTTATCGAAATAATACATATTTTCTTTACATTATAACCAGTTTCTTACAGATTTGATGATTATTTAAATTAATTAAATAACGTATCTTTTAAGTTTTATCATTTTAACATAACATTTCATTCTAATAAATTTTCGATATTCTATTAAATTTAAAAGAATATTGAATTATGAAATCAAAATTTGTTTTTTATTGTTTTATTTCATTTTCCCATATTATTTAGATATTTAAAACTCGCAATATACTTTTTTATATTGTATTTTATTCCTATTGGCCTAACCCTTTTTGCAAATTGTTATAAATTCGTCTAAAATCTAGATAAATTTATTTACTTGTGTGTTCTACCTGTTGCATATATTTAGGATGATTATATTTGCCCTTTTTTTGCAAAAATGCAATTTCTAATTGAACTATACCGAACTTCAGATTTATATCATTGAATTCAATGCATCACAATTTATAAAATGCAATAGAAAAATTTACAAAATTATCATTAATTGCAAGTATTTTGCAAACGGTTTCAAATTTCGCAAAAATACCGAAATCTGCTCGACAACACTTGTGTTGTTATAACATTTTCAACCCCCAACCCCGTACGAGCCCATGGCTATTAATTATTAATGTTTGCAAAAAAATCTTTAATCGCAAATATCTCGAAAACGGCTGGAAATTTCGTAAAAATAACAAAATTTGCACCTCCCCTAACAGTCAAACACCCCTATAAACCAAATACGTACTACAACATATCCAAAAATCAACCCCCTACGACACCCCCTTATTAATTAAGTCAACCCCAAAACTGTGATAAAAATATTTAAAACAATTTCAATTTTTTCTTGTTTTCCTGATAAAATTTCGTTAAAATGTTTCATTTCATGCTTTCCTGACGCAAATTTTGCATTTCTCGCTTTCCTGACACAAAGGAGGTAGCAGGATAAGCATAGGGAATCGGCCCCAGACGAATTTTGACTTGTCGTAGCTTTTGACCGCTTAAAAACTAGTAAAAAACAAGATTCGGATGGTTTTTAAATTTCTAATCCGTAACGGTAATTTCAAAACGGTAAAAATCGTTTTTTTTTGCTATAATAGTAAAAAAAAAATTTTTTTATGTAGTTAATTTGTTTTAACCGAATTATTAGTAACAGTATAATATTCTACAGACTTTAGAGTATACATGCAATTTTTTTCAAGAGTTTTTTACCGGTTTTGACCGTTACAGAATTTTTTAAAACGAAAAAAAACTTTTAAAATACCATATTTTTCGTATAAATGTCGTGTTTTCTAAGGTTGTATTTGATGTAGAAAAAAGTCGCAAACACAAAATGTAGCCCTTTTCTTGGGGAACACGATTGTCTAAACCGCGGTTAAATATCTTGATCCTATAAGGCGATAAATGAATTTTAGTAAAGGATTGCATATACAGAATGAACCAAAAGTCCCGGAACGGTCAAATATCTCTAAAAATATATTTCCGATCAACAAAATAAAAAACACGTGTTTAATCTTTTTCAAAAAGCTATCCACTGATATCCCACCTGACCCCCTACACCCACCCCCAGGCGGTGGCGGGGTGGTCAACTTTGAAATTTTATTTAGAATTTTTAATAATTTTTCCTGCCAAACCAGCATGAGTTTGAGAAAAAAGTTACTTAGCTATTATGTAGCTAATTTTTTTCTCTATTTTACTGAATTTTTTCAGATTGTTTTCAGCAAATTTTGAAAAAAGTTTTATTTTGAAAAAAATCCCAATGGTACCTCCAATGGTATCTCCAAAATTCAGTTTTTTCTACTAAACGATGCATCCTAGAATAATGGTTTATTCACCAAATTATAGTACTCATTATTCCGCATTTTTCCATATCATGCTTATTTTCCTACACTTCATAGTTTTTGAGAAAAAAAATAAAAACAAAAAAATCAAAAGAAAATTCTAGAGCCCACACGGCACATGCTAGCAAATTAAAACTAAAACCAAACTATAGAACTTATTATGCCCTATCGAAAAGTATTTCTTCGAATTTTACTCGAGAAAGTAGTATTTCGCAATTTATCGAAATTACATGTTAAAGTCCTATGATCTGGGGTCGCGGTCAACACACTGTATATTTCTATTTCTATATTTTCTATATTTCTATATTCAGGGTGGCTAAAACTTTGTGAAAACCAATTTCCCTGACTTTTCCCGGTTTTCCAGAACTTTTTTTCATTTTTCCCTGACTTTTATATTTAAACAAATATAAATTCCCAAGTACTGTGAATCACAAAATATTGATTAAAATCGGTTTAAAATTAGATAAAGATGAGTTACAGCCTTGAACTTAATTAATTATAATGATTTCTAAGTCTAGGTGTTAAAAAATTGAGATAAGATTAATTTGAATATACTAAAAGTGAAATTCATAAAATTTTTGCGAATTTTATAATAATACAATTACAAATTTGCACAACATTTGCTCAAAATTTGTGTTTGTAATTTTGAAACTTTGCCAAACAAATTTTTTCCCTGACTCCAAATGAAATTCCCTGACTTTTCCCTGACTTTTCCAGAACCAACAAAATTCCCTGACTTTTCCCGGTTTTCCCGGTTTTCCAGGTTTTGGCCACCCTGTATATTTCTATTAATTACAGCGCTATCTATCATAAATAGAAAAAAATGTTTTAGACAAATAATACGTATTTTTAGCCATAGAATCCACCGCCTAGGGGTGGGTGTAGGGGGTCAGGTGGGATATCAGTGGATAGCTTTTTGAAAAAGATTAAACACGTGTTTTTTATTTTGTTGATCGGAAATATATTTTTAGAGATATTTGACCGTTCCAGGACTTTTGGTTCATTCTGTATATGCAATCCTTTACTAAAATTCATTTATCGCCTTATAGGATCAAGATATTTAATCGCGGTTTAGACAATCGTGTTCCCCAAGAAAAGGGCTACATTTTGTATTTGCGACTTTTTTCTACATCAAATACAACCTTAGAAAACACGACATTTATACGAAAAATATGGTATTTTAAAATTTTTTTTTTGTTTTAAAAAATTCTGTAACGGTCAAAACCGGTAAAAAACTCTTGAAAAAAATTGTATGTATACTCTAAAGTCTGTAGAATATTATACTGTTACTAATAATTCGGTTAAAACATATTAACTACATAAAAAAAAAATTTTTTTACAATTATAACAAAAAAAAACGATTTTTACCGTTTTGAAATTACCGTTACGGATTAGAAATTTAAAAACCATCCGAATCTTGTTTTTTACTAGTTTTTAAGTGGTCAAAAGCTACGACAAGTCAAAATTCGTCTGGGGCCGATTCCCTATGCTTATCCTGCTACCTCCTTTTGTTAAAACCTTTTAAGCTTATACATTCCCGCAGTGCATCGATGTTGAATTGGTTACCTATAGCCTTTCCCAGCAAGGAGTCACTGCAGTTTTTGTGCTTCATTTGGGATGAAAACGTATCTATGATAATTTTGCAAGTTTTTAAATTGATTTGTAGATTTCGTTGCACTAGTATAAATTTAATTATCACAAAAAAATTAATGAAATTAAAAGAACTTATTTATAAGGGGACGGCGAATTTTGTTATTTTCATTACAGTTTCGAGCGTAATTAATAAGGAGGTATTCTAATTGTCTGACTTTTAGATATGTTGTAGTAAGTAAATACATAGTTTACCTAGAAGTTTGTAGGGGGACGGCAAATTTTGTTTTTTGAATTTTATGTATAAAAGTTCAAAAACTAAAATTGAGAGTATTTTGCAAACGGCTGCAAATTACGCAAAAATAACAAAATCTGCTCAACCCCCAACTCCATACGAGCCCTCGGCTATTAATTTGTTAATGTATGCAAAAAAATCTTTAATCGCAAATTTCTCGAAAACGGCTGGGAATTTCGCAAAAATAACAAAATTTTCCGCGTTTTACAAACATTAGTCAATTATGGCCGTACTACAACAGATCCAAAAATCAACGCCCTGCGACACCCCCTTATTAAGTAAGTCAACCTCCAAAACTGTGATAAAGAGTTAACAAATTTGTGTATAAAAATTCAAAAACTAAAATTGCGAGTATTTTGCAAACGGCTGCAAATTTCGCAAAAATAACGAAATCTGCTCGGCAACACTTGTGTTGCTATAACATTTTCAACCCCCAACCCCGTACGAGCCCTCGGCTATTAATTATTAATGTTTGAAAAAAAAAAAATATAAAAAGGCTAGAAATTTCGCAAAAATAAAAAAATTTGCACCTCCCCTAACAGTCCAATACCCCTATAAACCAGGTACGTACTACAACATATCCAAAAATCAACCGCCTACGACAACCTCTTATTAATTAAGTCAACCCCCAAAACTGTGATAAAAAGTTAACAAAGTGTATAAAAATTCTAAAACTAAAATTGCGAGTATTTTGCAAACGGCTGCAAATTTTGCAAAAATAACGAAATCTGCTCCCCAACACTTGTGTTGCTACCTCGTACGAGTCCTCGGCTATTAATTATTAATGTTTGCAAAACAGTCTAACATCTTTATAAACCAGATACGTACTGCAACATATCCAAAAATCAACCCCCTACGACACCCCCTTATTAATTAAGCCAACTCTTAAAACTGTGATAAATATAGGCATATCAAATCTTGATTTTTTACGACTAATTATTTTACAAATTATCAACTTTAGTAAGATTTATTTATCAGACTTGCAATCAGTATGTTAAAATCTATCTGAATCAATCAAAATTTACAATAAAATGCATCAATTAAGAGAACGGTTGGGAATTTTGTAAAAATAACAAAATTTTAAATCCAATTATAAGATTAGTAAAATAGATACGTACTACAATATATCAAAAACATAACCAGTTGGACGCCCCCTAGAACTATAAAATTTTAAACTTTAATCACAACGATGCATCAATTTCAGATAGCCGATACACATGTTTGCTTATTTCAATTTCGTTAAAAATGTTCCAAGTTATTAAAATTGTGCGTAAAAATTAAAAAGCTAAAATTTCAAATATCTCGAAAAAATAACCAAATTTGCCGTCCTCTTCACATAATCCCCAATCCTCGATTAACAAAAGTCGTATTGCAACATATCATTGACTAAGTCACTTAAGATTCCTCTTTATAATTAAACCGGAGATTGTAATTAATATATTAATAATATTCTCGCAAAGCGAGAATGGAGCTAGTCTAATGTGGTTTGATTTTATAAGCTAGTTTTTCGACTAGCCAAAATACAAGATTAGAAGTATATGGGTAAACCCATATATAGACCACTTTGACATTATCACATAAATGATAAGATAGAGGGATAAAATTTTTTTTATCGAAAGTTGGCAACATTGTATTTTGCTAATATATAATATTATAGGCGCTAAGGGTATCTTCTGTAAAAATTTCATTAAAATCGGATAAATAATGCGGGCAAATTTTTAGAAAATTATTTTTTTTTTTTGGAAAGTTGGCAACATCGTAGTTTAATAAAATTATAATTTATGTGGGCACTAGGAGAAACTTTTCTGAAAATTTGATTAAAATCGGATAAATAATGTAGCCACAATAAATTTTTAATATTTTAGTAATTTTTTTCTTAATATGTTGGCAACACTGTATTTTGTTAAAATTGCATAATTTATGCGGGCACCAGGAGAATCTTTAGTGAAAATTTGATTAAAATTGGTTAAATAACGTGGTCATAATAAATTTTTAAAAATTTTAGTAATTTTTTTCTCAGAAAGTTGGCAGCACTGTACTTTGTTGAAATTATCTAATTTATATGGATACCACAAAAATCTTTTGTGAAAATTTGAACAAAATCGGTTCAACAACATGGCCGTAATAAATTTTTAAAAATTTTAGTAATTTTTTTCTCGGAAAGTTGGCAACACTGCGGTCTGAAAATTGAACTTAATTTTTTATTTGGTATGAACTATCTAATTGCCAAGTTTCAGCTTTCTACGAGCTCTCCTTCATACTTATAATTAACACTCGTATTAAAAATTTTAGTAATTTTTTTCTCGGAAAGTTGGCAACACTGCGGTCTGAAAATTGAACTTAATTTTTTATTTGGTATGAACTATCTAATTGCCAAGTTTCAGCTTTCTACGAGCTCTCCTTCATACTTATAATTAACACTCATATTTATCGTATTTTTTGGACACGGCCGGCCAGCCAGCCAGCCAGCCAGCCAGCCAGCCGTATTGACGATTTTATAAGCTAGTCTTTTCGACTAGCTAAAATGAATCAAATTTGTATTTGAATAAAAAACATACATAAAAATTTTCTTTTTTTTTTATATAAGGTAAAGAAGGCTAACATTGACAGTAGGGTAACATTGACACATCTTTGAAAATGGCTTTTAAAATTTTCATAGTAAGTCACAGAACGCTGTTGATTAGCTCTAAAAATAATGTATATGACTAGTGTAGATAATATCACCATCCATCGCTCGTTGCTCGAAGCTTAGGGCTTATGGCGTATGGATACCGACGTGTTGTTTTTTATATGGTGACAATTCGTGTTTGAAACTTCCATTCTAAGAGGTTTTTACCTGCAATTCGCGTATCATTTCATGCACAATTCGTTTTTTTTAAGAAAGCGAGGAGGTCATTTTACTTTTCCGGACATTACAGACAAAAGTTACGTTCTTGCTACAGATATAGTACGCGTGCTGCCTCAACCACGAATTCGTCGAGACATGTATTTTTTTCAAACAAATTTTTTCGATGCGGAGTAAAATTCTTTAATTGTTAATTAATTGCATGTATATTATAAATTTTCTTAAAATTACAATAAAGTTCACTCTTATGTTATTATTCCTTTATTTACTACCTAGTATTTACTTATAATAAGAATAGAAGAATTATTTATCACTAAAGAAATAATTGGTTTCATAAAAATGCACTTTTGACCAATTTTTTTAAATAAATTTAAAATTGTCAAATTATAAAAAGAAAGTTCTATGTCAAAATTAAATTCCTATATTGTAACATTGCCATTTCAATGCATAAAGCAAGAAAAAACAAGGCATGTCAATGTTACCCACATGTAGGGTAACATTGACTAATTATGGTATATACATATATATTAAATATTTTCAATACCGTTTATGATAATCAATAAATTACTTTACATTTTAGAAACTAATATATGAAGCTAATTTTTCTGCTAAGAAAAAATAAATTATAAATCTTAATAAAATTTAAAAAAATTAATAACTAAAGAGGTGTCAATGTTTGACGGTTTTACCTTATATTAACTTTGGACACGAGTCCATTAGCCAGCTACTTTAATATTATTTTTATTAAATTGTAATTTTAGGCAAAACAAAGACAACACAAACATCCATGCCCCAAGCGGGATTCAAACCCGGGCCCGCACAGGTACGAGCGGTTTCGGACACAAGATAAGTATTTTGGAAACGACTGAGAATTTTACAATAATAACAAAACTTGCACAACACTAGTGTTGAACAACTCAATGTCCTTTATAACATATAATAATCTCAATTCCGTATGATCCTTCATTATTTTTTAATTTTTATTCATACTTTTTGTCATATTTTTCTATTCCCAGATAAAATAATATAAATATGTTTTTTTAATTTAAGGAACAAAAAAATCAAATGGGATTGTTATAATAAAACACATATATTTAATTATCAAATTTTATTCATACAAAAATATATTTTTCAGTTTCAAAAATATATAGTAGAATTTTTTTTTTCATTTTATTATTAGATTTTAGTTTTATCTTTACAGAAAAATAGTTTTATTATTAATTGCAAATATAATTTTTAAGGAAAAGGAAATACTGTAATATGAAGTTTATTAGTAATATAAATAATTTTAGTACCTACATTCACATTAAAATTCTTATAAATTATAAATATTAATAAAATCAATCGATTCTATCGATATAACCATTATTTTAATTTAATAAAAAAATAAGCATTTGTATTTCAAAAAAGTATTATACATTTCTTACTAATTTTATAGAAATGATAGTATAAATTTCTTTTAAATGGATCGACATGTTTGTGTGGACATCCCATGAGTAGTTGAAGTGGTATGATTGAAAGTGTTTTGCGTGAGCGGAAGTTTTCAAGTAGTAGGAATAGAAGAGCATGTATGAGAAGAATTATGAATGTCGATGAAGCTAAAGCATTGAATAAATAAGATTAAGATTATATATTCGATGGCTAAAATTTGCTTCTCTAAATAGGGTTGTTTGGAGGAAACTGATTTCGAGATAGTGGAAAAAGTTTGTGCCACATCCTTTTGGGTACATGGCTTGATTGCGTACGTATATATATAATAAAAACATTAAAATTTTATAAGAAAATACACAAATCATAAAATATTTTAATATTTATCGTCATTGTAATCATTCTTTATATTAGCTAATAATATACAATCGAAATTTAAGTAATTTAACAAAAAAATTGGATATTCTAAATTTATATTCAATAATTGATAAAAATTATATGTAAAATTTGTTTTTATACAACTATTTTATTTTAATTTTAAAATTATTACAATTACGGTTAATCCGTCGTTATTTCAAAGGTTTCTCAATAATCAATACTGTTAACATATGTAGATAGTAAAACGGTAATATATTTTGTTACTAAAAGATTTTCTTCTTAAAATTCCGTAAATATAAAAAACATATATTCGTAATATACAAAATATTTTAATTTATAAAATAATTTAATTTAACGTGTCTGTAATATACAGTTAAATTTTTCCAAGGTAAGTTTTCGTTGTTATTTATTGTGAAAAATTCACAGAAAATTTTATTTTTCATTAATTTGTTTATATTAGTAATAAATTTATATTAGTAGAGTTATTTAGAGCACACTATTCTATCACCTATTCTATCTTCCTTAAACTCTCCAGATATATTAAAATGTTTTAAAACATTTATGATCCACTCACATACTTTTTCTCCAAATCACTTCACTCTACTAATTTTGGTAGGAAAATTGCTTATACAAAGTTAGTAGTTTGGTAGAGGAGAGTTTAGTTAAAAGTTCGTTCAGATTCCGTCTATTTCATTTTCGTACATATTCAAATAAAATATTATAAATTTATAAATTATAAATTTATAAATTAAAAAAAAAAACGTTTACTACATAATTACTTTATTTTATTACAATAAATCTGTTTGCACTAACAGTATATCAGTAGAGTATAGTAAGTATTTTGATGGGTGCAGGGCGAGTAGAGTCTTTTTCTATACTATTTTTTTGTGCGATTAACTTTGTGCAATTTTTTTTTATGCGGTATATGAATTCCAACGGTGTTGGCATTATAAAAATGTTGTAATGTTTTCTATCAATGTATATATGTACATGATATGTACACTGTAAAGCGCTGTTCGCCTTTACGCCCTATGTTCATTTGATATCAACAGTCTCCCGACAATGCACAGTTTTCTCTAATATCTTGTAAAAAATTATTTGTTATAAGTATTTATGAAATTTCTCAATATTTTTTTGTGCGGTTTTGTTTTATACGGTTCTTATCTACCGCACAAAAACAGGTTTGAATGTATTTCACATAAGTCCCTGTCAAGTTAAAATCTGCTATGTGGTTTTTCAACAATTTTTCAGGAGCTGCAAAAAACTATGTAATTTATATTATTTAAAAAGGACATTTAAATTCTCCACATAGCAGATTTTGACTTGACAACGACGAAAGTTAAAACCTGCTATGTGGTTTTTCAACAATTTTTCAGGAGCTGCAAAAAACTATGTAATTTTTATTATTTGAAAAGGACATTTAAACTCTCCACATAGCAGATTTTGACTTGACAACGACGATATGCTATCCACCTCTACTCTATACGTCTTTCAATACCCCAAAATGTTTACATTGTATTAGTAATAGATTAGTACGTACTCTACCACCGTACTCTACTATATTAACTCTACTAATGGCTGTAGATCACTACCCCTAGTAATACTGGGTATTTTTATTTTAATCTAGGATCAATCCTATTCTATTAAGGGGGCTCACCATCATGAGCACTTTGAAAATAGATAAAATTTAGGAATTTTGTTCATGTAGTTTCCGGTATATTTAAACTACGTTTTCGAATTTTTATGTCAAAAAATGTTTTCAAATTGTGACGACCGCATGTCCTGTCCCCCGAAAAGTTCTAAAATATAATACAAAAATTTCCTTAAAATAACTTAAAACTACAATTAAAAATATGCCATGATGCCGCAGATTTTTGTGAATATCAAAAAATTATGAAAATGACGGCTATTTGAAAAAATGTTTTTTCTTTCAGTGTAAAAAAATCAACTTTTAAAGCATATGACTATGTCAGTATGTCTTAAAGTAAATCGGATGTATAGTTTCCGAGATCTCGGCGGGATAAGGTTGAAAAACATGTTTTGGAGAAAAACGCGTTTAAAGTTTGTAGTTAGTTTTTTACTGCCCGATCTGTACGTTTTACCTGTGCTGACACAACTCTGTGTTATTCGCTGTAACTTTGCCAAAAGTTCGTATTTCGGAAAACCGTTTCAACACATTTTTCTACACACTATAAGCTTTCAGAGAATACGAAAAAAAAACAATTTTTTGAAAGTGTCAAGCTGATTTATTTTGGAGTTAGTAGTTAACCTCTGTTTATTATTATTAATATACAATCTTACCTTCTATTATACATTTGAACATCATAATACTGAAAAACGAAAACATATATTATCTCAAAATAACTTTTTGTATAATTTTATAAATAAAATAATTTTATTTTAATTTAGAAATATTTATTACATACGTATATAAAATATAATATATCATATATACGCAGCTAAAGAAATGACGTACTAAAAACATAAAATTACTTTTCTAAAGAAAATGATAGAACTATTTCTAGATTCTGACAGTGCTGCCACTTTCGGCAATGTTAGTTAGTTAGTTAAATGTGCATATTTAATATTCTTATTTTTTTTTTTTTTAATTATTTCATTTCACCTTATATAATTCATTTGGCAATGTATTTTTTTAATAATTAAAGTTTTTATTATATTTAAATTGGCATTCGATCGTTTGGCGAAGTGGTACTATCTGTGTAAATATATATATATTTCTAATCAAACATAAACAGTTAAATTTTTTAACAGCTTTTAGCTATATATATATATATATATTGCACTTATTTACACATTTTCAAGAATAAAATTCTATTCAAGCAAAAATAAGCAATGAACATAATTTAATAAATTTCAATATGGCCGCCAGAGATATCAGATTAAATACACTTGACCGTGTAGTCATGTTTGGCGCTGCCACCAGAGATGTTAATTATCGTACTCTATAATAATGTTACATTATTGTATATAATGACCTTCTTCTACATATAAAATGTGGTAACGTAATATCAATATTTTGAAACGATTAAAGAAAAAAACTGTTATCAAAGGAGCATTCGAAAAATGTTTATTAATAACAAATTTAATGATCTATACTATAAGATATATTTTTACAAGAATATTTCAATAATTAGAGAAAAAGTTATAAGATTAATTATATAAAAATAATAGATAAAATTTATTATTCATATAAATTTGCAAAACTGGGTTACGTTACTGTCAATTTTAAAAGCCGCTATAGATTTAACTAGGAATGCTTACCTGCTTTTTTATGATCTGGTGTTTTTACTAAAAATATAAGGCTCGTAATCTTAAATTATGTAATACTACAGCTTGCATATTAATATCTGTAATAATTCATCAAAATAATGAGACTTAGTACATATTTTGTGTAATAATATTAATAAAATATTTTTAAGTGCAATTTATTCATTTCAAAATAAATCTTTTATGTAAATTTAGAAATGTATGTAATTATACCAACAATAATATTACAGAACTAAACGTATTTTACCTATTTCTGGAAAATTCTTGACAGCAAATTTACTGAAGTTTTATAAATGTACTAAAAGAGACTTTTAAAAACACTGTAATATTATATACATATGTACTTTTAAATCCCGTTGGTAATATATCATATTACATAATATTTGTAATAGTTCTGATATTATGTATTTTTAAACAATTATGATTAAAATTACAGTAGTTGATTAATTATACCTAAAAATACTGGGCATCATAGTGTCTCATGGTTTGTAAGTAAAATTACGTAAATATTTTTTTTAAGTGCATATATTTCAAAATAAATTTTTCCTTCTATCTTTTATTATATATGGATATTTTTTTATTTTGTTTTAATATTTTAAAGTGTATCTAATATAAATTATTTTAAAACACTAAATAAGTTATTTTGAATAAACGTCAAAATTGCTTTTGTCAAAAATCATTTTTAAAAATTAGGTCATAGATTTTCTATTGCTATATGAAATCAATATTTTGGGACAATTAAAAAGAAACACAATTTTAAAACAATAGAAACTTCGATTTTATTTGAAGTGACAACGTAAAAACTGTGAATATATTTTGATTGGACGAAAAGAGAAAATAGTTCCTGCCGCCCCCCCAAGTAGTTAAGTTGCTAAAATAGTTCTGTAAAATCTTTCTGTGGTAACTTTTTGCGTATTCGCATTACCGTACTACGATATTTAGTACCTATACGTTACACGATGTTCAACATGGCTAATTTTAACGTTTTATATTTTGTAAAATAAACTTGACATCTAAATTTAACATCATATTGCGACTGAGTATATCATTTTCTAAAAAATATCATAAACTTTTTCTAAAAATTTTAACACATGCTTGTAGTTTCGAATATTATACCTTTATACATATAAAAATCTGAATACATTGGTTCGTATTTTCACCTCACTTTTAAAAGTGATTTTTGCCAAAAGTACTTTGGCGTTTACTTAAAATTACTTATTAATTTTATAATATTATAATTTTATAATATTAACTATAAAACAAATATACCAAAAATAGAAATACTGTTCATATTTGTTAAGAAGTGGAAGTAAAAATTTATTTTAAAGTAAAAAAAAGCACTTTTTTATAAACAAAAAAGGTGGGAATTGATTTTTAAAAAAGGTTGAAAATAAAGTGACTTATGCAAAAAAGGACATTTAAAAAAACATGTATTTTTAGCTTTAAGGGGAACACCACCTTAAATACTTTCAAAAAAATCAATTTTTTCGCATTTTCTGATAGCTTGAATGTGTTAAAACGGTTTTTCAAATTTCGAATTTTTGGCGAGAGTTACAACGACCAATACAGAGTTGTGTCAGAGTAGATAAAACGTACAAATCGAACAGTAAAAAACTAATTTCAAACTTTAAACGCGTTTTTCTTGAAACCATGATTTTCAATCTTGTCTCGCCTAGATCACGAAAATTATCCATCTGATTTATTTCGCTTTAAAATGTAGTTATAGAAAATTAAATTCTCCAAAAAGTTTATTTTTTTTTAAATTTAAAATTTTTATTTTAGTTTTAGGATATTCTAAGAAACTTATGTATTAAGTTTCAAAACTTCCTGGGGGACGCGGACGGGACAAATGGCCAGGGTTTTTTTGACAGGAACTGATAAATCCAGACGTGGCGTCACAATTTGAAAACATTTTTTAACATAAAAATTCGAATACGTAGTTCAAATGTACCATAATAACATAAAAAAAAACAAAAACCGGAACATTTGCATTATTTTTTTTTCTTGCAAAAACTATTTCTTGCAAAAACTATTTTCAGAGACCTTACAGTAGGGTCCCTCTTCCCTCAAGTATTAATGGTAAAATACAGTACTTCTTCTGCAATTACACAATAAAAAATATTTGATTTGACATAAATAACATATCAAAATAATTATAATATGAAAACAGCGCTAACTTGTCAGATATTTCAAATACGAAGTTGTAATTGCCCAAAAGTTAGATTCAAAAACTAACGGCATTTGTAATAAATAATTTGTTAAAAAAAAAAACATATATAATGAATGTAATTATTTAACAAAAATAGAAAAATATAACAAACGCATAATGTGAGCAAACAATAGAAACGTTAAATCAAAATTTTATTATAAAATATTGTAATTTAATAAAACCTCTTCTAATTATTATACATATATTAGTAAACATTATTTAACAAATTATTTACAAAAATTAGAATTAACTATATGAAAAAAAAAAATACATGTAAATAAAAATTCAAAAAATATCTGTTTACATAAAGTATGACGTTGAAAGAAGAAATTATAGTAATAGTAAAAATTGCCGTCCTTGATTTTTTGACAAAAATAAAAGTTTTTTTTTGCTCAAAGCTAAAAATTTCGTATGATTGTGGGTGTGTACCTATATTTACGTTATTAAAATATACAAAATGTATAAAATGTTTAAAAAATAAATTTGAAATATTTAATTAAAATTACATTTAATAAAATTATTTTATAGTGAAAAAATCTTTCAAAACACATTATATTAAAATAAGAAGATATTAAAGTAATTATAAGATCCAACAATTTTAACAATAGATTGATAAGAAAAGCACTAGAAATTTACAAAGAAAGATAACATTATTCAGTGTAAAAACACTGATTTAAATAAAAAAAATTTTAGTTTTTATTAATAATTTATATTTTTTTTTAAATAATATAATTTATAATTTTTTTAATCTAGTTACTTTGTTACCGTGTAACTTTTTTGTTTATTATTTATATCATTTGTATATTTTTTCCTAATGATGATATTACCTAGAATGTATCGAAACGTCGATTTTTAAATAAAATGTGAACAGAACTTAAAGCTAAAACTGTTTTGTTTTAAAATTATTTCCAACAATATATAAAATATTTTATTTAAAACCTGATAATACCCCTATAAAAATATTATAAAAATGTGTAATATTAAAAGGAAAAAATAATACAAACTAAAATGTTAATTATTATTTTTTATTTATTAATTATAAAATACAATCATTATTAGAATTTAAAAAAATTATATAATAAATTTATAATTCAAATAAGTTATTTAAAAAATAATAATCGCAATATAGATTTAAAAAAAATAATTAATTTACATAATAAATTAAAATATTTTTAGAAAATAAATAAATTTATATCATAATTTTAAAAATTGGAAAAATTATCTTCAAAAACATTTGTATTCACTTATTTCACTTTACAATAATTGACAGTTTAATAAAGTTGTAAACAGTGAAACAAAGATTAGTTGTAATTTCTCAAAAATCATTTTAATTAAATGCTTGAACTAAATTATTATATTAATTCAATTACCAAAATCATGTTATTGTAAATTAGTAAAATTTAAACAAATTTATTTCTTTTATTGTTTACAGAAATATGTCACAAATGTAATTTAAATGGCAAAGACTACTATTTAATATTTGTAACTAAAAATAATTAATTTTCTATTTCAAATCATCATCAATATTTTTAAAGATAAAAGCCAGTATTCTACGATAATAAGTAATAGAAACTTTGAAATTGTCAGTATTCAATATTATTTTTTACCCAAACGAAATTGCTAATAAATTAACAAAATTTACTTACTCAAAGTATGTTACAAATTTAGGAATTTTTATAACTATTTAATCACATATTTAAATCAGTTTTACTTCCTTTCAAATCGACAAATTAAAAACAAAGTACATTTTATTTATTTTTATCAATACTTTATTTAATAAAATCACGTTTTACCTCAAATTCTAGATCACAAAAGTTGTCATAAAGTTGCTTCAAATTAAAAAAATAAATTAGGTGCATAAAGCTAAATTAACTGTCGTTAAAAAGTTGCCTAACACACAAGTTTTTAAATTAATAAGATTTCTTCAAATAGCTTAAAATATTTCTAATAGAATTTGGCTTCAAGTTTTTGTGTTATTAATTTTGTTAAAAAAAATTATTATAAATAAAAAGCAATCAGTACTATTGTTAAAGATTCCAAAAAAGCCAAACCAATGTCTCAAACTATTTTCGGAGCAAGTTTAAATATATACTTGCATCGTTGACTGATTTAAAACAATTGTTTTTCCAAGCAAAAGGTAATTTTCATTGGTCGTTTCGTGACTAAAAATATGAAAATTTCCACCGCGATTAAATATTAGTAATTGAAGAAATATTTAAAGTAAAAGCAAAGGGGGACACCTACAGAGAATTTTTTCCTTTAAAACTGCCACGATTCGTAGGCAACCAAACCGAAAACAATTTTGAAACGAATCCAAAAAATTTCAGACGTAAACTGACTCATATAATATAGTGTATGAAGTAACACGTTTTTCTGTTTACATTACCGTTCATAGCTACCGATATTTGACTGCCAATATTAAAACGATCAACTAGCCTTTTTTGGTTGAATTTTTAGGAAAAAACTAAATTTTAGTTCTTATAATTGTATTCTAATAAATGTATTCTAATAACATGAAATAAATAATTCAAATATATTACTTTAAAAACAATTGTTATCAAAAATAATTTGACAATTTACTGTTACAATAAATTTTATGTCAAATGAAAAATTTAATACAGTAACAAAAATTTGCTAGCTATTTCAAGATATGATATTAATTAAAAATTATAAAATTCATTTTTATAATAAATTAAAAAAAACCTAAAACAGCTTAAAAAGTTATTCTCTGAAAATGATTTTCGAAATATTTTTTTAATTGTCTCAAAATGTAGATTTTTTTATGGTAACAGAAAATATATTATTTCGGTATCAGATTGTTAGAAAAAATACATTTGCTGCCATATATATATATATGTAATTTCACATAATTTAAGTTTTAAATTAAAAATTGCATTTTACATAATACATAACATAAATAATATTTTAAAAGAAAATTTAGGAAAAATATATTTAATTTCTAAAATGCTAATAAAAATCAAAAACATTAATAAATTACATGTTATTTTATGTAAATCTATTTAATAAGCATATTTATTTAAAGTAGCAGTTTACTGCAAATAATATAAACAACACTTAATCTTTTTTTTTTTTTTTTCATTAAATTTGATTTTATATAAAACAATAATCTATTAGCAATTATTTCTTAGAAACAAAATTCAATATTAATATAAAAATTAGTAATAACTTTAAGATACTATTAAAACATATAATATTAATAAATAAATTTTGTTAATAAAAATATAATCTAATTTGTTATTAATAACATGTATTTTATTTTACAATAATGATAATGATATTGTTAACTTAAATTATTGATTACGATATTTTTGTGATAAATATTAAAAAAAAAAGCATTTATTACCTTAAAAGTAATAAATAGTATTGTTTTAATAAATTGAATATTTTATTCAATACTATGTTTTTCTATAAACTCATAATAAATATATTGTAAAAAATGTAATTTTGTGAAATGAAAAATAATAATTTAAAAAAATTGAAAAATAATTGAAAAAAAAAGTAAAATAATTTATTAAAATAAACCTATATTATTTATAAATATTAATTAATTTTCTAATATAATAAAAATTTTACAAGTAAAAGTTTAATTTTTAATATATTTAAAATAATACAATTATAAAATAAATAAATAAAAATACTGTTTATATATAATTTTATACAATTTATAACGTATCACGAATAATTATTTCTAATTTTACGTCAAAATGAAGAATTATAAAAACTGTATTCTATATTTTTAATGTTCGTAAAAATGAACAGAAATAAGTTACTATTTTAAAAAAATTTTGAAAAAAAAAACAGTAAAATAATACATTTTTTTTTTTTTTTAATAATTCATAATTCCAGTAAAAAAATATTATATCTAAAATTAAAAAATAAAATTGGAAAACATTTTTCATGAAATAATTGCAAAAATTTAAAATAAATTTATAATTTCACAAAATTAATATATAATATAAATTTTTATTCAATATTAAAAAAAAAAAATAAATAAGAAAAATCCAATTAGCAAATTTTGTACGTGGCTAAATTTCTTGTTTAAATAAATATTTTTTTAAAAAAAGAAGATATTCAATATTTGAATAAAAGTATAAAATAAAAATTATATTACCACATTTTGAACGGTAACTGAAGTTATAAAATTTTGGTTCACTTTTGAAAAAAGATCATCTGATGTTCGCTTCACATGATGCAAGAAAACACTAAAGACACTCGGAGAAAATAGTGCAACACTTAGTCGCCATTTTGATTCTGTCTACCCAGAATAGTTTTGTTTACTCAACTAAACTTCAGAGCGACGAGCAGATGTCTGCATCTATACAAACCTATTTTGGAAATTTTCAAATTTTTTTCAAAATTCATTCATTTTTATAACGTGTAAATAGGTTTTTCAAAATATGTTTGTTTATAAATTTAATTATTATTAAATAAAAATCACACATTTTTATTTATTCAGGTCATTGTCAGACTAACTTTTATTTATATATTATAATAAAATGTATCACAAAGAAAACCCGGATCAAATTAAGTTTTTTATTACTATAAAACAAAAAATACTAGAAAACTTTTATGAAAAAAAAAATTATGATCTACTTACTTATTTGTTACCTAGTAACTTGTTTTTATTTTCTGTTATTTACTATAAATGTCATTTGTATCAGTTTTTTCCTGATAAAGACGAACGTTGAGTTCGTCGAAACGTCTATTATTAATAAATATTAATACAGAATTTAAACCTAAAGCCGTTTTGTTTTATATAATGAGTTCTGTATATAATGAGTTATATAAAACTATTGACTTGGTGCACAATTATCAGGTGTTTTTGTATACGAGTTATTTGTTAATAAAAATTGCTGTTTTGTTTACTTTTTTTAATAAAAATAGAAGCGTGACTTCTTTGCCCGTGGAATCGACTGTCTTCCAAGCACACGTATTGAAGTAGATGGTGACTACGCTCCAAAATAATCATTTTAAAATGTTATTATTGAATTGTTTTGTTTCTTTTCTCATAATAAATATTGTTTAAAAAACTTCTGACAATTATGCACCAACCCCATATGTTATTAGCTAAAGTGTCCAGCATTGCTCAGAGGCTGTAAGCTAAATTATTTTACAAAGCATTTTAATATAGAGAAAAATCTTGCCATATACAGTTTGATATTCTATTTATAAAACATGTGTCTAGTCGCTAACCGTATTATAAAGCTGCTATTTTGTTTATAGATTGTTTATAATAATTTTGTATAGTTTATGTATTAAGTGAGAATTCTAACTATATGTATGCCTAATTTCAAGGTCTTTAGTATATTTAATTTTTGATTTATAAACTTTTAAAAGCTATCATTTATTATTTATATTCGTAGTTCGTATTATATTAGGTTACAGTATTTTGTTTTTGTTTAAATCGCCATTAATTTATTTTGATATACTAATTAAATCATTTTTCTTCATTTAAAAATTAACTAATGATTTAATTAGTTCACCAAAATAAATTAATGGCGATATAAGCAAAAACGAAATACTATAAGCTATCATTTAGTTTTTATAATATTATAGTTTGAATTATTGAATATTTGTGTGTAACGTATCGTATAGGCATTTTACTTGATTTGTATAATATGTAATATTTATTAATTTTAAATTATTATACTATACATATATCAGTAAATCTAAGGATTAAACGGCATAACTACAAACCGTGTAATCTACATTATTAAAAAAGATTAAAAAAATATCTTGAGTTTTCCTAATTTCCCTATTCTGTTTCAGTCTTGTATTATTTTTCAAACTTAATTAATAATTTTATTTTCTTTTGCGACTACATGCATAATTCTCAGGCTTTCACGGCTGGTATACCGTGGTCGATCTATCTTCGTCGCGGACGTTTCGCCATACATTGTAAATGACATCCTTAGTGCTTGGTGACTAAATGAATAAATATTTTACTTTCTTAACTATAAACTGTAATTAACAAATTTAAATTTACATCATATTAAATAAATAATAAGAACAATTTTCTTTAAATTTAATATATTTTTTTTTAAAAAAATATATTACTGGAAATTTATTTCCAGTAATATTCATAAAATAAAATATTTATTAAGCATCATTTCATAAATGTATAACTGATTTTTTTGACAATGAATAAAATGAAACAACTAAATTATTATTTATTTATACAGGGTGTTTGCAATCAAGGTATTTTATTTTTAAGGGGTGATACTACAGGTCAAAACAAGGCGATTAACGCCAAAACACCTTAGTAAAAGTTTTCTAATAAACGAGATATTCATTTTTTTTTTAAGTAAAATGGTAGCATATGGTATAATTTTTATTATCCAGCTCACAAAAAAAATTATTCTTCATAATAGTTTTGGATTTGCTTGAAACGAATAAAAATGTAAAAATATTCCAGGTTTTAAATACAGGGTGACTCGGATTTGCTGATTTGTGTTTCAACTTTTAGGTAAAATACCCTTATTTAAAAAATTTGAATAATTTTATTTGAATATTATGTTTAGAATTACAATTTAAGTTTACATACAAAAATTTGTGCCGATCGTCGATTGTTAAAACACCTTAGCAAAAGTTTTCAAATAAACGAGATATTAGATACTTTATTTAAATATTTTTATTAATGACACAAATCAAGATAAGTAAGATAAATTGTAATTTTAAACATAATATAATCCTATTAATCAAATAAGGGTATTTTACCTAAAAGTTGAAACACAAATCAGCAAATCCGAGTCACCCTGTATTTAAAACCTGGAATATTTTTACATTTTTATTCGTTTCAAGCAAATCCAAAACTATTATGAAGAATAATTTTTTTTGTGAGCTGGATAATAAAAATTATACCATATGCTACCATTTTACTTAAAAAAAAATGAATATCTCGTTTATTAGAAAACTTTTACTAAGGTGTTTTGGCGTTAATCGCCTTGTTTTGACCTGTAGTATCACCCCTTAAAAATAAAATACCTTGATTGCAAACACCCTGTATAATATATGCTTGTAAGTAATGCAAATTGATAAAGCTAAATGAAAGTAAAATTTATCATATTTTAAAATAAAATTATTTTAAATTAGCTATTAATTAAATGAAAACTGTATACACAATTTTTTTTTTCAAGCTCTAATTGTTTTATAATTTATTTAATTTTCTAATTGTTTCTGTCTAGAACTAGGAATCTAGGCAAAATTCATTTTTATGTTAATTTAATTTAATGTAATGTAATTTAAATTAAAACTATATCAGTATACAATTTTCACACTTTTGATTTGACAGAATTTGTTTTAAATACATTTTTATAGAACTTTCTTTTCTCAAACATACACTTTAAAATTTCTTTTCAATAACCATATTTTAGATTGTAGTAAAATATTTTTACTAATCTGTATAATCTATTATTCAAGAACAACCTTCTGAGATTTCTTATAACTTCTAAGTTTTTACATCATATCCTATCCATCGTTGGTTCATCTTCATAATTATTAAATAAAGATAATTGTTTTAAAAAAATTGTGTTTTAAAATTAATTTTAAAAAAATACTTTTACAATATACCCAATATTATTGTCATACTGCATTTGCAATTAAATTTGAATTAAGAAAATTTCAATTTATAAAATTTATTCAAATCCGTTTTGACAGTTTTGTCTGAAAACATTAGATAGTAGCACGTACCAAGTTAGTCGCGTAATTAACTTGGTATATGCTACTACCCATTAAGTTTAGTACAATAAAAAAATTTGTAAATAAAATAATTGCATAAAAAAAAATGTAGAAAACAGTCGATTATGAAAATAATTATTCAAATTACCTAGTAACTTGTTTCTATGTTCTGTTATTTACTGTAATGTCATTTATCCTGATGAAGACGGATGTTAAGTTTCGTCGAAACGTCGATTTTAATTTTAAATAAATACTAATACTAACCTAAAACAGTTTTATTTTAATATAATGAGTTCTGAAAGATTTTTTACTATGTTAATCGAAAAGATAGATAAGGTTATAATTATTTTAACATGACAATTCTAATGTTCATCTCAAAAACGTAAGTATTGATGTTAAATTTATTTTATTTATTTTATATTTAATAATCAATTATTTATATAAACTTTTCATTTTGTTTTTTTATTAATGTAAAATACCTAACTAAAATAAAATTTAAATATTGAAATTGATTATAAATTCCAATACATAATTCTATTTTTAAGCTTTAAATTTTCTTAATTCAAAACGGTTATGAAAGGAGGTTTGAATGAATGAAATACGTATTAACTTTTTTAACTAAATTTCAAATAAATAATTAAGCAAAAGATACAATAAATTTTACAAATTTAATTAATGAAATAATGTATTTAATGATGTGTTTTCGCACTGAACATATAAAGAATAAACATATACGAAATTTTCAAGTTATTTCTGTAACATAGTTCGTCTGCGTAAAGTTATTTCTGGCGTTACGTTCTGTCCAAAACGTCATTAAATATGTCGTCATAATTATGTAGTTATTATAAGCGTAATCATTTTTATTAAATCTTGCCATTTATAGAAAAATCTCGTTGAATCATATAAATATGAAAAAAAATATATTCTCACCTCACTTTTTTATTAATTTGAAAAGAATTTTTTGTCTTTCATCAAATATAAATAGTTTTTCTATTTTTGATAACTTTCATTATATTTTATATTATAAAATTTAAATAAATATTTTAATTTTAAGTATACGTCAGAAATATTTTTGGCAAAAATCACTTTTATAAATAAGGTGAGAATACGAACCATAGTTTTGAAAAAAGTTAGAAATTTATATTATTAAATAATTTGATATTTTTAATTAATTTGGATATTTAAAAAATGTTTATATTTTATGTTCTTGAATAAATAAGTAAAAATTAAACAAACTCCAAGAATTACTCATTGTACAAATTTAATTTAACTCACTCATTTCCAAAATCGAGATTAAAAGTTTTTGATGGAATGCGGCATTTATAACACATATAAAATACATGTTTTTTTTTTCATTCTTGCAACTTTTATGTACCGCATTTAATCTGAATATAAACATATTTCTACAGTTTGTTGCACCAAATGCAACTAAAATTTTATTGCAACTAAATTTAGTATCTTTATTATTTATGCTATCTTAAATATAAAGTAAATAAAACTGTCCTGTTTTATTTATTTATAACATATATTTTAATAGAATATTATAATAGTCCGTATTCTTAAGCCATTTTAAAGAGAGATATCACACTTTCAAAAAATCGATTTTTTTGCATTTTCTTGAAGCTTATAGTATGGAGAATAAATGTGATAAAACAGTTTTCCAAAATTCAAACTTTTGACGGAGTTACAGCGACCAATATAGAGTTGTGTCAGAGCAGATAAAAAGTACAAATCAGGCAGTAAACCATGTTTTTCAACCTTGTCCCGCTGAGATTTCGGAAACTATCCATCCGATTTACTTGATTTTAAAACGTAATTATAGAGAATTAAAATCTCTAAAATGATACTACCGATATCTCTTTTTTCGATTTTTTATACGCTTTAAAACTTTACTTTTTACACTGAAAAAAAAGGAACACTATTTTCCAAACAGCCGCCAGTTTCGTAATTTTTCGAAATTCAAAAAATCCACCATATCATAGTAGATTTTTTGATTTTAGTTTTAGGATATTCTAAGAAAACTTTTCTATTATGTTTCAGAACTTCCCGGAAGGCGGAACAAGTGGCCAGGGTTATTTTAACAGGGGACTGACAAATTCACGCGTAACGTCACAATTTGAAAACATTTTTGACATAAAATTTCGAAAACGTAGTTCAGATATACCGTAATAACATATAAGAAACCCGAAACATTTGCCTTATTATTTCACCACGAAAAAAATTTCCAACCTTTGCCTATTTTCAGAGCGCTCATGTTGGTGTCCCCCTTTAAAACTAATAACTTTGTTATAATAAAAATATTCAGTATTAAAAATATCAATTACATATAATAATTAAGAAACACAATTTGAAATATACTGTAAACAGTGCTTTTAAAAAAAGTCGTAAACAATGTCCCTTAGATTTGTGAATTATTAATTTTATTATTTTTAAAACTAGAATTGATTTAGTTTTAATTTATATAGATTATATATTAATAAATTAAAATAAAACTGCTTTAAGTTAAAGTTCTGTATTAATATTTATTTATAATCAATGTTTCGACAAAGTCAACGTCCGTCTTCATCAGGAAAAATTATACAAATTATATTTACAGTAAATAACAGAAGTTACTAGGTAACAAATAAGTAACTAGATCATAAAATTTATAGATTTTTAATTAATGGAAGTCAAATTTTATTTAACTCAAAGTGATTAATGTTATCTGTTTCTTTATAAATTTCTATTGCTTCTTTTATCAATCTGCTGTTAATGAGTCTTGCAATTATTACAATATCGTCGAATTTTACATGGAAAAGATATTCTAACGCATGTTGAGCAACAGATTTATCTGGATGATGTAAATGTCTTTTGTCGAAACGTCGATTTTAAATAAATATTAATACAGAACTTTAACCTAAAACAGTTTTATTTTAATATAATGAGTTCTAAAAAAATTTTTTCACTATATTAATAAATACATTATATATTATAATTAAATTGAAAAGATAAAAAAATCTATATTTAAATATATTTGGTTAGTCTTGTATAAATATTAGGTCAGGAAACTTTTACTAAATGTAGGCTATAAAAACGATATGGTCTAGTGAACCGCTAAGATAATTAAAATTATTAATAAATTCATTCATAAAACAA
The DNA here is from genome assembly GCA_963966155.1 of Clivina fossor. Classification (NCBI taxonomy): domain Eukaryota; kingdom Metazoa; phylum Arthropoda; class Insecta; order Coleoptera; family Carabidae; genus Clivina; species Clivina fossor. The sequence continues at coordinate 18,104,327 of OZ014553.1, read as the reverse complement.
ACTGCCGATCAACGCCTGCGAATTGTTTTAAAACTTTTTTTTCACTCCACACACATACACACAGAAACGCACGCATATATAAATTCATTACAGCAGTTTTTATTTTAACTCAATTTAACAATATATTCTCTCTCTCTTCCTATTTGATACATTGAAAGCAATAAAATTAGGTGAAATAATAAACAGTGTTCATTAATTTTACTGATCTTAACAGGATGCAAAATTAAACGAATATACACGGTTTCTGGGTACGTGCCTATAATAGGTTATTTACCCCGGAACCTTTGCTCTAAATTGAGACTTAACAAATTTTTCGAAACAACACTTCTGCGTTTTTCAACGTTTTTACTTTCCGTAATTTCTGTATTTTTGTGTCTTTTTATTTCGTTCATTTTTAAGGAAAACTAAAATTTTCTAATGTTGAAAGATACATGATTTTTTTAATTTATTTAAATGTAGGAAGCTACTATTTTTAATATATTGTTAAAGATTATTCGCTATTTATTTTTACTTAAATCGGTGTATGAAGAGTGCAAAATTTTAAAAAAATATATTGTTGCTGAAGCCGATTTAGATTTTTATGAATTCTATATTTATAAGAACTGTTTCAGAAAGTAAATATACGCATTCACGCACATCTGGATGGCTTGTAAAAGGGAAACATATCTTTGAACATTACTTACGTTAATTGTTTTACTCCCATATTTTTTATGAGTGACTATAATTCAAGAATTCAATAACAACTTACAGTTATCGATTCGTATCTACGATATTTTTTTTATAATTTGTAATTTGTTAACTTAATCAAAAGTTAACTATGCAATTAGTCTGTGAGTTGTTTCCGAATGTCTGATTAAATTAATCACGTTATTAGTTGATAATGTGTTCAACAATATCATACGAAATCGATCATAAAAGTTATAAACTAATGAGTACTTTTTACTATAACTACATAGTTTTATTTTCATCAACTGACAATTAATATAGATTCAGAAACATTATTTTTTAACAAAACTGCAAACCAATATAAAATTTTTAAACTGAACACTTAACTATTAATTCTATAAAAATATAGAATTTTTATTAAAAATTTTTAAATATTAACGTAAAATATGTAAAATAAAACGACTATAGGTTTAACTTCTGTATTAATATTTATTAATAATCGACGTTTCGACGAACTCAACGTTCGTCTTCATCAAGAAGAATGATAGAAATTCAATTTGCGGTAAATAAACATAACATAGAAATAAGTTGCTAAACGTAACGAATAAGTAACTATATCATAAATTTTTTTATAAATTTTTAATTAATGGAAACCAAATTTTATTTAAATCAGTGCCTTCACAGTGATTGATATTGCTTCTTTTATCAATCTGCCTGTTAATATTAACAAAATATTTATAAAAATTTTATGATCTTGTTACTTATTTGTTACCTAGTAACTTGTTTCTATGTTTCCGTTTCTTTAATGTAAATATTATTGGTATCAGTTTTCCTGACGAAAACGGACGTTGAGTTCGTCGAAACGTCGATTATTAATAAATATTAATGCAGAACTTAAACCTAAAGCCGTTTTATTTTAATATAATGACTTCTGAGAGACTTTTTACTATGGTAAAATATGTATTTCAAATTTAAAAAATATGATTAACAATGTTTGTTTTAAAATATTTAAATACGATAAATATGACTATAAATCATTTTCTCTGAATGAACAATTTTTTTTCTCTTTAATGATACTTATATGGTTTAAAAGAAATTTGTGTTACGCATTAGTGCAAATCTATGTAATTCAATTAAAATTATCGATTATATATACTCGGAACATATAAACAATTAAATCATATTGTATAGAAATGCTTACATTAACTTATTTAGTAAAAATGATTTAGTTTTGTTTATCTTATCATTTAAAAAATTATGATAAATTATATTTTCATTATCTTTTCTGATGTTTATATATTTTTTATATTAATATAGAAATAAAATTTATTTATATATCCATTTATAATAATTTTGATGTTGGCAATCTGATCTGATTAAAAAATTATCATTAATAGTTAAACAAATGACGTGTAAACAAATAACCTAAATAACTCTTTATATAGAAATTATTTTTTTAAAACAATTCTATGTTTCTATTGTAAAATAGTTGATTTTTAAATAAATAGAAATTTTTTTTTTACTTAATAAAAATTTTACACTTTATATGGAATATATTTTGTCAAAATTCATATTGTAAAATAAAGTTGACTTTAATTTAACTACAATTGGAAAATTACAGGAAATATTTTATATTAAAAGAAATGTTTGATATTTTTTGTAATAAATAGCACTTAATAAATTTTTATAAATAACTGTGATTTTTATAATTATTTTTTAATAATCAAATAATATAACTGATCGGAAATCAAACTAAGCATTAATTTTTTTTTAATGGATGCTAGACAATTTCTAATTTTTTAAAAACATTCATTTTCTATGCTAAATCCTCTATAGTCGGCAATATATAATCTTATTATCAGAAAAAATAATTAGAAATAATTATTTCGATATTTTTATCATTTTTTGTTGAAAAAAATCCATGAATTTTTCTAAAATATTTATACATTTTGCAACAAAAAAATCTTTTATTATGAAACTGTCAAAAACTATATGTAAATATACATAATTTTTTTTTTAATAAATTTTAAAATAGTAATAACCTTGAACAAATAATAAATAATAATAAGTAAATTTATAAATTTTCTTAGTTTTGTTACTACAAATTATCAAAAACTATTTTCGTATTTTTTACATTTCTAAACATTTTTAAATGTTCAAAATATATTTGTACTTTTTGTTAAAAGAAAAACAAATTTAGTGAAATTTTGAATTTTTATTAAAAGTTTTATCAGAAACTATCTGATTTTTTTTAAAAAATTAACAAATTCTGAATTGTCAATAAATTAAAAACAATTAATATTTTTCGTAATATGTTTGGATAGTTTTTGTTGACAAATAATTTTACTGACAGTTAAAAACACATAATCAGAAACTACCTAATTAAATTAATTATTTAAAAAATTCTACAAATTCAGAATTTTCAATATATTAAAAACAATTTGAAATTTTTCGGAATATATTTGTAGTTTTTGTTAGAAAATAATTTTACTGAAAACTTTCAAACTACCTGAAAATTTTCTAAGTCCCCATCTAAAAACTTCATCAAGTCGAAAATACGAAAAAAAAAAAAAAGAAAAGAATCCAAAATACCTAATCAAAAAAGGTTCCGTTTATCTTGAACCCCTTCAGCATGAGGGCGTCCTCGCCAACGGCTACTCTTCACGTACATATTAAGAAAGATGGCGGGTGTTTCGTTTGGGAGAATCGCGGGCTCTTGGCCGCACCGCGTCCCCGTTCCAAAACTGAACGCGGACACCATATTTGGACGACGCCAACGTAGTGGCGTCTCCGTCTATTGCGCGCCTTACATGGCCGCCGTACGCTATTTTCAGCCGCTCAACGTCGTCGTATATAAGCTAGCTGCGCGCCGAACTGAAGTCACTCGCAGCCTAACAAGCTTACAGCGCAGCTGATTGAGTCCTTTTCCCGTGTCGTAGGTAATTACAACAACTTTACAGTGTATTTGGATTTATAGTTTATCGGTTACAGTGTACGCGTTTTTCATCTTCTTTTATTTGCACTTTGCAAACAGTGTATAGTAGTAGTATTCAAGTGGCTTTTTTTGCAAAAAAAAAAAAACTAGTGGAATTTTATTTAAAATCAGTGAATTACTTCAATATCTTCAAGTGATTTTTGTGATTATTCTCGCTGAAACGTAAAATTCAATTCTTCCAAATTATTTTATTGATTAATTGATTGATTGATAAATATTTCATAACAGTTTATAAATTTGTATACATCAAAATCTTCATTCAATAACTTATAAATTTAAAAAAAAATCTATTTTTTAAGTTAGTATATTTGATAAAATTTTTATTAAATTATTGTTTCTAATAACATGAAAAAGTAAATTTTATTTCCTAAATTTCTTAAAATTCATTAATAAAATTATTAATTTCAGTAATAAAGTCCACTGAAAATCAAAATTTTGTATAAGTAATCTTCTTTGTAAAATTTGAAAAAATCATATATAGTAAAATCATTAATTTCAGCGATAAATTCCACTAGTAACTAAAATTGTATTAAAAGCATCTAGATTCATTTCAAAAAATATTTGTGTTTAATTTGAAAATTTCGAGTCAATCGGTTGTTTCAGTGTTTAAAAATCTTATATTAAAATAATTAATTTTAGAGAGAAAATTCATTAGCACAAAATTGTATCAAATTATCTTTAATGATTTCAAAAATATTTGTGTTCAATTTGTAAATTTAGAATCAACGTGTAGAATCGGTTGTATCGTAAAAAAACGCGTATTTATTTTTGTAACAGTCGTGTTATTTCTATTTTTTGTCATCGTCGTGTGTGAGAACGGTTGCCAAGTATTTCTATAGAGAACGAAAAAAAAATGAAGCATTCAAAATTGATATGTAATATTTTGTAATCGTTTTTCGACGTAGTTAATCTAAATTATTCGATATTTTTATATGAAAATCGCCGCGAGAACTATTAAAATTTTCAACTATTAAATTTTTTGTATCAAAATTATTGGAATTTATTTGGTGTCGTGTATTTATTCAAAATAATATTGTTTTGTTTTTCAAAAGCACGTAGAATTTGCGGGGTTAAAATTAAAATAGTTCGAGGACAAATTTTTAATATCTCAGCACAAAATTGTCAAAGTATATCAGATAGAAAAACGGAAACAAAATTAATAAGATTCGGGGCTAAGTTCTTAATATCTAGACGAAAGAATTCTATTGTTTTGTTCTTTAATAGCGCGTGAAATTTGCGAGGTCAAAATTAAAATAGTTTATCACGAAATTAAAATGATTGAAATTCTTGGCTAAATTCTTATTATCTAGACGGAAAGAATTTGATGGAATCTGTGATGGTTTTTCCGTGAGGAAATGTTTGGCAACTGTTTGTAATGTCGTCGATGTTTGAAACTTAGAAAGTAAGGGGGCTGTAAGGGGGATGTAATAATTTTGTATTTCTTTCTGTTTCAGTACCAACAAAAACTAAATCACAATGTGTGACGACGATGTTGCTGCCCTCGTTGTTGACAACGGCTCCGGCATGTGCAAAGCCGGTTTCGCTGGTGATGACGCACCCCGTGCTGTCTTCCCCAGCATTGTCGGTCGCCCAAGACATCAAGGTGTCATGGTCGGTATGGGACAAAAGGACAGCTACGTAGGTGATGAAGCCCAAAGCAAAAGAGGTATCCTCACCTTGAAATACCCAATTGAACACGGTATCATCACCAACTGGGACGATATGGAAAAGATCTGGCATCACACTTTCTACAATGAGCTGCGTGTCGCCCCCGAAGAACACCCAATCTTGTTGACTGAAGCCCCATTGAACCCCAAGGCCAATCGTGAAAAGATGACCCAAATCATGTTTGAAACCTTCAACACCCCAGCCATGTACGTCGCAATCCAAGCTGTATTGTCCCTGTACGCTTCCGGTCGTACCACTGGTATCGTCTTGGACTCTGGTGATGGTGTCTCTCACACCGTACCCATCTATGAAGGTTACGCTTTGCCCCATGCCATCCTCCGTTTGGACTTGGCTGGCCGTGACTTGACCGACTACCTCATGAAGATCTTGACTGAACGTGGTTACTCTTTCACCACCACCGCTGAACGGGAAATCGTTCGTGACATTAAGGAAAAACTTTGCTATGTCGCTCTTGACTTCGAACAGGAAATGGCCACCGCTGCCGCCTCCACCTCTTTGGAAAAGTCCTATGAACTTCCTGATGGTCAGGTCATCACCATTGGTAACGAACGTTTCCGTTGCCCAGAAGCCCTCTTCCAACCCTCATTCTTGGGTATGGAATCTTGCGGTATCCATGAAACCGTATACAACTCCATCATGAAGTGCGACGTTGATATCCGTAAGGACTTGTACGCCAACACTGTCTTGTCCGGTGGCACCACCATGTACCCCGGTTAGTATACCTACTTCTTACTTACCTTATATACTATAAAATTCGAGAATACATTAACAAGATGATTAAAATAATCGAAAATATCTAATCTCGATTCTTTCTTTCTTTTTCTATCATAGGTATTGCTGATCGTATGCAAAAGGAAATCACTGCTTTGGCCCCAAGCACCATCAAGATCAAGATCATCGCTCCCCCAGAAAGGAAATACTCCGTCTGGATCGGTGGTTCCATCTTGGCTTCCTTGTCCACCTTCCAACAGATGTGGATCTCCAAGCAGGAATACGACGAATCCGGCCCTGGCATTGTCCACCGCAAGTGCTTCTAAGCGATCACCATCCCATTTCTTATTCTTCTCATTTATTAAATATACAACAACGAAAACGGCCGCCGTACAACACTACCATCACCATCAGCAGCAGCAGCAGCAGCGACACATCATCATCAACAACAACAATGAGCAACGACAACCAGAGAAGACACGGAACATGGCGGCGGTCGTCAGCTTACAGGCTGCGACGTACTTTCACAGTTCTGTTTACACGACAATTGACAAGTTGTTGCAATCATGGGTGCACTGCCAGATGAGAGACAATTACTCGTATTTAAATATTAATTATCTATATTTACTTTTATCTATCTTTATTTCTATCAATACCCATTGTTTTGTAAACATGACGAGACAACACCTTTGTGAATATACAAATATTTATTTATTATTATTATTATAATGAAATTCGTAACAAATAAAACAACAATCAGTTATTATCATCTTCTTTTATTTCATCAATCAAATTCTTTATTACAGCTACTATATTCCCTAATGGCTGACTAGTAACAGCTATAAACTCAGTTTTTTAATGTTTTAGTTCATTTGTTTAGTTCTGTTCTTACAGTTAAAGCAATATTAGTTAAAACCAAGCTTGTAGTATCAGTCAGTATCTTAAACTATACCATTCAATTCAATCAATTGATTTCAATTTCCATAAATTTTTATCATTTTTGACAATTCCTCCATTCTACCAACCCAAAATAAATCCCCTATATTCTCAAATTGAAAATAATAATAAAAAATTCTATCTGTCAATAAAATTTCCCTAGCATCGAAATTCCATTGATTGTTCGGAAAACGTACACATTACCATATAAGGTAATAAAAGTGTGACGAGTGAAGTGATTTTATAAATAGAAATAGCCGACGCGACGAATACTAGTATAGTTAGTTCGTTAGCTCTGAAAATAGCACACGTTTCGTTCTGAGGTTTCGATACCCCCCAAAGGCCACAACGGCCGAAGACTCACGTTTATTTAGTGCCCGGTTTAAAAATAAATCTAACCTAGCCGCGTGCTTTGCGCTACACTAAACTACTGACATAATATCGGGAACGGAATACACATGGTCGGCAGTCGCTAATCGCTTCTGAAAACTTACATTGCTGAATATAATAAGACGAAAATAACATAGACTAGGCTACAAATACGTATGTATGTATGTATATACATTCCGCGCTCGCTCCCATTATTGCTCACTCAATCCATTCTACATTTGTATTGCTTATCTTTATATTCACATAACTTAATCATCGTTAATAACTCTATGAATTAAGTTTCATAATATGATTGCCAGTTTTCTTTCAGTTTTTAATAAATAGGATACAGTTTAAATTTTAAACTTTATTTTATATAAATGATAAATTATATTAAACCAATTTTTCGCAAACATGTCTATTATCTGTGGTTAACTCGGAAGTTAATATTGTCTAGTCTTTTCAATAATTAAAGGCCCGGTTTCATAAATACTTTTAAATTTACTTTAGAAGTAAAATATTAAACTAAATATATAACAAAAATCTTTTGTTAACATTTTTCAATAAATATCTTCAGTGGACTAATTATTAGAGAAGAATTTGAGATATATATATATATATATATATATATATATATATATATATATATATATATATATATATATATATATATATTTCGATGATAAATAAAGATATATTTTTATTTAAATTAGATTAATTTTAAAATTAGATTTCTGCTAATTATCAATATTTCAAAAGCCTTGTACTTAAATTATAATACAATTGAATAATTTTATAAGACAATCTGTATTTTTCAATAATATTTTTCTAGTTTTTGAGTGACAGATTTGAAGATAAAGGCGAGTATTCATAGCACCTTTTAGAGTACTTTTAGATAAAAAATGCAAATATCTGAAAGTATTTATTTAAAAAAAAATTAGAAGATTATTTATATTTTAAAGTGTTAAATGTAATGAAAAGTATTAAATTTATAAAAACAGTTTATATTTGATACATTCAAAAGCAATTATTAATATTGAAATCTGGACTGTTTTTAACTAAAAGTACTTGAAAACGGGCTATGATGTGTTTAATCTATAGATTTTCATATTAAAAAAAGAGAATAAATTTAATCTAGTGGTATTAAAAAATAATTATTATTATTAATAATAAAAATTTATTTGTCATTTATGAAATATTAACTACTGAATTAACTACGATCGGAAAAAAATAACATTAGATAATTTTAAAAATAAATGAATATACATAATATACAGAAAAAATATGAAAATGTTTTAATTTTTCTAGTGTTAAAAATAAACTGCTTTAGGTTCAAGTTCTGTATTAAAATTAATTTATAATCGACGTGTCGATAAAGCTCAACTCTCATCTTCTGGTGTTATTAACAATATGGAATTGAAATTTTAAAAATTGAACTATTTTACATTTCTTGAATTTAAATCTTCTAATTTTAAATAAAATATTCTATATAATTTTATACAATTAAATTTTAAATTAATAATAAAATTTCAAGTTATTATAGCAAAAACTGTAAAATTAATCAGTTATAAAAAATTACTATTTTTTAAAAATAAAAATAAAGAGTTGGCAGATTTTTTTCTGAAACCAGAAGTGAATAACAACGAGATTTATTTCAACAAATGCAGAATAGAAATAGAAATTTATTTAATAACAGAATACTTAAGTGTTTAAAATGTGTGCTATAATATTAAATATTTTATTATTTTATATGAGAAACTTTATTAAAATATTTCTGGTAAAAAAATCGTTTTTCTTGCATCTTGCATGTTAAATATAACCAATTAAAAAAGATAACATTAAAAGCACATGGGTAAACCCATATATAAACCATTTGACATCAACTAATAAATACTAAAAAAAATGAAAATAAAATATTTTTTTACTTTACTCTGTGTTTTAGTAAAATTATAAAATTTACGTGGTGATTAAAATTTTAATAATTTTTCTCTCGGATAGTTCGCAACACTAAACTTTAGTAAAATTAGATAATTTATATATTTTTGTGAAATTTTGGTTAATTAACAATAAATAATATAACCATAAAAATTGTTTTTGTTTTTTAATTTTAGTAGTTTTTTTCTCGGAAAGTTAGCAACAATAAAATGATACCAATGTAATTTATGTATGTAGGCACTAGGAATTTGATCAAAATCTGTTAAATAATGTATAGCCAATATGAATTTTTTAAAACTTTAGTAATTTTTTTCTCGGAAAGTTGGCATTACTGGAAAAAACCAAAACCACATGACCATCTTGGGCACTAGACAAATTTATCTTGAAAATTTTATTAAAATCGGTTACACCGTCTAGAAGGAGTTGCGATCACAAAATTTTGACTGACGATCGAGCGAGCAAGCGAGCGACGCAAGCTCATACACCCTCATAAACTAAGTTTGGATTCATCATATAGAGGCTATATGAAGGATTTCTATATATATTTTTTTAATTATTGAAAATATTATAGACATCGTACCGATCACTATACCTCTTTTCCTTTCAAAGTAGTAAATATAAATAAATATATTAGAAAATAAATTTGAAAAGTATTAAATAAAATAATTTAACTTTGTATGTGACATTCAAGAAACGGGCATGCATAAATTGTAAGTATATATCACGGAACTGTGCGTTCACAAAATAAAAAAAGTTTCCTAGTTTATTTATAATTTCTGTAAAATTACACTAACTTCTGTTACGCGATTAAAGATAATAATATAAAATACAGTGGGTGATCGGTTTGCGAACATAATCCGTTCCAAGACTATGTTTGTAAACCGAAATGTTCGTTGATCGATCATCCTCATAATATTGCCAGATTTTCTAATATTTTTATTTTTATTTATTTTTTTATAAAGGGTTCCGAAAAGTTCGTTATCCGAACATATGTTTGTTGTCCGAACACAAAAATCTTTCGTGAAAGTATTCGTTGTCCGAATTGTTCGCAGTCCGAACTGTTCGTTAACCGAGCATCCACTGTAATAAACAATAATTTTTATTTTTTGGTGTATATTGGACTTTATTTTAAAAAAATCAATAAAAACCAAACAAATCATTTAATTTTTTCCAGGTCTTCGAACTGTTATATTTTTCGTTTTTGTTTGTATTAAAAACGTATTTTCTACCATAATTTAGAACATTTTATTCCTACTTTTATAATATAAGCATACAACATAAATTGATACAATAATATAATATGAATAATAATAAATAATAATTATTAATTAATTAAAGGAATAATAATTAGAAGTACGTAATATATAATAATAATAATATAATTGATTATTCGAAACTTATATAATTCGTATGTATGTTTTAATTATATTATAATAAGATAACATATGTTAACGTAACAAATTCTTGAATACAAGATTTTTCTTTATTTATAATTAGAAAAAATAAAAATTACCTCTAATTATTAAAATATTTCCCAAATGTATTTTCACTTAAACTATTTAAAGGATATTAAATGCAAAGTTATAAACGACAAATACACCTTCTTCAAAGTGATCCCTAGTTTTATTTTCAATTTCAATAACTGAGTATTCATACTCAAAAAACAAAAAATGAAAAAACTGTTTCAACATGTATTGAACCGAAATAAACCGATTTTTTTTATTTTTTGGTTCAGTTTCGATTTTTGTTCTAGCAAAAATAACGGTTTTTTTCGGTTTTCGATTTCGATTCAGTTCCAGTTCAAAGTCCTGATTTTTTAATATAACTAAATTTAAATTATTATTTATAACTAATACTTCAATATTTTTTTTAAAATCATTACACTAGTATACAGTATAGAATATTTATTTCACAGTAAAATTTTCAATAGAAACCTGAAATATTTGTGTATGTATAAAAAATCAAATATAATAAAATAGAATGTTAAAAAATAAAATATTGCTTTTAACAAAATATTCTAACGGCCGGATTACTGAACGTTTCCACTTCAAAATTAACACCAATATCTTCCAATGGTTTCGCATAACTTCGCCAAATATCACTTAGCAATAAATTGCTAAACATAGTTGCATTTCGTGGACGTACGTGAAAATAATTAAAATCTAACCATTCAGGAAAAACAAAATGCATTAAAAATTATAGAAAATTTTGTATTCATTTATATTTTAGTCTGTACAAATAAATCTGAATGTCTGTCTGTTTGTCTGTATAAGTGTCAAGCCGAAATGGCTCGACCAATTTTTCACGACATTTTCGTTACTGTATAAAAAACATAGTGAAATTACAGAAAAATAGAGATAAAATCGGTAATTTCATTTTACCACAAAATTCTGTAATTTTAACATAATTCATAATAATCACATAAAGTAAGTAAAAATAACCTAATAAGCACGTAAAATTGCTTACTTTCTGCAAATTGCATCACATACTTAATGTAGAATTACATATTGGTGGTATAATTTCTTCTTTAATTATGTAATATTACAGCTTGCATATTAATATTTGTAATAATTCATCAAAATAATGAGACTTAGTACATATTTTGGGTAATAATACTAATAAAATATTTTCAAGTGTAATTCATTCATTTCAAAATACATCCTTTATGTAAATTTAGAAATTTAGTAATTATACAAATAATAATATTACAAAATTAAACAAATTATACCTATTTATGGAAAATTCCTGACAGCAAATTTGCTGAAAAATTTATTAAAAGAGACTATTAAAAAAAACTGTTATATTACATACATATGTACTTTTCCATCCCGTTGGTAATATTCATATTACATAATGTTTGTAATAGTTCTGATATTATGTATTTTTCAACAATTATGTACAGCAGTTATGCCTAGAGAAACTGAGCATCATAGTAGGGTTGCCAACTTTTTCACAGCCTTGGGCCGGAGATTTTTGGACAGTAAAGCTGGTCTAAACATTATTAAACTTACGTCACGAGTGAGTGCCAACACGTAAAACAAAACAAAAATTTAAAAAATTACTAGCATTTGTATTAAATGGGCTTTATTTATAGTTATAGATTCAAATTAATCATTTTAAAGATATTAAAGCTAATAACGAAAAGAAAACTGTCGTTTTATATAGCAATTAAACTTAGTTTCACGGGCTTGTAAACAGTGGCGCACAGCGGTTAGCTTATTGTATGCGTAACGTATCTGTTATTGACATTTTTACATCACATGGAGAATCTGTAACTTGAGCCAGAGCACGGAGAAATTTTTGTAAAGCCGGGAGTCTCCGGCCCAAAAGTACACAGTTGGTAACCCTACGATCATAGTGTCTCATGGTATGTCGGTGAAATTACATAATTTTTTTTTAAAAGTGTATACGCTTGAAGAAAAAATAAATTTTAATAAACTGGATATGCACTTACCATATTCGTTTTCGTTACATTGTAACGTACATACATCTCGTACAAAATCCATTGTTCGTAATACACCATCGAATTCCAAATATTGTAAATTCTTACAACGTTTCACGATGTCAAACAAATAGCGATCAACCAATTCCCTATTGTTACGTAACTGCAAAGTTACATGAGCTGTTTTCAAAACAAACAAAAATAACTATCAGGCTATGTGAAAAAAATTATCAATTCCGTTGTAAGACTATAAAGCACTCAAAAAAAGTATTTTCAATTATAAAACTGACAAACAAATAAATTAATACAATTTTAAAATTAAATTATTTGAATGCTGGTTTGAAGAGAATCGGTATTTTGAATCTCGGTTAAAATTATTCGGTAGCTGGTTAAATTAAATACTTGATTAAAATAACACATTTTTTGAATTTTGTGGTACTGGTTACGAGGGTTGTTTTTTATATCACGGGATTGGGCAACCCTAGTGTTGCTATTTGGCAACTGTCGTACGAGCGATATTTGTGTTGTTTGCAGTAACTTAAAAATAGTAATCGACTGTGTGGGGGTTTTCAAGATAAACCAAATCCAATATAGTCGCCTGTTTTTTCGGAAAAACTGGACATGTCGCAACCGTACAATTGATGCAACGTAGAACGCTCAATTCTGAATGGCACACAACCATTTGTTTGCCAGAAGTCTTCGGAAAAATAAAGAAAAACCAACCGCCGAAAATAAATCATTCTCCGTCGACAATGCGAGCTCTGACATATCGTCTCAAGCAAGTGACTTTTTGAGCACTCAAAACATCGATTTGATGGACCAATTGCACATTAAGAATAAATTGCAAGGTCAACGTTTCTCGACACCAGAAGAAGCGTTCAAAATGCATGTTTTAGAGATAGCTCAATCGAAGTGAAAAAAGTGCTTCGAAAATTAGTTCAAACGCATGTAAAAGTGTATTGATCTTCATGGAGAATATTTTGAAAAACAATAAAGCCATTTCCGATGATTTGATTTGTTCTCTAATCCAGAAATATAAAAGTCAACCCTCGTATATTAACCAGTGGTTATATTTATGTATTTTATTTATAAAATTTAACTATAAATTTTAAACCTTAGCTTAATTTGAAAGCTTGGTTAGTTATTACTGTGCTTAACCAGAACACAAAATACCGGCACTTATAATAGCAAGGACGCAAGCGACAATATAATCAGTTATACTTTGTTTTATTAAAAATCAGTTATTTCGAATTGATTCTATAAATAAAATAAATATTAGTACGTATTGAAATATATTCAGTTCAATTTTAAAAATATTAATCTTTAATTCGTTCTTCTTGAACTGTTACTTTTGGCGTTTACACCCTTGCTATTTTAAAAACCTTATTTATATAATAAAAAAATCTTTTAGAACTCATTATCAAAAATAAAACGGCTTTAAGTTTAAGTTCTGTATTAATATTTATTAATAATCGACGTTTCTGATGAACGCAAAGTCCGCCTTCATTAGTTTTCCTAATGAAGACAGACGTTGTTCATTAAGCGATTATCAAGAAATATTAATACACAACTTAAACTTAAAGCCGTTTTATTTTTTTTAACCGTATTTACGTTAGAATTTGTAATTGTGACAGTTACCCATTATGTTTTGTTTTTAATTCCAAAGTTAAATAACATAATTTCATAACATACAAAGCTTATAAATTTTAAAATATGCTAAAATATTTTTCAGAATTCATTGTATTAAATAAAAACTGATTTAGGATTAGATTCTATTTAATTATTGTATAAAAACGACGTTTCAACGAAACTGAACGCTCATCTTCATCAAGTCAAAATTTATCAATTTTTATTTAATAAAAACTGTTTTAGGATTAGATTCTGTTTAATCATTGTATAAAAACGACGTTTCGATGAAACAGAACGCTCGTGTTCATCAGGTCAAAAAGTCGTTTTTATGCAATAATTAAACAGAATCTAATCCTAAAACAGTTTTTATTTATTATTAAAATATGCTTCTCACAAAAGGTCAATTTTTTGAAAATTTGATATAATTATAGTTATGAAACAAAATCAAACTTACTCAAAGTGTTTTCAAAATTATTTATTAGTAGATTAAGCGTTCCACAATAATTTCGACTTCGACTCTGATCCCATACATGGCCACAACTCAAAATAAATGATTGTAATGGCATTGTATCTACCAGAATATAGTAGATATCTTCATAATGGCATATATTATCTGAAACAAATTCAATTTAAATACAATTTTTCTATCGCAAAAATGGGAAGTAAGAAAAATATTTCAAATTTATATTAAATGTGGCCAATTAACAAACTTTTTTTCAAAATTATCCACAATAAATCTAAAAATACATGTAGATGTTATTTTTTGTATATTATGTAATACATATTTTTAATGTATATGTAATACATATTTTTATTTTTGATACTTTTGCTAGGAATGTAAATGTTTCCAAAGAAGCCCCCCCGTTTGAGTATATGCAATGCTGTTTTGGTGCCTACGTTAATTTATGGGTAGTAAATGTTGAATTTGGCTACAATAGCATAAAAGAAAAATGACTGCTATGGAAAAAAAATGTAGCAAAAGTCAGTGTTAGTCAATTAAGATGATTCGGACATCTTGAGCAAATGCCTAATAAACGTTTGATTTAAAAAATTTATATGAATGATTTTGAAGCTATACGTTTGCATGGACGTCTGATGACTAGTTGGAGTGGTATAATTGAGAGAGTCTTTGGCGTGAGCAAAAGTTTCCAAGTAGTAGGAATAGAACAGCATGTATGAAAGGAATTATGAATGTGGATAAAACTAAAGTTGCTTGTCTGGATAGGGATGTTTGGAGGAAACTGATTTCGGGATAGTGGAAAGAGTTTGTAGCATACCTTTTTTGTATATGGCGTGATTCTGTATGTATGTATATTTTTAATGTAATTAACAAATAAATAATTAATTATATAGACAGGCTACTATCCCTAATGGTTATGCAGCATCAGTACCCGAATTGAACAAATATGTATCACTGTCCAACATTTAGGATACTGAAACTAATAATTTTTCTTCAATAATAAACATTTATTATTGGAAAAGTTGTAAATTTCAACGTCCTAAATAAAGACATTTGTACATAATGGGTTAAAATGCTGAAATGCAAAGGATTTTTTTGTCTAATTTCATCAAAGTTGTATGTATCTTTTACAATTCTCGAGATCCTCATGCACTATAACTTACACTAGAAGTCTGTTAGCATCTTGTAAGACTTATAGCGTTTCGAAATATTTTGTCTTTTTTTAATAAATGGAATTCTTCTCTTAATAGAAAAAAAAAAACAGAATATCTCGTAACAAACTTGCAGCAATAAATGGGGCAACCAGAATATCAGAAAATTTTAATTATATATAACTACATTTTTCTAAATATTTAGAACAAAAAACGTATATGAAAAGTACTCATTTTTATTTTGATAAATAAAAAGTCGGTTTACACATTGTACTACAAAACACAATAAAAAAAAATGTTTGATTTCTATTTTTAGTCGAACACATGTTTTACTTTATCAACAACAACAAAATTATTGTGTAACTTTCAAAGTGAGATTATAATTAAAATTAACCTTTATTATTTTGTTTTTTCTTACTTTAACTTGTTAGAAAATTTAATTAGCAATTCTGCGATTTAAGAAAATTTTTTAAAAGTAATAATACATAAAAAAAAATTATAATTTATACCAAGGTTGAGAGGAAATTTCTTTTATAGCCGAGCTGTATTATTTCTTAATTATATATATATATATATATTGTCGTGACTGAATAACAAATAGTTAAAAATAAAAATTTTGTTTGCTAAAAGCAGTCTGTGAGGGCTTTTGTAAAAATTAAACTCAACTGAAATACTGTCCAAGTTTTCATACACATGATTACCGGAAAATTGATCGCCCACGATTGATCGCGCACAATTGATCGTCCACAAGTGATCGACAGAAAATTTGCTCGCCACACAATTGATCGCCAACAAATATATTTATTCAAATTTATTTATTTATTAGATTTCGGAGATAAATACTGCAGCGGTTATTTCTGACTTTAATTATAATTTTTGAATGTTTTTTTTTTTGAATATACGAATATTTCATTATTTGTTACTTAATAATATGTTATTATTTTTTTGCTGATGATTATTGTTGAAATAAGATTGTACATAATATATTTTTTCTTTTAAATCGTTCTTTTTGCTTCATGCATATTACAATATACGTGTAAAACAAATGACTCGAAATAAATATAATATTTTATTGTTTATTTTGAATTTAGGAATATTTCATTATTTGTTATTTAATTATGTTATTATATTTTTGCTGATGATTACTCTTGAAATAAAATTGTATGTAATATAAAGGCGGATCCACACATTCGGCATTCGCCGAGTCTCGAGTGGCTGTTCGCCGATTCTCGAATGATGTGGATGAATTGTTCGTCAGAAGCCGAGCGCATATTCGGCGTGCTCGGTGTTCCCGTACTGTGTCGGTCTTTTGACGCGAGTCAAAGTAAACGAACATTCGCCTCGCTGTTGTTTTTAGTCAGATCCAGACATTCGGGTTCTTGATAGATACTTGTGAGCAACTTGATAAACAATTTTTATTTTTATTTTCCTTTACTTAAAGTTTTCTATTTTATTTTTAAATTTGTTTTAATATTTCAAATTTATGAATTGCATTGTAATTTTTATAATTTATTATTAATTGGCAAAACTTTCTAACGTACTACTAGTACGATTGGCGCAAATTTTATTCTTTCATGTAAATCAATAGGCCATAAACTATTTTCTAATTTAAATTTACAATAAAATGTTTTTTATGATAATTTTTCACTAATATCTTAATGATATATCAATTTTTTTCATATTTACTTCAATAAAAAATTTGCAATTATGTGAATTATGTTTAAAAGTATTTACTTATATGAACTCTTTTTTTTTCAATAATAATTTCGATAATATTTATTGTAGTATTTAACAAATTTGATACTTTTTTTAAAATTTTCAATGGCGTTCAATGGCAAATATTCGCCTTTCCCACAACAAATTGATGTTCGGCAAAGTTCACATATATGTATAAGTGTACTCGCCATTAGGCAAGTATTCGGTAACTATCCCCACCCATTCGGGATTCGGCGAGTAGTTACTCGGGACTCGGCGAATACCGAATGTGTGGATCGTTCTTTTTAGTTTTGACGATTTTTTAATTATAGTATTGAATAAAATGTGTTGCTTTATGCATATTATTATATCCGTATAAAACAGATGACTTGAAATAAATATAATATTATTATTGTTTGTTTTGTGTTTTATTATGTTGAGTGATTTGAAAATATGTCGAAAGTTGCACTGAGTAGTAGCATTTTTTTACAGAATCGATCTCCGATTACTCCGGCTCCGACTGAATCCACAGGTAAGTCAAGTGTAAAATATTTAAGTCAGAAATAACCGCTGCAGTATTTATCTCCGAAATCTACCTAATAAATAAATAAATTTGAATAAATATATTTGTTGGCGATCAATTGTGTGGCGAGCAAATTTCTTGGCGATTAATTGTGGGCGATCAATTTGCCGGATACCCATATATGTATATATATATATATATATATATATATATATATATATATATATATATATATATATATATATATATATATATATACAATCACGCCATGTACCTAATAGTGTGTGGCATAAACTCTTTCCACTATCCCGAAATCAGACTCCTCCCAACATCCCAGACAAGCAACTTTAGCTTCATCCACATTCATAATTTCTCTCGTATAATGCTCCTTTGTTCCTACTACTTGGAAACTTTCGCTCACGCAAAACATTCATACCACTCCGACTATTCATCGGACGTTCACGCAAACGTATAGCCCCAAAATCATTCATATAAATATAGGTATGTGATAAAATTTGCAGAAAGTAATCAATTTTACATACTTATTAGGTTATTTTTACTTACTTTATGTGATTATTATGTAAAAATTACATATGATAATTATGATAAAATAAAACTACAGATTATTTTATAGTAAAATTTAACAATCATTTTTCTGCAATTTCACTATTTTCTGTTTTACAATATATTCTTAACAACATATCTCGTTTTATGACTTAAAAAGTTTGTTGCCGGCAATGGAATTTCAGCCACATATTCTCTGATGTATAAAGGATGCAAAAAATGCAAAACAAAAAAAAAATCAATTTTTTGAACCTTACAAACACGAAAACCCCCTTTACAAACAGTTATTTTTAACAGACGTGATACAGAATACACTCATTACTATCTTTCTCTACTACAATAAAATTAGAATTGTATACGTACGGATATGTAAAGCAATTTTCAATTTTTTACATCTATCCGTAATTTTAGTCCACGTATCTGAATTGATAACATGCGAACGGCTATCGACGTCTTTCACATTGATTTCGATAAATTTCAACGTTGTATTGCCATTTTCGATAAAAGCCATCAGAACTTTATCGGCCAATGATGAATAATCCAATTTAAGTACTTCCAAGTTGTTAAATAGTTGCAATGCACTAATAAAGTTACTATTCATAAAAACATTGTGACATTCGTGAAACGAACCAAGCAGATCTAAATGGTTGATCGTCGTTGAAGAATTACGACAGGCGAAAAGTATTTTTAGTATTTCGGATTTGTTCAAATACGCATTCGTTAAACTGAGGCGTTTTAGCAGGCGTTGTTGTCTGAAAAAGAAAACTGAAAATTATACCTACAACAATAAATTCTTAGTACATTTCGTCAAACTGATACCGTTACAAGATATAATAATAATTAATTATAATGTTATTAAATTCCCTATCAGGTTCGTTATTGTTCTTAACAATTGTTAAAAACAATAACGAACCTGATGGGGAATTTAATAACATTATAATTAATCATAACGCCGGTTCAGGACCAAAGAACAAAAGTTTATCTTTTGACATTAATATATAATAATAATATTTATTATAGCTTGCGCTAATGAATACATTGAAATACAATTAATTATAAAAATAAAAAACTTTTAAAAAAATACAAAAACAAAACAGTGATATTTTTATCTATAAACCAATATTAAATAATATGTAAACATATAACATATACTTTTAACTCTCTATAAAAAAAATTATAATTGCACAATTTAATATTTTCTGATAAGGTATTGTATTTTACCACTACTTGTAAGAATATAATGTGTTCGTTTGTAATTTCTGGATTCTAATATGAAATATCCAGCATTTCGTGTTTGATAGGTATATGTTTCCTGAAAGGTCTTTAATTTAATAGAAAAATATTGTGGCAGTAAACCTAATTTTATTTCATGTATAAATATAATGCTTTTCATTTCCGTAAATTTATCTATTTTATTGTATTCTATATATTGTTTTGGCTGAATCTGAAGAGCAACTGAGAAGGATGATTGATAGAATTAATGTTGTTGGTAAAATTATGAATCTTGTGTTAAATGTTGATAAGTGCAAAGTTTTAGTTTTTGAGAAGGGTGACTTGACAACTGAATGTAATGTATATATTGATGGTGCACGTTTAGAGCAGGTAGATGAATTTGTGTATTTTTGTAGTTTGTTGTCTATAGCTAGCCGTTTAGACTGTGAAATTGAAAGGAGAGTAAATGCTGGTTGTAAGGTTTTGGATGCTGTGGGAACTTTTGCTAGGAATATAAATGTTTCCAAAGAAACTCGTTTGAGTATATACAATGCAGTTTTGGTGCCTATGTTGATGTATGGTAGTGAATGTTGGGTTTGGTTGCAAAAGCATAAACGGAAAATGACTGCTGTGGAAATGAGATTTTTACGTGAGGTATGTGGTGTAAATAGGAGAGATCGGATACGAAATAGATTAGTGTATGATGAATGTGAAATTGAAAAAAATGTTGTAGCAAAAGTTGGTGTTAGTCAGTTAAGATGGTTCGGACATGTTGAGCGAATGTCTAATGAACGTTTGGTTAAAAAGATTTATTTTAATGATTTTGATAGTATACGTTTGAGTGGACGTCCGATGAGTAGTTGGAGTGGTATGATTGAGAGTGAGCGTGAGCGGAAGTTTCCAAGTAGTAGGAATAAAAGAGCATGTATAAGAGGAATTATCAATGTGGATGAAGCGAAAGTTGCTTGTTTGGATAGGAATGTTTGGAGGCGACTGATTTTGGGATGATGAAAAGAGTTTGTGCCACACTCTTTTGGGTACATGGCATGATTGTGTATGTATGTATGTATATATTCTATTGTAATAACGATTACAGCCAAGTATAATTCTCATCGTCCGGTTCTGTAGATATTGTAATCTGTCTTTATCAACCGATATTAGATAAATAAATTATAGTTCCAGAGACATGATACATAGATTCTGTTTTTTTTTCTAATACATAAGGTTCTTCTTTTGATGGAAAAGACAGAATCGTAATGCTACAATTCTAACAAAATTTGTGTTAATAAAGTAAAATAATTTTCCTTAAACCATAAACAATAATTTTAAAAAGCTATATTTGTATTCCGAAAATTAATCTTTTGTTGTTATTTAAAGAAAATTATTTTATTTTATTAACTTTTCCCCACAGTAATTTATGAAATCTGCGTTAGTCTATAAAAAATAAATAAAAATTTAAATTTGTAATTGACTTAAAACATTTCTAGCATTAAATGACATTAGCACTTATACATTTTACTGAATAAATGCTCAAAGTTTCAGTAAGACTTTTATTGTTTTGTAATGTTGGGAACCGAATCCGGATAATTTTAGATCTGTATCCAAAATTATTCGAATATCCGGATAATTGGAGTATTTGGATATCCGAATCTCGGATCCAGATTTCAAATTTTGGATATCGAATCTCATATCTGGATTTCAGATCCATGTATTCAAATCTGTTTTATATTTTTAGATAAAAAATTTACGCTTTATACAAATATGCATGCATGTTTTTTTTTTAAATATATCTATATAAGCGAGCTATATTACTGAAATAAGTGTATGCGGAAGCTATAAAAGATCTATTTTCTGATTAAAATATCATGCGTTTAAAGAAATAACACATTTTTAAATGTTTGTTAAATAAATAAGTTTTAGTGTAATTCAAATGTTTCATATAGAATGTAAATTTCAATAACATGAAAATAATATAGAAATTTTACGTAACATTTTAATTTCATAATGTAAATAATATTATTATAATACTGAGATTATAAGATTATATTTTTTTAGAATACTTGGCAATTCGCCTAAAATATATTTAGAGCAATAACTTGATCCAAAAAATAATAAATAAAAGATAATAATTTTTTTTGAAATACAAATATACTAAACAAAACATGATTATCACAAATTTAGAATTTTTTATATTACTAGTTGAAATAGCTGATATTACAGTTGCATAGTTTTAAAAACCGGTATTAATTAAAACAAATTTAAAACTGTGTACTACAAGCTATTAAGTTTAAAACACAAAAATAATCAACATCTGCTCATCTTATTTACAAAATCTTTATAGTTCCGAATTGTTTACAATTTCAATAAACATTAAAAGTTTAAAAAAATATCTATATATACGTACTTTAAAAATAAAGTCAAGTGATAGACAACTTTCTTGAACTTCCAGGTAAAATACCAATCGGTTAATTTAAAAGATAATAATTCAATATTGCACTCCTTTAATAGCATCAGAAAATGACATGTGTCTTGTGCTACGGTTGTCATACGATTTCTTAACCATCTTCGAGGTAAATATGGTTTAGACCATGCCAAATCCAACGACGAAATATGAGTCTTATATCGTTTTACTGCAACGGCAGTTAAAGGATCTGGAAATACATATTCAATTGTAGGTTTATTGGTATTTATTATTAAATTACTTAGAAATCAGTTTACAACTATGTTATAGTATCTTGTTTTTGCTTAAATCGCCATTAATTTATTTTGATAAACTAATTAAATCATTAGTTAATTTTGAAATAAAGGCAAATGCTTTGACCTTGCCAGAATTTGAACCCGGGACCTTCTGCTTTTGCGGCAACTGCGCCACAAGATCAACGACAAAAGAATTTAATCCAGTCGAGTACATCACAAGTTGTGCCTATAAATCTAACAATGTTAGTATATATATTATATTCTTAATTACACATGGCGTATTATATATTAAATTATAGTATTTTGTTTTTGCTTAAATCATGAGGTCTCGGGTTCGAAACTTGGCAAGGTCAATGCATTTTTCTTCATTTAAAAATTAACTAATAATTTAATTAGTTTATCAAAATAAATTAATGGCGATATTAACAAAAAAATATAACATAATATATAATACGCCATGTGTAATTAAGAATATAAATATATACTAACATTATCAGTTTACAACTGTTCAGAACATGGGCAATTCAAAATTAACTTCTAATTTTTAATGCTACATATGCTGTGGACAATTGTAAATACAGCTAGACTTGAATTAATTTTTAAAAAAGAATTGAATTAAAACTTTTTCAATGAATAAGATAAATGGAAACTATGAAATTATATTTAGACTTGATTTTTGTGGAATAAAGCTTAATTCTCATAGAAAACTTAATTCTACAGACAGTCTCGTAGATTAATTGTAGCGTGGTGAACTCGGACTCCAAAAGTCTGGTTCGTGCCGTGCTCATACCAAAATTTAAAAATTATTTCTGTTATTATAAATTAAAACCTTGTAACAACTGAATTAATACCAACTGTGTCTTGAGTAATTCGAAATCCACTATAAAGTGGAACAGTTATAAGCCAGCTTGCTTAGCAGTGAACTAACAGTAATTGCTATTTAAAAATTACTGGATGTACTTATTATTTTATTATTTATCTCTACGTAAAAATAAAAAGGTTATAAAGATAAATTAAAATTAACAAATTTATATTTCTATACATATAGAATACGAATTTGCTTAGACAAATAAAGTAACAGGAAAAAAAGATTAAAAACGTTACTTTTACAATTTTATTCTGAAAACTATATATTAAAAGTTAATCTAATTTAAAATAATATATTAAAAATTACACTTTATTAAAGAAGTTATTTCTAATGAAATTAATCTTGTAAAGTATACAACCAATTTTTCACAAATGTATT
The DNA here is from genome assembly GCA_963966155.1 of Clivina fossor. Classification (NCBI taxonomy): domain Eukaryota; kingdom Metazoa; phylum Arthropoda; class Insecta; order Coleoptera; family Carabidae; genus Clivina; species Clivina fossor. Next base: position 18,080,407 of record OZ014553.1, on the reverse strand, counting down.
TTTCATAAATTGATAAAAAGAATAGAATTATTACAAATTATAGTCTGCATTCAATGTATTGTATTAAATAATTTTTGTTTAATACATACAACAAGAACGTTTAATAACTATAACGTATTTAAAATATAAAAACAGTCCGTATTCTCACCTCATTTATAAAAGTAATTTTTGCCAAAAGTACTTTTGACGTTTACTTAAAATTATTTATTAAGCATTTTATTTTAATTTTATAATACCGAATATAATAAAAATGATAAAAAATAGAAAAACTATTTACATTTGATGAAAAACAGAAGCAAAAAGTTATTTTGAAATTAAAGATAAGAGCGCTTGCATTTTCACAAAAAAATTAGGTGAGAATACGGGCTTAAACTCTCGTTTTTGTATTAATTATAGTGTAGCCATTAAAGCTGAATATTTTTTTCGATAAATAATTTGCAAACAAATCATAAATAAATAATAAAATACAAAAACATTTCACAAATGAATAACAAAATTTTGACATCTACAACTGCCATTTTAAATATCGTAATCTTAAATTACGAAATGTATATAAAACTTGTTAAAAAGACTTACTATAAATAAATATAACTGAAAATGAATGTACTTACCTGTCATGTCGCTATCCAGACTTATCATCATATTTTTCCAAAGTAATGGATTACACATTGTCGCATACCATGACTTGCAAACCATACCACATGTTAAACGATCTCTTCTACTTAAATACTGCATCATTTCTAGTAAAATCACACTAGGTATGTCGGCCCAATAATCCATTTTTGATTTATTATATTTTTTTACAAAATTAGTTTAACAGAAAAGGAAAATTTACTTCGAAAACTCAAATAAAAATTGGCGTGAAATGTTACTGTTCTTTGCTGTCATGGTTAAGTGAATGAAGTCTGTCATTATTATATTTATTTATATATTATATCACACTACCATAGACACAATTTATTGAATACAAGCTATTTATCGAATCAGCACATTATTATTTTGGTAAAGCAAATCAAACTAAAACTTATGAAATGAAATGAAAATTTGATAAACCGTACTTTTTGAGGCTATAATATATGTAGATGTTGATATTAATCAAATACCTATATATATACCTATTATAAAAATTACTATAGGTATATATAATATTTATACAAACTTTGTATGTCTTTCTATAGATATTTATATATTTTAATTATACCTCAACAAACTCGGTGCTTTTTATTATAAACTGACGGGAAAGCAAACCATTTTCTTAAAAAAAAAATTATTTCTTCAATTTTTTAATTAATTTTACAATATATATATATATATATATATATATATATATATATATATATATATATATATATAAAAACACTTTTAAACTGGATGTTATAAAAAAAATTTAACTGTATTGAAATAAGTCATCACATTACGTTGTTGATTGTGATTTGCACTTATCAAATTGTTCGAAAACTTCTTTTAATTTTGGGCTAAAAATTCCATTAAGATACTGCAAAACATTATAAAATCTTGACCTTTTTTTAAAACAAATAATGTTAGTTCCCGTCATACTTAGATAACGATGTAAATATATTATATAAATTTTAAAATAACTTACCTTTAAAATTAATTACTTTTGAGAATAAAATAACCAATTATTATTGAACGATATTTTTACTTTATTAACAAAAATCACAGTTTTTAAACTTCCATATATCTTATATTATACAATTTATCAAAATAACAATTTTTATATGAATAAATTTTTACAAAACTTCAGAACAAGATATTCAAACAATTTAATATTGGAATAAAATAATTTTTAACGTAAAAACCATTATATTAAATTATCTAATTAAAGATAAATCCTATATATTTGTACATAACAAGTAAAAATATTTGAACTGATCAACTAATAACAAATTAATAAATTTTATTTAAATAATAATAGTGCCGTTAGTGACATTTGGAAGAAAATATGTGCGTTTATATAATTTGTGAAAAATTCAATTTGCATTGCAAAACCCGACCAATTTCATTATTGTAAAACACATTTTTAATATTATAATATTGATAATACAGCAACATTCATTTTCCTTTTAACATTTAATTTTAACAATAAAAATATAAATTTAATTAACAGTTTTGTGTAAATATATTTTATTGACTTATTATTAAACCATTTCTGACTATAAAAATTTCAAAATACCTCTTTGACTAATTGAAAATAAATGCAATTTTAATAAATGTTTATTTTGGTAACAGCGAACAAAATAACTAATAACGGCAATTAATAAATAATATATCTATATCATTTTATAATAAACATAATTTCCCACATATCATTTAAGTAAAGTCTATGTCAGACTGTTTTGAATTAAAAACTATTAAAATTGTAGCAAATTAAATTTTACATACCAAGTTGTTGATAATTGTATTGTAAACGAATCACTGAACGTATATATCTTAAATATTATTAGCACAAAACTTATTATTTAAATTATTTAAAATTTACGAAAAGTATTTGTTTCATTTATGATACACATAAATATTATTATACATATTTGTCAGTTTTATTTAGAAACTCCTTCTATATCAGATTTTTTTTATTATATAAGTTCAAGAAAAAAAACAATAAATAATTTGTTGTCCTTAATTTAGTTATAATCTATTCGTACTTACGAGTAGACCATAACTAAATTAAAAAAAATAATTTAAAAACGAAAATATTTATAATTTTGTTATAATTAGCAAATTATGATCATAAAATTAGTTCGAGAAAAAACGAATAGAAAAACTATCAAAATGAAACTATCAAATTAAAAAAATTTGCCACATAAATTATAAAACTATATTAAATAGTTCCATTTGCGTGATTATGTTATAATTTATTTCAATTGAATAAATTAAGAAGAAAATAAGAGTCTGACATAGCCTCTAAATATCCGATAAAAATTTGTTTTTCTACCTATCTAGTAATAACAAGTACCCACATAAAATTTATATTAAATGTAAAAAAAAAATATCTGTCTATATATTTATTAAAGAACACACAACTTTGGTTGCGCGGCAAAATGGTCAGTGCTTACCCTGTTTCAAATGTATACCCAGTATGCCTTTCGATACAAAGCCTTTATTGCACAAATGACATACGTACGGACGTTCACCCGTATGATATCGTTTGTGTATAGTTAACGGCGATCGTTGTGAGAAACATTTTCCGCAAGTTTCACAAGCAAACGGTTTTTCACCGCTATGAACTCGCAAGTGATCAGTTAAAATATCTTTTTTCGTGAAACTTTTCTCGCATATGGTACAAGCATACGGTTTATAACCTGTATGAATTCGCCTGTGTAATTGCAGTTTATCCGTACTAGATAAGCGTTTTCCGCAAATATCGCACAAGAATAAATTATCGCCGGTATGAATTTTCATATGTAACCGTAAACTATTTTTATGCGAATAACGTTTCTTACAAATTTTACACTCGTTTAATTCGGGTTCTTTAAAATAACAATGCGGATGCATACTTTTTTTATGAGCTGTCAAATAACGACTATAAGGAAAACATTTACCGCACTCTTCACAGGAAAATGGTTTTTCGCCGGTATGAAAATTTTTATGCTCGAGAAACCAGGTTTTAGCTGGAAAAACTTTATCGCATTCATCACATTTGTATTCTTCGCGCGCGTGACTTCGGACATGTTTATCAAACGCGAGCTTAAACGTAGTTGTAAAGTCGCACAAAGTGCATTTTAATTCAACATTGTAGTGATGGGAATCCATGTGTGTTATGAAATTTTGCGATTGTTTGAAGCTTTTATTGCATTTCTCGCAGAAGAATGGTCGTTCAACGTGATACTTACTATGTTTTTCTAGTTGAGGTTTCGATACAAATTCCTTCATGCAAATACAGCAGCGAAAGAAATCTTCTTCGCCATATTTATTGATCAGTTCCATGTTCGCTTTGATTTTATTTTCTTTATGCATTAGATAATGATTAATTAATGCAGAACGGCCACGAATTACAGCACCACATATTGCGCACGGATTTTTCTGTGACTTATAACCGGAACGGTTAACAGTTACACGTTTCCGATTCCGTTTTGTCTTTGGCGCTAGGCCCATTTTGGTTTTCAAATCCATTAAGGTCATTTCTTCGTCTTCCCAGTTAATATCAACCGGCTCGACTTTGATTTCGATCTGTTCGCCGTACATACCTGGTTTATTATTATTATCCCAAATTGAAAAAGGAAGGTTAGGTCCAAAAAAGTTATTGTTGTTTTTCAAACGATTGTCGTATCTGAAATAATAAAAAGACATTATTTTCTCCATAGTATGTTTCGAAGGTTCTTTTTTTGAAACTTATTATTTATAATAATTTACATTTAAACGTATATGATATTTATATTTTATTGGTTTTCTTGTAACGATCTCGTCAACTTGTACATGTACAATATTAGATACAAAATAAATTATTTGTCAAACAAACAAACAAAAAACAAACAAACATTGAAAACAAAATAAAACATGGTAACTTTAATTATATATAAATATTTTACAGATATTTTTTAATTATTTCATATATACAATAATTTTATTATACTTTAAAACTAGAAATTGTTTTTGTTTTTAGCATCTTCATTTGAAACAATGGTTAAGTATATAATTATGATTTTTTTTCCTGTTTATATTATTTTTATTCGTGAAAAAGTTTAGAAGAGAAAACAAGTCCATTTAAATCATATAGTGTAAACAGAGAATTAGTTAAAAAATATATAATTTATTCAAAGAATTATTTATTCATAAAAATAAAAAAATCTATTATGTTTAAAATAGTTAAATTTACTTTAGGAGTAAATGAGTTTAATCTATAGATTTATGTATTAAAAAGATGAACTAAATATAATCTAATGATAAAATAGTTATTATTATTATTATTAGTAATAACAATCTGGGTAGTAAATTGTTGTTTTTTTAAATACAAAATTCAATTTCCAGTTCAGCTAAAGTTACAATCAAAAACAAAAGTGTATGTACATTAATATATTTTATAATAATATGCATATTTCATAAATATTTATAAAAAAATTGTTTCAAATAAAGATGGCAATCATATCAATAACAAAAACTACAATAAGAATAAAAACTCAAACAAATATACAACAGAAAAAAATAAACTAAAACTTGAATTTCCTAAGCTAAAAATCTTCTTCATTTAATGTTAATTCATAGAATAAAAAGAGATAGAGAATATAATATTTACATATATTTATATATTATGTTCTGTATTTTTTGTCTTTCACTCATAAATCTATATAGCTATCTAAAAATCCATAAAAATTTTCGGTTAATTATGATGCGGTTGTTTGAGATGTAATCTCAAAGCCTTATTCGATATAAAATGTCTCGGTGTGACGCAAATTGGACACTGATAAGGCCGTTCCCCGGTATGTTGCCTGCGATGCATTCTTAGAGCGGTTAATCCCGCATAGCTCTTATCACAAAAATCACAGGAATAAGGTCTCTCGCCCGTGTGTGACCTCATATGTGTATTAACCATTCCCTTAGTCGTAAATCGTTTCGCACACACAGAACATTCATACGGTTTAATGCCCGAATGTACGCGTAGATGTATCTTAAAAATATCGGACTTTTTAAATTTCTTTCCGCAAACATCGCATAAATACGGATAGATTTCTAAATGTGTTTGTAAATGAGTCTTCAGATTCCATTTCGTACTGAATTTTTTATCGCACACCGAACACTCGAGAATTCGTTGTTGTTTCAAAAACAAATTCTGATCAGCGTGTTTGTGATTATGATGAGCGATAAATGACGAAATGTAGGTGAAAATTTTACCGCAAATTTCACATAAATAGTGTTTACTATCGGGGTCCTTCGATGTAGTTTTACAGAATTTTGAACAGCGTTTATTACGGAACTTTTTCCCGCAAATATCACAAGAATATACACATTGATGTTTCTCCTTATTATCACTCACCACACGAATACTATAACATTTATGATTTATTATTGTAATTTCTGTACTTTCTGCTTCCTGATCGGAATTAATATCTTGATTATTTTCTATTGCATTCGAATTTTGATTATCAACAATATCATCATCGTTTATATGATTCATGGTATCAGTTTTATCTGTTAAAATATGATTGATGTTAATGTCGTCACCATTGCTGTCTTGCGTACCATCTATTATTGCATAAGCATAATCATGTTCCCATCCAACTGTTTCGGGTTTTGATTTATCTATATAATTTCCGTGATGTAGTGTATTTCTGAAATAAAAGAAAATATTGTTTATCATAAATATATATATATATATATATAATATTCTATTTCCTAGCATTTTATAATTAATTGTTATTGCAGAATGTTGTGTTAAAAGAAATGAACCATATTTTATGAAAAGACTCCAGGTTTTATTTAAATATTTAAAACAATATGTATTTATACATAGAGTAATTATTTTTAATAATTTAACACGTTGTTCATTATTTAATTTATTTGGATATTCATTTCTAATCATTGATGCTTTAATTAACAATTAATAATAACAATTGAAGGTACTTATTATTATCAGTACATTATTTGAAAATTGAAATATATTTTTATGTTTAAATTGGCACAATATTTAAATTGTATTTGTGAACAATCAATCGTTAATAAAAACATCAGTAATAAAATAATTTCCGAATAAACAAATACTCTTTTCAAAATAAACATAAGCAAAAAATTTTACGTATTTAGTTTTTGCAAAACATAAATTTTATATAATACTGACTATACATAACAAATAACATTAATAATTACTAAACTTTAAATATTATACAATATGCATAAATGAGATAACAATGTAATTAAAATTACAAAATATTTATATTTGCTTAAGTTTATTGTGAAAAGTAAAATATAATAATAATAAGATATTGAAAAATCTCAAAACGTGTACCTGTAAATTCTTATTAATTTAAATATGCCGAGACTACAGTTGATTCAAATTAGTTAAAATCTATTAATATAGATTTTAATTAATTTGAATCAACTGTTAATACCAGCAGGGCAATTTTGTGGATTGTGAATAACCGCAAGAAATTGTGAAAAGTTGGGAAATTGGTTACGAGATTACGGCTCCTACTTTTTACAGTCCGCAAAATTGTCGTATTAATATTGGTTAATATTCTGTGACTATTATTAGCTAGTGTAACTGAAGTTGATTAATATAAATATATGTTTGACAGTTCTAAGGCAATATCAGCCACGCTAGTTAGCAATAGTTTTACAGAATATCAATATTGTTTTCAAATAACTAAAATATTCGAATAGAAAATTATATAAAAAGAAAAGAATATGATAAGTTGCACTGTTTTAACTGACTGTATTTATCAGGGTGGCCAAAACTTTATGAAAACCAGTTTTCCTGACTTTTCCCGGTTTTCCAGAATTTTTAAAAAAAAATTTTCATTTTCCCCTGACTTTTATATTTAAATAAATGTAAATTTCTAAGTAATGTGAATCACATAAATAAAGATTTCTAAATATAGGTGTGGAAAAAATTGTAATACGAATTATTTTAATATACTAAAAGTGAAATTCTTTAATTTTTGCCGATATTATAATAATACAAATATAAATTTGCACAAAATTTGTATTTGTCGTTTTGTGAATTCGCCAAACAAATTTTTTCCTCGACTACAAATGAAATTCCCTGACTTTTGCAAGATCAACAAAATTCCCTGACTTTTCTCGGTTTTGGCTGCCCTGAATTTATTCTATGATGAAAAACTAGTTCGGATTAAATGAAAACTCATAGTCATGATTAATGTAGTTTTACAGTATGTAGAAAAAATTTATGCATATTACGAAATCTAGATCGACGTTTTGATACACGGGATTTTTCAATATTTTAGTGATAACATTTTATCATTTTAAATAATAATTGAAACATATTAAAAAAATCTTATTAATTAATAACACCATAAAATACAAATATATTTTTCATATAGATATTTTTAAGTACCACCACAAATTTATAATAATTTTCTTTTATGTCAATATGTTATACATATAATTTATGAAGTGAAAACAATAATTGAAGTCATGCGAAACAAAACAATATATTTTAAATTGACAATTTAACAAACACAAAACAAATATACTCATAACATTATTATTATTAAATAAGTATATGATTAATCTTTTCGAATCGGTTCCAAATAGTTTCCGATAAAATTCTGCCTATTACAACTCTTCAAATGGATACTAAGCACCCCCTTTGCCACAAACCCTTTATTGCACAAGTGGCATACGTAGGGCCTTGCCCCCGTATGATATCTATTGTGTATGACAAGCGTTGAACGTTGCGAAAAGCATTTTCCGCAAGTTTCACAAATATACGGTTTCTCACCGCTGTGAACTCTCTCATGTAAAGTGAGATTACATTTCTTAGAGAAACCTTTTCCACACACCGAACAACAATGCGGTTTATAACCTGTATGAATTCTTCTATGCAGTTTCAAATGATCATTACTCGATAATCGTTTCCCGCATATATCACATAAGACCGTATTTTCGCCGGTATGACCGCGAACATGCAATAGCAAACTTTTTTTATGCGCAAACCGTTTCTGACAGAACTGACATTCGTTGATAATCGGAGCACCAGAACCGTAACATTCCGGATGCATGCTGCGTTTATGCGCACTCAAGTAACGCGTATACGCGAAATTTTTACCGCACACCTCGCACGAAAACGGTTTAGCACCAGTATGGAAATTTTTATGTTCCTCGAACCATGTGTAAACGAAAAAACCTTTATCGCATAAATCACATTTGTACTTATATTCGGCTTCGTGACGTTTTATATGCGTCTTCAATGCCGAATTATATGTAGTGGCATAATCACAAACATGACATTTCAATTTACCATCGTTTGAATGAAAACGCATATGCACTGCGTATTCGTATGCACGTTTAAAACTTTTCTGACAAAATTCACAATGAAATCGACTGTCATCGTGTGTCTCCATATGTTTTTCAAAACGTTTCTCTGATGTAAATTCTTTCAGGCAAACTTCACATTGATATACTTCATTCTCGCCGATGTTTTCACCGTTGTTAATGCTAATTTTATTTTCTTTATGCGCAGCATAATGATCGATCAGTTCGGTTTTACCTGCTAAATTCATATTGCATATTAAGCAAGTCCATTTTGATTTGATTCTCGGTTTTTTATCTATAGATGGTTTCTCTTCTTTGACCTCTAAATGATCGTAAACGAATGGATTTTTATAACCTTCAAATTTAGCTTTTCTACCAGCCATTTTTCTAACGGTTTTTATCGTTTTCGATTTATGTTTGGATTGTTTTCGTGAACGACCACGTTTCTTTATCGGTATACAATAATCTGAATCATTGTCATCATCGCTTTTAATTTCTTTTTTGATTGTTTTACGCCGTTTTCGCCAATCGGTTGTTGCTGGTAATTCGACAATCGTTACAATTGGCTCCATTGATAATTTGTTGTCTTCATACAGTCTGCAATGAAAACAGAAAAATATACGTTACAGTAAAATTATTCTTTTATTTATATTATCTAATATTAAAGTGCAAAAACGTACAGAACAAAAATCAATAACCCGAATTCTTCAGTCAATTTGTTTATTAGTTTCTTTTTTTTTGCCAGAAGCTCACTGTTATTTTAAATACAATAAATAATCGAAATAAGTTATTATATTATACAGATTTATTTATATTCTACACATTAAATACATTAATTATAACAAACTTAAATATTTTAGTAATACAAAACTAAAAATACAGTAGGTAATAAATTTATATCAGCATTAAATTTCGTTACAGTCAATATGAAATTTTTAATTATATTTTCAAAATAAGTATTGTTGGTTTAATATTAATTATTTTTTAAATTCTATGGAAGTAGCTACTCAATATCAATAAATTCGAAGTAATTTATAATAGATAAAATTTTCAAAAAATAATTTTGCTATATCAAATTACATTATAATACGAGCATATAAGAAAGGATTCTGAAAATTATTATTATAATTGGATTAGTCTATTAATTAGACTAATAAATATGTGCGGTAATTATTATTTTGACAATGTGGAGTTATTCTTTTGATGAATATACATTATAATTTTTTTCTCAGGATTAAAAACAAAAATATTTTTTAACTTAAATTTTAAAATCACTGCTTATATAAAATTATTTTAGTAGTATATTTTAATTCTAATTTCTTACTAGTTAGAACTCTTCTTACAAAAACTAAAAAAGTAAATACTTATATTTCGAAGAAAACAAATCTTTTTCTTATTAATTATAGATAAGAAATTTATTTCAAAACACAAATTTCAGTTGTGAATAAGGCTGAACGCACACCAGTATAGTAAAACTTAATAAAAATTAGTCATAAGATTTAATCAAAATTAAATATGTCTGCATTAGAAAATATAATATTACCAGTGTGCGTCCAGTCTAATCTTTGTCTAACAGATCTAGCGTCAAGCCGAATGATTTTTCATATGCGTATTCAGCAATGATTTCGATACAAATTTTTTACTACACCAATTACAGGGAAAAGAAAAATCGCCAGCATGATATTTTTTATGTTCGGTCAGTGTCGAATTCTTTTTAAACGTTTTCCCGCATTCATCGCAAATATATCGTCGCTCGTGGTTATGCGTTTTAATATGTGCTCGTAGCGCGCTCTTCATTTTGAACCGCTTCGAACAGATGGGACATTCGTACGGTTTTGTATCGCGATGTGTTTCAATATGCGCTCGCAAACCGCTTTCTTTATAAAAACTTTTTCCGCATAAATCGCACAATAGAGTGCTAACGTGATAATGTTTCTGGTTAATATGATGCATAATATGTACGCGGTTGTCTGCGTGATGCTCGCACATTTTACATTGAAAACCATTTTCCGTTGCATCGAAATAATCCGTGTGACTCATTTCCTTGTGAATTTGTAAAGAAATATTATTCGAAAATTGTCGATTGCATCGCGTACAGGGATATTTAGGTTTTTCTTTGTGCGTGACCATGTGCGCACTGCAGCGTGATTTACTAGGGAATTCTTTGCCGCAAGTAGGACATTGTACCACTACAATACGACAGGGAGCTGTATTTTTCATATGTTGATTCAGTAGATCAAATGTTGCAAATTTCTCGTTACACATGACGCATAAATAATTCGTGCTCTGAATTTTAATAAACTTACTGCTATTTTGTTGTTTTTTATTAGGTATGTCACTTTTATTTTTTGTATCTGCAGATTTTTTAGACTTTTTTAGCGATGGTATATAATCTAAATCATCATCCAATGCTTCTATTTCGTATTCAGATTCGTCATCGATTTCTTCAATTGCATTTGTTTCGTTAGGAACTTTTTTCACAATTAGACCACATTTACTTAAATTGTTAACAATTTCTGACATATTTTTCGATGGTTTCTTATTAGATTCGTCTTTTTTAATTTTAATATTTGGTAATTTACTTAATTTCGACATAAATTCATTGTAGATAGAGTGTTGTCCACTTTCCTCTAAATATGTTGAATTATTTTCACTTAATTTTTGACTATTATCTTCCATATTTTTCATTCTTATTCCTTGTGGCAGTATTATGATTGATCTGAAAAGAAATAATTAATATAATAACTAAAAGTTCATTAAAAAATATATACGTATTCAGTTCTAATACAATGTTTTCATTTCTACGAAGGATAATATGGTTTTTTACAAATAAAATTGAAAATATAAATTTTATTTTCTTTATTTTATTAAATTAATCTATAAAACTTATAATAACTGTTAATTATAAAATGAGAATATATAATTAAAATATTTTTAGCCTAAATTCTTCGATAAATATATTAATATAAAAAATAAAAAATATATAAATAATATCAGGTCTCATTACTAAACACTATTTTGATGTACGATGTATAATTTATTAGAAGAATTTACACTAAAAAATATAAAACATAAGTAAGTACAAATATACGATTTCTCAAACTTTAGGGTATTTAAAAATAAAATATTTTGTGCCTACAGATCCTAAAATATATGTTAATAATATGATAGTATTTTTAAAACATATTCTAATTACTTAATATGTTTAGAAATTATACAATTCCTTACAATTTTTTTAGTAGGAAACTTGCATCAAGATAGTTTAGACCAGAAATTTATTTTAGTATTTGAATAAACTTCATTCATATTTTGATTACTGATAAACTGAAATATAGACAGATAATTACTTAAATTATATAAAAACCTACTATTAAAAAGATATGAAATTCTAATTATACTTAATTATTTTGTTTGTAAGACAAGACTTGATATGAACTATAATTAAAATATTTAAAAAATATGCATATAATTAAGTTTCGGAAATATAAAACATACCTATAAAAATATTAATTATGGATTATTTAAAAACAAATTACATCTATTTACATCATTCCTAAGTTGAAAAAATTACGATTTTTTTACTTGAAATAAAACAGGAATTCATATTAGCATCATATTAGTATTCTCAAAAAATGATGTAAGTAAACTAATTCAATGAATGGATTTATTCCATATTATTTGAAATGAAACATAATATTTTTTTAAATTACGGTTGTGACCACTGTACAGTTGAATGCTTAGTTTTCTTATGGTGTCCTAATAAATATTTACTAACAAAACCGTCACGACATATTTCACAAGAATATGGTTTAGTATTCGTATGTTGTCTCATATGCAACACAAACGGGCTACTTTGGGAAAATTTCTTATCACAATGTTGACATTGATACGGTTTCTCACCCGTATGTGTCCTTTTATGAATTTTTAAAGTTGTCTTTTTCGCAAATGTTTTTCCACATATCTCGCATGTAATCGGTCGTTCACCCGAGTGTATAATTTTATGATCACGTAAACTCTGTTTCGATGCAAGTTTTTTACCACATATATCACAAATCGCATCAAATAGACGAACATGTATTCGTTTTACATGTTTCTGCATCAAAAACTTGTTAATAAAAGATCTACCGCAATATTCACAATTATAATCCGTTTTTTCTTCTATTCCGTGATCACTAATATGAGTTTTCAGTGATTCGGAATTATTAAAGGCCTTTTTGCAAATATAGCAAGCAAATTCTAATGATAAATGTTCTTTATACTCGTGCAATGATAAGTCCATTTGAGAATGAAATAACCTCGAACAAAATTGGCAGCTTGCATTGCTTTCCGCTGGAAATATCTTCAAATGTTTGATTAGTAAATACGGTGCCGCGAAATTTCGACAACATATATTGCACTGATTTGACATGTCGGTGTGTGTTTTAACATGATCCGAAAATGATTTCGGATGTTTAAATTGTTTCGAGCATAGATGACAGATATAATTTCGATTTTCATTGTGAACAATTTCGTGAGATGTTAATTGTTTTTGGGTGGGAAACGTCTTTGAGCATTGTAAACATTTGTAGAATTTTGATTTTTGTTTCTTCATTGCTAGTGATTTTTCAGATCTGAAAGAGAAAATATAAAACTTCATTGTCGACCAAAAGCAAAATTGCACTTCAATATTATTAATATTATTTATTAATTATCTACAATGATCAGAAGGTACATATCAATAAGTAACTATTAATTTTTAAAAATAATTTATTCTCAATACAAATTTAATATTTTATATTATAAAAATACAATATTTGTCAATTAAAAACATAATTTGTTCTAATTATAAATTTTTCAAAATCTGTGTTTATAAAAACACACTAATACCCCGATTTACGTTGCCCCGTTTTACGCTGATTCGCTATAACGCTGTTTTATAGCGGGGATCTACGCCGATGGTTTTTTAGGCAACAAACAAAAAACAAACAAAGTTTCTTTATAAAAAAAATAATTTTTATTTATAATATGTACATATATATATATATATATATATATATATATATATATATATGTAAGTATGTATGTATTTCTTAACTGTATTTTTTTGACCCCGATTTACGTTTGATTCGCTTAACGCTCTTTTTTTTCTCACGCATTAAGAACATAAACCAGGTAAATGAATTTAAAAACATCTAACAATATAAAATTATGTATAATATACTATTTAAAAAATATGCATAATAACAAAAGTTATTTTTTTTCAAAAACGGAAATACATAATACTATTTATAAAAAAGAAAAATTATTGAAATTTAATTTTTATTATAAATTTATTGAAAATTATAGTGTCAAAGTCTATATCCTTAAAATTCTTATAAAAGTATTATAATAAACATTTATTTTTTTTGATATGATAAATAAACTGAAATTCGGTTAATAATAAGATCATCCCATAAAATTTAAATTCATATAATTCGAAATTCAAAAAAACTTGTAATTAAACTGTAAAAAAAAAATGCTCTTTATATTATACCTGCATAAAATATATAACTGAAATCTTGAATATGTTAAAATTGTTAAAAAATAAATAAAAAAGTTTAAATATGAGAAAATATAACGACAAAATAATTAAAAATATATTAAAATTGTACCATATAATGAAATTTAAATGGCAGACTTTAATATAAATAACATGGTTCTTCTTCTAACAAAAAAAAGTTTGAGATTTTTTTCAATTTACATGTTTGCTATTTATTGTAGTAAAACATAAATAAAAATTCGAAATTGAGGAATGACCTATTTATACTTAATCTAATAATTAAATTTCAATATAATCTAATAATTCAAATCAAGCTTATAAAATAAAAACTTCGATAAAATATTATAATGGCTGAGACGACCACTGCACAGTCGAATGCTGAATCTTTTTATGATGTCCCAACAGATAACGACTTATAAACCTTTTATTGCAAATCTCACAGGCATATGGTCTTTCATTAGTGTGCTGTCTCAAATGTAGAACCAAAGGACTGCTTTGAGAGAATTTCTTATCACAATATTTACATTGATAAGGCTTCTGTCCAGTATGTGTTCGAATATGAACTTGTAAAGTTGATTTCTTCGTAAAGGTTCGTCCACATTGATCACATGTTATCGGTCTCTCGCCTTTATGGACGAACATATGATCTCGTAAACTCTCTTTTGAAGCTACTTTCTTTCCGCATATGTCACAAATAACATCATTCATTCGCACGTGTTTTCTTTTTACATGTTTCTTCATTAAGTTATTATTGCTGAAATATTTTCCGCAGAATTCGCAAGAAAAATCTGTCGTCTTTGTGATCTCATGTTTTTTGATATGGTCCTTTAAATTGAGTGATTCGGAATAAGTCTTTTTACAAATATAACATTCGTATTTTTCTTTCAAATGTTCTTTGTATTCGTGAAGAGATAAATCGATTTGTGTGTGAAACGACATGGAACAAAACTGACAAACTGAAGCATTTTCTAATGGAAAAGTATGAAGATGTTTTAATAATAAGTTTTGAGATGAAAAGAATTTCTGACATATTGAACATTGATTTTTATTCTCTTCGTGTATTTTCATATGAGTTGATAAAGAATAAGGATGTTTAAATGTTTTTGCACAAACTTCACACGTATATAGTTTTTTATTGTGAACAAATTCGTGTAATTCTAAACGACTTTTGTACGGAAATGTTTTCTCACAATGTAAACATTTGTAAATATCTGATGTTTTCTTCTTTTTCGATGGTATTTTTGATCTGAAAAAGAAAATATATAATTTCTTTTTGTTAGATATTTTATACATTTTTTTTTGTATTTTTATTTTGTTCTTTAATTTATAAATGACAAGGTTGACGAAAATAAACAACTTTTTAATAATCATATAAGTAATTTATTTTAATAAAAATTTGTAATACAAAAATGAATTTAAATCTTTAATATATTATAAAAATATCTTAAAAAAAAAACTATTATATTGAAAAAAATGCTGTTTTCATATTTTAGATATTATTATAGATTTTTCGCAAATTTTTATTCAATTAATTCAATTATATTTATGTTTTAAATTAAAGTTTTGTAGAACGCTATTTAATAAAAACATATATGTTTAATTTAAAATTTATTTTATTCAATTTTATTAAATTCTGAAACTTATTTCATCTAGTTTTTAAATTATAAAAAAAATATAAATTTCAAATTCTATACTTAGAAAATACAAAATTAATTCGAAATTTGACAAACAAAAATAGAAAAATGAAAAAGGTTCTTATTTACAATCCTCTTAAAAAATAATTATTCAATGGAGATTTGTATCAGCAAAAATAATATTTCTTAAAATAGTATTAATACATTAACAGATTTATGGCACTACTTATTAAAATAAACATATTAGAATTTATCAAGTAAAATGATTCTGCTGAATATTTTTAATATTATATATGTTTTAGTATATAAAATAAATGAAATTATAGCAAAGATTTATAAAATAATCTAAATTTCAAATAACTAAGTTTAAAAAATATCTATTTCTGAAAAAATGTATGAAAAAATAAATATCTTATGTCAATAAATTTATACAATAATTTTTAAAACGCTAAAATCTTATGCTTAGATTTCCGGTGTACATTTAAACATCCTCGACTAATAAAACTATCTTTACATATTTCACATGAATAAGGTTTATCCCCAGTGTGCTTCCTAATATGTATTTTAAGCGTACTGCTTTGTGTAAAATTTTTCTCACAATGAGGACAGGAATAGGGCTTCGCCCCCGAATGCATCCGTTCGTGAACCTTCAACGAATACAATTTAGAAAATCTTTTCCCACAATCGCCGCAAGTGAAATTTTTCTCGCCTTTATGAACGATCAAATGATCCGTTAAACTAGCATTTGTCGATAACTGTTTTCCGCAAATATTACAAATATATAATCGTAACTGAAGATGTACGGCGCGAAGATGTTGATTTAATGCACCTCGTTTCGCATAAGTCCTTCCACATAAAACACACTGTATTTTAAAGTTTTTATTCGTTTGTTTATGTCCAGAAACATGCGTTTTTAATAGTTCACTGTCTGTCAATTTCTCATTGCAAATATAACAAGAAAATTTCTTCTCATGATAACTTAAAATATGTACCAACATTAAATTGTAACTATGAAATTTTTCTTTACAGTTTCCGCATTTTATTGCTTTACTTGACGGATATTTTTCAATATGTGTATCATACTGCAATTTATTCCCAAACTTTTTCGAACAAATCTCACATTTTAAAACATCGTCTGTGTGCAGCTTCATATGAGAAATAAGACGTTTCTTCAATTTGAAAGGATGATTACAAATTGGGCAGATAAAATTTTTCGTTTTAATGTGCGTCATTCCGTGCATTAAGAAACGATAGCGCCCGAATGTTATTTTTGAACATTTCGAGCATTTGTATTCGCGACGTTTTCGGTTTTGAGTTATTGTAAAATTATGATCGGCTTCGTGTAATAGTTTCAGATATTCAGGATCCATTGTTGGTCTCAGTCTGAAAGAAGAGGGAATAATGATGTTGTAATGTACTCGAAAAGCTGATTATAGAAATCTTCATTCAAAAGTAATTTAAATAATAGTTAAAGAAATATATTTAGTTTCGCTTGAATCTTTTTCAACAATTAGTAAGTAAATATTTCATGATTACATACTTAAATGAAATGAATTCAATGAATTAATGTTAAAAAGTTATAGTTTTAATATAAAAATGTCCACGGTTTTTATGTTACAAGAAAAATAGATTAATTTTTTTGGATATTTTATCAAAACAAAATACTTTCAAATATCAATTGGAACACTCAAATATATTTTCTTGTAGCATATAAATTATAATTTCTACTTTATTCAATTTGAAATCAGTTTGGAATCAATTCAGAACTGTTCGAGCCATGCATTTTGTTTGTAATTTACCGTATTGCTCATGATTCGTACAGTTCCAAACTAGTTCACAAATAAATACTTTTGAAATGATCTAATAAATGTTTTGAGTTTTTATGATACATATCCGTGAACAGTAAAACATATACCTACAATTAATTTTATAATAAAAACATATAAATTAAAATCATAATCATAATCTATTAAATTATGTACAGTTAAATTTAAAATGAATAAGCAACTGTAAAATTTTATTATAAAATAGTTTTTGAAAACCACATATAATATTGTATGTCTTTCAAATTTACTTATATATTATGTTTGTTTTTACTATTTCCGTAAGTTTATATTTTAAAATTATTCTACTTATTTTTAATATTAAATATTTTTTTATATTTGTTAAGAAAATAATAATCTAATATTTATTTATATTCATTTAAAAATATAAAACAGATATGAAAAAAACTAAAAAACGCATTTCAAGTTATTGAAAATTTATTTAATAATACAATTAATACAAAAAGTACATATGAAAAAGTTTATTCGATTCTATTTTATCATAAAATAGCAAGTATAATTAAATTCACTGAGACAGTTTACGAAATATCTAATAATTAATATTAATGAATAATTTAAAAGTCTTTTCAAAATGCGAGTATTTTATGTTTGGATTTTCGGTGTGCATTTAAGTAACTTCTTGTAAAGAACGAATCACAACATAAGTCACAGGTAAACGGTCGATCTCCTGTATGTTTCCGGGCGTGAATTGCTGCAGCACTGCTTTGAGTAAATCGTTTCTCGCAATAAGGACAGGCGTAAGGTCGCACGCCAG
Source organism: Clivina fossor (assembly GCA_963966155.1). Classification (NCBI taxonomy): domain Eukaryota; kingdom Metazoa; phylum Arthropoda; class Insecta; order Coleoptera; family Carabidae; genus Clivina; species Clivina fossor. Next base: position 18,061,711 of record OZ014553.1, on the reverse strand, counting down.
TATGCGTTCTTAAATGGACATTTAAAGTATTCTTTTTAGCGAATGTTCTACCGCAATGCTCACAGGATAACGGTTTCTCACCGCTATGCAACAATACATGTTCGCCTAAACTTGTAGTTGAAGAAAGCTTCTTGCCGCAGATGTCGCAAACAACAGATCGCATATCTAAATGTTGTCCACGTAGATGCGCATTCAATACGTGATTTTTCGCGAATCTTTTTCCGCAAAGATCGCACTGATATTTCGCTGATAACTTCACCATATCGGTGTGCACAATCACGTGAATTTTCAATGATCTTTCATCTGGAAACTGTTCTGCGCAAGCGTAACAAGCAAACCTTCGGTCATGATCTTTTGCGACGTGTATCAACATTTCTTTACGAGAATGAAATTGTCGTTCGCATTTCGCACACGGATTTGTCATACTCGGCGGATAAGATCGTAGATGTTTGTCAAAATTAAATTTAACGGTAAATTCTTTATAACAAATGCCGCATTTAAATGTCTCACCCTTGTGTAGTTTCATATGTTTGACCATAGTGTTTTTATGCTTAAATGCTTGATTGCAAACGGAGCATACGAAATTTTTTATTTTCAGATGTTTCATGCAATGCGTTAGGTATTGGTTTTTCTCGAAGAAGGTTTTCGGACATGTATTGCATTTAAATAGTTTACGCCAACGATTCGTAGGGCCTAATATTTCGACGAAATTTGTATCGGCTTCGTGTACCAGTTTTAAGTATTCTAAGCCATCTGTATCATCTTCAAATCTGAAACGGAAAAACGAAAAATACATAAATTAATTTTACTTATTTTCGTTACGTGTATTCATATTTTATATATTTGCATACTTTTTATATAACAGGCTTAAATATTACAAGTGCGCTTCCAGATTCCGCAACACGTTATTATTTAGTCAAGAATCGCTCAATCAGTTATACATATTATTTTGAATCTTCTTACTTTTCAGATTCGGATGCCACAAAAGAAATATGATCAATTAAAAGAAATTAAAACAATTATTCTGCAACGAGTTATATTTTATATTCGTTAGTGAATGTTCAAAGTATAAAACTAATTAACAACTAATAGTAAATAATAACTAAAATAAATTTACAAGACCGATATCTGACTACTAATTTTGTTCATATTATCGTATTATGCAACGAATTATGCAGAACGAACACATTATATTACTAGAAAAATAATGATGTTATTATTGCACTAGTAACGCAGTACCAGCTAATATAACTAAATCTATCAAACTTTAATAATAATTGTTAATCTTTGGTCAAATACGGTAATTTTTGACACTAAAAAAAAAAATGAAATTAACCTATAAAATAATACTTATTTTAAAAAAATATTAATTTAAAGGAAAAAAAAATAAAAACTTGAAAATTTTACTAGAATATTTAAGTTAAGTTTACACAAAAGGACGATTTGTGTTCTGATATGTTTCATGCAGTTCCATGTAAACTTAGCTATGTATATAAAAAAACTTGACAATCTTATTGTATTAAATTGCAAATATTTTTATATAGTAACTAATTTTAAAATATATTAAAATATAATAATAAATTTGTGTGATTCATAGTAAAAAAAAAAATATAAACAAAATACACCTATATAATACTGAAATTGTTTATTTTGAAAAAAATTACAAATTTTTGATAAATTGTATTATCTATTTTATATAAAATATAAAAACTAACTACTCGTAAAAATTTATAAATAATAATACTAACAAAAATAAAATACAAGTATAGAAAAAATTAACGTCATAATTTACACAGATATTTCATTTTTAAAAAATTCTTTTCAATAATTTCCTTTCTAACAATAGCACAAAATTTATAAAAAACTAAACTTTAATATAAAAGATTAGATAATTAAATTGCCATAACAAAAATACAATAAAATAAAAATTATGGTCTAAAATAAACTTAATTTGATCAGCCTTTACTTCGTGATACACAATATTTATAAAAAAAATTAATTAACTACAGTTTCAACCGTTAGGTGATCTTCAGAATAAGTGAGTGAGTGACAAAATATTTCTTGATAACATTGTTGGTAACATTGAAAAAACAGTCATTCAACGACTTGTGTCATTCGCTCACTTAGTCTGAAGATGACATAACGATTGAAATTGCAGTAACTAATTTTTAATAATTATTGTGATGTTTTACAAAGTAATTGTGTTTTATTATTTTATCTTATGATTTAAAAATTCAGCTTTAGTTTTTTCCCAAAGGTTTGAATGTAAGATAATCCTAATGTAAATTGAAGATTTTAAAAACGTTTTTCTTCTTGAAATTCCATATTTAATTTACAAAGCACGTTTTAAAAATATACATAATAAAATTAAACAAAAGTTAAAACTATATGCCTATAATTATATATTATGTATAAAGTTCAGATCTATTTCGTATAGATCAAGGATATCTTTTATAATAAAAAAACTATTACAATAAGTGATGTTTAGTTTTTCCGTGAATTTTCAAGCAACTTTTACTAATAAACTTCTCCAAACACAAATCACATTGGAATGGTCTATCACCCGTATGTTTTCTAATATGCACAACCAACGAATTCCTTTGCGTAAATTTTTTCTCGCAATGCGGACATCCATATCGCTTTTCTCCGGTATGAGTTCTTAAATGTATCCTAAACGTAGTTTTCCGTGCAAATTGTTTTCCACATTGATGGCAAGAAAATGGTTTTTCACCGCTATGAGTTCGTTTATGATCATCCAGACTCTCTTGACAGAATAATTTCTTCCCGCAAATGTCGCAAATAACTGACATAAGATCGAAATGTATCCCGCGTAAATGCGATACCAATCCTTGTCGAGCTGAAAAGATTTTGCCGCAGAACTCGCATTGTGGACGATTTGTTTTGCCATTATGCACAATAACGTGTTCCTTCAATTGTAAAGTGTTCGCAAATTCTTCTTTACATTCATAGCACGTAAAACAACTGCTATGATCTCGATTAATATGCATGGCTAAATCAAATTGTATGTGAAATTTCCGATTACATTTTTGACATTCGCTAATCTTTGCGCCGAAAAATGCTTTAATATGAGCCTGATAAACTGATTTTAAACCAAATTCTTTTAAACAAACATCACATTTAAATTCTTTAGCGTCTTTATGATGATTCATATGCATTTTCAATGTTAAATCTGATTTCAGTAGTTTATTACAAATCGGACAGATGGCATTTTTCGTTTTAATATGTTTCCGATTGTGTGCGATAAATTTACTTTGGTATTTGAATACTTTCGGGCACGATTCACATTTAAAAGCTTCCTTTTTAGTACCATTTTCTTCCTGTAATTTTAGAATTTTTGTTTTACTAGCTTCTTTATCTGTTGATATTTCTTCGCAATTGTTTTCAGATCTGAAAGAAAAAAATCAAGAAACGAATAAACATCCATCTTCTTTAGTTTATTTTTAACTATTTATTATTAGTAAAATAAAAATATAAAGGATATTTCTTTAAAACATTATTTTGCAGTGTATTTGTTTTTCAGACACTGAAAGTTCAGAGTAATCACTTCAAAATACAGAGAAGAATATCAGAGAAATTAAAAGAAAAACAACAATCTATAAAATGCGAAATTTTATTAGTATAAAAATTGTAATATATACAAAACATAAAGCGATATCTAAGAAATATATGCCCGGTTTCATAAACGACTTAACACTCGTTTTTAACATTGTTCTTTTTTAACATCGTTCTTAAAATTTAACATTCCTCTATGAAACCAAGCAATCGTGTTACAATGAACAGTAATAATTTTTAAATTATTTCGAATTACGTATTATAAGTTTATTAAGTAAATAATGTAGAATTTAAATTAATTTTTTACAAAAAATTAAAATATTATTTTTTTAAAAGCACTAAATTATTTTTTATCTAATAATACAATTTTTGAGTCCATAATTTACTAGCATTTTTAGTTAAAAATACTTTTAATATTTATTTAAACTTGCAATTTAACTTTTAGAATAAAAAAGTTTTAGGTTCTAGTTCTGTATTAATATTTATTAATAATCGACGTTTCGACGAACTCAATGTGCGTCTTCATCTTTTTTCCTGATGAAGGCGCACGCACGTTGAGTTCGTCGACACGTCAATTATTAATAAATATTAATACAGAACTAGAACCTAAAGCGTTTTTATTCTAATATAATAAGTTCTGAAAGATTTTTTACTATGTTAATTTTACTTATATTTTTTTATAAAAACTATATAAACTATATATTTTTTTAATTTTATAACACTTAACATTTTTAAATTTAAAACATTAAGAATTTTTAACTAAAAGTGGCTTCTGACAAGAGTTTAATATAGCTTTTAAATTTAGTTAAAATAAATCTGAAATATTTTTGTGATTAAATTACAAATTTGCAAATAATCTGGAAAAAAATCTAACAATTATAAACTAATATGTGTTTATTTACTATGGTAAATTCCATTAAACTAAATTAATACTACATAATTGAAAAATGAATTTCGAGTCATTAAAAATCATTACTTATTATTTTCAGCACAATCTAAATTACATTACAATACATCAATTCGAAATTTTAATGTAGATATACAAATTCAATAAGTTTTTGTTATTACTATCCTCGAATTACTAAACAAGTTAGTTAAACAAACAAAAACATAGGAAAACTCTAACTCTACAATAACTGATGTTTAGATTTCCTATGAATTTTTAAACAATTCTTACTAATAAACCTATCTTGACATAGTTCACAAACATAAGGTCTATCCCCCGTATGTTTTCTAATATGCACAACTAAAGATCCTCTTTGAGTGAATCGTTTTTCACAATGCGGACAACCATGTCGTTTTTCTCCCGTATGAGTCCGTAAATGAATTTGAAATGTACTTTTTCTCGCAAACTGTTTACCGCATGTTTCACAAGATAATGGCCTTTCGCCACGATGTACTAACATATGCTCGTCTAAACTTCTCTGACACGACAGTTTTTTCCCGCAAATATCACAAATCACCGAACGTAAATCGAAATGAGCACTGCGTAGATGCAAGTTTAATGACTGGCGATGTGAGAAATTCTTGCCGCAGAACTCGCACTGTTTAATAATCACCTCATTACCTTTATGCACCACCACATGTTCTTTTAATAATTTCGTACTAGTAAATGATTCATTGCAAGAATAACATTTGAAACTTTCAACATGTTCACGAGTCATGTGGAGTAACAATCCGTTTTTCGTGTGGAATTTCTTGTCACAATGCTGACAAGCGGCCGCTTGTTCAACTGGATTTGTTCTGATATGATGATTATAACCCGACTTTAACGCATATTCCTTGTGACAAATTTTGCATTTATATTTCGTGTCGCCGTGTTGTTTCATATGAACGGTCATTGTAACGTCAGATTTTAACAGTTTATTGCAAATCGGGCAAATATAATCTTTTGTCGTTTTATGTTTAATAATATGTTTAATAAAACGACTCCGATACTGGAAGATATTTAAACAGGTTGGACATTTGTATTCATGTCGCCAACGATTATTTGAACCTAATATTTTAATGCAGTGTTCTTCGATTTTTTCATCCGTATTATTAGCCTTGGATTTTTTCGATTTTTTATATCTGAAATAGAGAGAAATTACGATCAAATCAAAAAATTGTTGCCATTGTGTTTTTGTTTGTTTGTTTTTGGTCATCATTACAGTTTTGTTTAACAGAAATTTTGTGAAAATAAAGTTACACTAATCACTATTGCTACAGTTAAACAGATATATGTCTTCACTGTTTTTTATTATTTAATTTATTTCTTTAAATGAATATAAAATCACTAAATCACAATCACTTAATCACTGATAAATCATAATTTATTCACTTTAAAAATATTAAAAATTGATAAAATTTAGGCTAGACGCACATCGGTTAGTCACTATCGAGGTCACTATTTAGGTACATTTCATTACAAAATAAAAAATATTTTCTACTACACGTTATTTGGTATTTCAAAAATAGATTTTACTTTGTGACTAAATGTGTCTAATACTATTTTGTCTAAGTGTGACCAGCCGGTGTGTGTGTCTAGCCTTATATTGTACCGATTATCCTTTAAAATTTTAATTATTCTAGTGATAAAATAAATTTATAAAAACATTTAATGATGTCATGAAAATTACGAAATATTTTATAGTTTATTTTTGTCTATGTAATTAAAAATCCAAATTATTTGATCCGAAAAATATACATATCATTTTAATTGTAAATAAAAATTATTACGTTTTATAACAAATATTTATATATTTTAGTTATATCGAACACACTGTATATAAAAATATTGAAAAATCTTTCAGAACTCGTGATAAATAATTAGAACTAAAGTTGTTTTAATTAGACTGTACATAATTAAAAACTAAATTTTCTGAATAAAAAATAAATACTTCTATTTTTTTTTTAATCATGGAAATTATTTGGATTAAAATGAAAATTTTTATCTAGTTATTAAAATTTGTTTAAATTGGATAGAAATTGAATAATTAAAATAAAAAAACAGTATTCATAAAACATATATACCATGGCAATTTTGGGTAAGAATAATAATAAATAATTGTTATACAATTCATTAAAATCTTATTTTATTATAAAAGTATTACAGGAACTATCATATTTCCTAAAAATTACGTAATATGTTTATGTATTAGCTTACAAAATACGTAAAAAAGTCTTAAATATAAAAATACTATTAAGAACTGAGTATTTATTTTATCATAAAAAGCAAAAATAATCATATAAAAATATAAAAATTACAGAGATCAAAGATCAAAAAAAAAAAAAAAATGGCATCACTATAAAATTACTCTACAATAATTGATGTTTAGATTTTCGATGCACTTTTAAACAACTTTTACTTATAAACCTATCATGGCACAGCTCACAAATATAAGGTCTGTCTCCTGTATGATTACGTATGTGAACCACTAATGAATTTCTTTGCGTAAATCTTTTCTCGCAATGTGGACATTTATGTGGTCTCTCACCCGTATGAGTGCGAAAGTGTACACGTAATGAATTATAATTCGCAAACTGTTTCCCGCAATGATCGCACGATAGAGGTTTTTCTCCTCGATGTACTATCATATGATCGTCTAAACTTTGTTTCGAAGACAATTTTTTCCCGCATAAGTCACAGATAACCGACCGTAAATCGAGATGAACGCCGCGTAAGTGTACATTAAGCGATTGTCGGCATGCGAAATTTTTCCCACAAAATTCGCATTGTGTTTTCACTTCCACATCTCCATTATGTATAACCACATGTTTTTTTAACGATTTCGTATCGTTAAACGGTTCATTACACGAAAAACAGTTAAAGCTATTCCTATGATCTCTTGCTGTATGAACTAATAAATCGTATTTAGAATGAAATCTCCTGGCGCATTTGTCACAACTTGCACTTTTATCCGCCGGATTTAATTTAACATGCTTATTGTAGTCCGATATAAGTGCAAATTTTCGCAAACAAACTTCGCATTTAAACGGTTTAGTTTTGTGGTGTTTCATATGTACGTTTAAAGTAATTTTCGATTTTAGCAATTTGTTACAAATCGGACAAATGAAACTCTTCATTGTAATGTGTTTGGTGCTGTGCGTTATAAATTTACTTCGATATTGAAAGATTTTTGGGCACAAGGGGCAATTATATTCTTTGCGATTTGGCCCTAAGGTTGTTTCAGCTTCGCGTAATAATTTTTTGTATTCTAGTTCCAAGGCTTTATCATCGTCCGATCTGAAATAAAAAACGAAAAATACATAATCAGATTTTTGTTTGTGCTACAGCCATATTTTGCATTCTATTAGATATATAAAGCATACCTAATGTATGTTTTAATTAAAGTCAGATAAGAAAGAAAATTATTTTCCGAAACATGCAGATTTATTTTCGTTTGTTTCACTTTGTCATTTGTCGTCAGCACTGTCACTACAATTTATATAATAATTATTAAAATCGTATAAGATTGATACAACATATTCAACAATTTCTTTTGAAAAGTTTTGACCCTTTGATCAGTTACATACAGGGTTGGACTGGCCCACCGGGGCACCAGGCTTTTCTCGGTGGGTCATGACCGATGATTATCAAAATATTAAAACCGATCTCTGAGTTTTACAAAAATTTAAGGACAGATTATCTCAAAAACATCGATATGAATTGATTAGATCCTAATAACTTTCCCAAAATCAATAGTGGTAATATTTTCAATAAAACTTTTGAATTAATGACAAATTTAAATAATAGAAAATTAAACATAAATATATAAAAAAAAAATTAAAATCTGAGTTATTAGATTTTTCAAAAAAACGGAACTTATTTATTAACATCTTAAATGATGAAAATGAATATTTTTATTTATACAAACTGAAACCGGAGAAGAAGATGAAATCAATGTAACAAACTGTAGTAATACTTGTAGAAATTGCACTGTCTGTTGTTTTTCAGTTTTACAAAAATTAAATCTCCACACATTGGCATACGCTAATATATTTATTGCTTATAAATTGGTGCTAACATTATCTTCCAACCAAGTATCAAGTGAACGAACATTTGCAACATTAAAGTATACATTTTAAACAGATTGTGAAATTGTTTAAGTCAGGATAATTTCGAGGATATTTTGGAAAAATTAGATAATGAAGATATCATTAAAAAAAAATTCCGAAAAAAGCCATTTATTAAATCGTCTTTTAACTTAGATTTAAATAAAGAATTATATTTAATTTTAATGTGTCATTTTCACAATTCATTTTTATTTTTCTGTAAGGTCATTTCCATGTCTATTAGAATAAAAAAATATAAAAACATAAAGTATTTGAACAATTTTGGGATACAAGGTGGACCTATCCTGCAACTTTCTCCGGGCGTAATTTTTTATACAGTCCAACCCTGGTTATATACAATCAACCAGTTAGTCACTTTTAATATACAGTGTAATTCTTTACGAATGGGAAACCTAAAAACTGGAAATTGTAGAGACCCAAATATGACAATTAAGCACCACAATATTATCTTATACAATAGAAGTTTGAATACAATGCGTGAATTCCATAGCAAGATAGAAATCTTGTTCGTATTTGAAAAATACAATGTGTATAACAATACAGTTCCGATGAGTGGCAATAAACTATCAATGCAAACAAATAAATTTGACTTGGCTCATTCAAAATAGTTTCGATTGGCACCAAAAGCAAATTGCTATTGTTTACATTTCTAATGTATCGTCAATCATCGGAACTGGTCGTATTCGCATTGCATTTTTTCTGTGCGATTATGACTTTGCTATGGAATCCAGCTACAAAGTCAGAAATCTTTTTTTGAAACAATTACACTGTATATAAATTTTTAACAATATACACTAGTTAAATTTTTAAAACTTCTAACAAATTTACTAGAAAGATTTTGTGATTATTTTAAATTTTTCAAAAGACATTTTAGTTTTTGCATAAATTCGTAATAACTTTCCAAAGTAATAATTTGAAACTCTTGATAAATTTCAAAATAAAAACTTTATTTAGCTCCTGGATAATATAACAATTGTATTAATGTATATATCAGTAAAAATATAAAACTTTTAGAAAATTATATAATTTTATGACGCGATTTTCGATGCAAATTCAAAGCAGTTCTACTACTAAATTTATCCGCACATAATTCGCAATGATACGGCCTCTCTCCCGTATGCAATCGCATATGAATAACCAAACTTTTTCTTTGCGTAAACCGTTTCTCACAATACGAACAAACATGAGGTCGTTCGCCCGTATGAGTCCGTTCATGAAGCCGCAACGTACTCTTTTTCGCAAACTGTTTTCCACATCGTTCACATGCCAATGGTTTTTCACCTCGATGGAAAATCATATGCTCCTTTAAACTAGATTTCCCCGATAATCGTTTGCCACATATATCACAGAACACTTCACGTAAACCTAAATGTAACGCTTTAATATGCGTATCCAGCGTTGAATTACTCGAGAAATTTTTTCCACAGAATTCACATTGGAGTTTCACCTCCATATTGTCAATATGTGTTAAAGCGTGCTGCTTTAGTACGTCTGTGTTCTCAAAGATCATGTTGCAAGCGTAGCACGAATAACTATGCCTATGTTCACGCATCATATGATATAAATAATCTTCTTGCTTATGATATCTGTTATCACATTTCGGACAGGTCAACACACGATTCGGTGGATATTTTCGCACATGTTTCTCGTACAGATTCTTACTGTAATATTTTTTCTCGCATATATCACAACTATATTTAAATTCACTGCCGCTGTGCATCAGTTTCATATGCTTCGATAAAATGTATTTGTTTTTATAAGATTTTTTACAGACTGGACACGGATAGTTACGTGTTTTAACGTGTTTCATACCGTGCCGTAAGAATTTGTTGCGTTCGTGAAATGTTTGCGAACACGTCGGACATTTATAAACTCGAATTCGTTTGTTATTTGGACCGGGTGTTTCAATGCAATGATTTGCCTCGTGTAAGAGCCATATGTATTCTAGATCCTTGGATTTGTGCGATCTGAAATACAAAATCAAAACAGTTCCAATCAGCCTTCATATTGCTCTTAGTCGGATGCACACGGTGAGATTTCGACATTTTATATCTCCCTTTATCTCTATTTATTCATTAATATTTATTCATTTGTTTAATTCTACTTGCAATGCTGCCTAATTAATATTTGTATATTTATATTAACATAAATTTTTTCACCTTATAAAAATAAACAAACAGAATTATTATACATTGAATATATATATATATATATATGTATATAATGTAAAATTTTACAATACTTTCAACAAATATAAATAAATAATAGTAATCTTTAGGCTTTTACGGTCGGTATCCATTAAAATTATAGAATTTTCTAGGTTGGTACACTGTAGTCGATCTATCCTCGTCACAAAGGTTTCGCCATACATCGTAGATGGCATTCTCATTGCTTGGTGATTGAATGTAAGGCGAAACATCTGCGACGAAGATAGATTGACCACGGTAAATCAGCCCAGAAAATTCTATAAATTCAATAAAGTAATAATTTTAAATTTTTATTAATTTTAACTTACACCAAGATCATATCTCTGATCAGAAATTTATTTTGATATTTGAAAGAACTTTATGATAATATAAAACCAATAAAATTTCGTTCAAAATTGTTAATTTACTTCCTCGTATTTAAGAGTTGATTTACAATTAAAAAGTCATAAATATTTTTCAATAGATTTATTTAACACAAATTTATAAAAAAAATGTATAATTATGTTTACATTAAACAATATTTGATTTTCACTTAAACTATAGAAAACCACATTTTACCAAAATAAGTCTTTTATAAACAAAATATTTTACTTATAAATAAATAATAAATTTGATTTTTGTTGAAATAATTTTTTAAAACACACTGCATTGTGCTTTAGATTGCATATTAAAGTACTTAATTCGCATTAAATTTATTTAAAAATTGCTAAATAGAATTGCTACAACATTTTCAAGAATATTATGCTTAACTGTGTTTACAAATAAAAATGCAATTTGCATAAAAGAACTTTTGTTATACGAAGGACGATTGTAAATGATTAAAATTTCTATATTTCAAAAATGGCTATGTATGAAAACGTGAGTTTCTTTATAAGACTGAAAGCACATCAGTTAATTACAATTACACAAATTTCGCCACAAAATAGCATTATATTTCAGGGCTTCGAACTGTTATATTTTCGTTTTGATTTTCGTTCCAATTCAATTAAAAATATATATCTTTCGGTTCGTTTCCGATGTTCGTTTCGGCAAAAAGAACGGTTTTTTTCGGTTTTCGGTGATTCATTTTTAAATTTTTTCAGTGTTTTTATTTGTATTAAAAACTTATTTTCTACCATAATTTAGAACATTTTATTCCTACTTTTGTAATAAGCATGCTACATGAATTGATACAATAATAAAATATGAAAAATAAAAATTATTAATTAATTAAAGATATAACAAATAATATATGATCGGTATGATTGCGTTAGCAGAAGTTTCCAAGTAGTAGGAATAGAAGAGCATGTATGAGAGGAATTATGGATGTGGGTGAAGCTAAAGTTGCTTGTTTAGATAGGGATGTTTGAAAGAAACTAATTTTGGGATAATGGAAAGAGTTTGTGCCACACCCGTTTAGGTACATGGCGTGATTGTGTATGTATGTATATAATTTATTATTCAAAACTTATATAATTTGTATGTATACTGTAATTATATAATAATCCGATAACATATGTTAACGTAACAAATTCTTGTATATTATTTATTTATTTATAATTAGAAAAAATGAAAATTACCTCTAATTATTAAATATTATCCAATCTATTTTTATTTAAACTATTTAAAAAATTATTAAAAGCAAAGTTATTATCAAAAAATACATCTGCCTCAAAATGATCCCTAGTTTTATTTTCAATTTCAGTAACTAAATATTCATCCACAAAAAACAAACCAAATACTTTTTCGCGTAAGACTAGTTGCGACTTGCGACTAGCCAAGGGTGGGCAACCTTTTTTAAAACATGGGCTAGAATAAATTTTACGTTTTTTCCGCGGGCCGTAGTAGTTAATTGACACCTTCTTGCGACCTGTAATTGTTTAGTCTGCAAAGTTAAAAAAAAAAGAAGTTAATTACTACCATTTATTTCTCTTATCGTCTTCGACAAATTACAAAGAATTGGAAAAAATAACTATTAATCATAAAACAATAAATATATATGTATAAGTGAAAAAAGTATTTATTTAATGTGATATCTGGTGCTGCAAAGACTTTGTTAGCATTTCAATATCTGGTTCAATTTGTGTGGTGCTTAAGCGCAAGCTGTTTTCCAAACGCGTATCAGTTATACTGATTCTGTGCTTCGATTTCAAGTATTTCATTTTGGAGAACAGCTGTTTACATCGATATGTTGTGCCAAATAAAGAGTACATGTACTTCGCATTATCAATTAAATTTGGAAAATTAATATACAATTTAAACTAGACGAATTACATCGCAAAATATTTATTTATGATTTCTTCTGAAAATCTCGCGGGCCGAATAGAAACTTTTCACGGGCCGTAGTTGACCAGTGGACCGGGGATTGTCCACCACGATATCCCAAAAATAAAAAAAAAAAAAACGACAACTGATGTAGAAAGTAAAATTGTGTTGACGCGCGTGTTTCAACATGTATCGTACTGAAATAAACCGTTATTTATTTTTTCCGGTTCAATTCCGGTTTTCGTTCCCGCAAAAATAACGGTTTTTTTTTCGATTTTCGGTTCGAAGCTATGTTATATTTTCTAATGCAGTAAAACAAACAAATTAGTCAAAATATTTATTCACGACAAAGCATGTCTGCATTAGAAAACATATATGTTATTTCGTGACTAAATGTGTCTAATGGTGTTTATTCTTATGCCCGTGTCCCACTGTAAAAATTTTTATAAAAACTTTTTATAAAATTTTTTATAAAAACTTTTTATAAAAATTTTTATAAAAATTATTTTAAGGTATGTCCCACTGTAAATTTTTTGGTAAAAATTTTTATAAAAATCTGATCAGCTGTTTGATGAAATAAGGATGAAATACTGAAGTGAGGTTGATGTTGTGAGATTGTTGTTTATAAGGTTGGTGCTTAAAACTTGAAAAACTTTTGAAAAAGTGCTATTTTATTATTTTTTATCATGGAAAGTTTAAATACAAACCAGCATTTACTAGTGAGTGCGATTATCATAGGTTTAATTGGATATGTTTTGGTTAGAAGTTTCGCGCGGCAATTCCAATCCCTAGAAGTTTGACTGCCGTGCAACATCCAATCAAATGCTTATTTTCGTCAAAATTATAGAAACTGTTCTAACATCCAATCAAATGCTTATTTTCGTCAAAATTATAGAAATGGTTCTATCTCAGAAGTTTTTATAAAAACATTTTACGTGACGTCATTAAAATAGAGACACCATAAAAATATTTTACCGTGACGTTATTTTTATAAAACTACGCGCTGTCACACTGTAAAAATTCTTTTTATAAAAATTTTTATAAAATTTTTATAAAAATTTTTACAGTGGGACACGGGTTTTATTCTAATTGTGACTAATCGTTGTGCGTCCAGTCTTATTGTCAATGTTCCTTCGTAAATTTCTTAGAAAAAAAAATACTATTAAAATCTCTACATTTCAGAGTAGGTTATGTTTGACTTTTTTATGCTGTTTAAGCCCGAAATTATTAATAAACCGATCTTCGCAAATATCACACTGATAAGGTTTTTCTCCTGTATGAGTTCTAATATGAACAACCATAGGCGTACGTTGTATAAACCGTTTTCCACAATAGGGGCAAGCATGCGGTTTCTCTCCCGTATGTATTCTTCGATGAGCAATTAATGTCGCACTATTTGTAAAACATTTATTACAATAATTACACAAGAATGGTTTATTTCCTTGATGCATATTCAAATGATCTTTCAACGCCCAACTGGACGACAATTTTTTCCCGCATATATCGCAAATAATTGACATTAGATCGAAATGAACACTCCGTATATGAGTTCGTAATGCTTTCGCAACCGATAAGATTTTCCCACAATACTCGCATTGGAATTCCGTACTTGCCAATCCATTATGTATAACTACATGCTCTTTTAATGTTTCGGAATCATCGAATTTATCACCACAAGCGAAACAAATAAACGTTCCTTTATGCTTCGCAACATGAAATAGATATTTATTTTGCGAATGAAACGATTTCTCGCATTTATTACATTTAATATCCTTTTCTTTCGGATATAATTTAATATGTTTATCGTACTCGCTTTTCAATTGGTATTCCTTGAGACACACTTCGCATTTATAGATATGATGACAGGTTTTATGTTGCGCTAGTAATTCTTTGGTTTTAAATTTCTTGGGGCATATACGACACGAATAGGTTTTGTCTTTATAGTGTTTGATGCTGTGTCGTAGAAACTGTCGTTTGATATTAAATGTTTTTGAGCAGGTTGAGCAACGATATTCACGTTTCCAGCGATTATCCGAGCCTAAGATCTCAACAAAATTGCTTGCTTCGTGTAAAGTGCGCAGGTATTCTAGTGACATAGCTGATGATTCTTCCAATCTGAAAGAAAAATGGGAAAAATAACTGATAATTATATTCGGCTTCGATTCAAAATTATAATCTCTTCTTCAACAAAATTTTAATTTATCATATGTATAAGAGAAATCAAACATCAATAATATATATGTAGCTTTTGATAATTATTTATTATGTACTAATATACAAAATTACACATTATCGTCACAATAACATAATCCGTTTTTATTAAATAATGCTTCATAAAAAATATAAATTTTTCAGAGCCTATTTATGAATAATACCTATAAACCTAAATGCTGCATTTCGGTTCACATCACGACCCATACCAGTACAAATTATTTTGCTTTTCTTTTTTAGTTTTTTGATAGAAAAAAAAAACAACAGAATATCTCAAAATAAAACTGTTTTAGGTTAAAATTCTGTATTAATATTTATTTATAATCGATGTTTCGCCGAACTCAACGTCCGCCTCCATCAAAAAATTTCAAATACATTTATAGTAAATAACAGAACATAAATACAAGTTACTAGGTAACAAAATAAGTAACTAGATCATAAAATGTATAGATTTTTATTTAATGGAAGCCAAAATAAAAATCTATAAATTTTATGATATAGTTACTTTTTTGTTACCTAGTAACTTGTTTCTATATTCTGTTTATTTATTGTAAATATCATTTGTATCATTTTCCTGATAAACGAACGTTGAAACGTCCATTATAAATAAATATTAATACAGAATTTTAACCTAAAGCATTTTTGTTTTAATATAATCAGTTCAGAAAGATTTTTTACCATGTTAACAAAGTGTCTCGGAACAATTCAATGTTAACTAAATGTGTATAGAATTGCAGCATAAATTTCTAATAAACATTATTAATTTTTTAGCTGCAATAACAGCGTCATACAAAAATAATTTAGTAATTAATTTAATATTGTCACTTTTTAAAATTTCATTTAAAAGTAGCAACATTTAAATTATTGCTATGTCAAATCCATAATAGTATTTACAAGAACTTTATTAACTAAAAATTTACACTAAAATTTTAGAATAAATAATATTATCTTTCAATTTTATTGATTCAATGTGATTGAGTCAACAAAATTGAAACATGTATTTTCGCCTAAAGTTTAGCAGATATAACATGTGACTGATCATATTTGCTCATAGTTCATTGTCGTGAAATGTATGTTACAGTTACGCGTTCGAATCACATTTAATGTTATATCTTTATCATCGATATTTGTATTGTTTTATACTTTTTCTAATTACATAGATTACGACTTAATAATAAACATTTCTTTACAAATATTTTCATTATCAGAAAAGTAAACAAAATCAATATTAAAAAAAAATACATTTAAAATTAATGACTCGAATAGATTTCTAGTTAGTTTAATAATAATTATTATATTAGCAAAATCCAATACGGCCTTAGAGCGACTAATAAAGCTCACTTAGTCACATAGTAACCAGAGATGAAATAATGTTTCATTATTGTATAACGTTATTTGTTATTTCTTTTTGTTGCATAATGTCATATAACGTTAGAAAAATAAATTAACATTTTTGGCCGTTACTTTGTAAAACTTCATATTAATATAAAAATAAAAAAACTTTAGTAACTTTGAAAATTCACTTTATTACACAATTGTAGTGACTGAAGTTTCGACAATCATTGTCATCATCAAATTGTACATTTTACATCTATATAAAAATAGATGTAAAATGTACAGTTTGATAATGATAATGTTTGTCGAAACTGCAGTTACTACAATTATTGTGTAATAAAGTGAATATTCGAAATTACTAAAGTTTTTTTATTTTTATTTTATAAAAATAATTTTTAATTGTAATTCTATAATTATATTTGGTATCTCTAAAGTGCAAATTTAAAAGAAAGTACTAAATCACGTTTCCATATTTTATTTTAAATTTCATATTTGAAATACAAATAAAATATATCGTCTTGTTAAAAAAAAAACTGTTTTACTAAATTAAATTATGTTTAACTTTCTTATGATGCCTGAGTCCAGCATTATTACTAAATTGTTCCTCACATTCATCACACTGATACGGTTTTTCTCCAGTATGTGTTCTAATATGAACAACCATAGGCGTACGTTGAGTAAATCTTTTTTCACAATAAGGACAAACATGTGGTTTCTCTCCGGTATGAATTCTTTTATGCGATATCAATGTAGCTCGATTCGTAAAACTTTTATTACAATAATTACACAAAAATGGCTTGGTACCTTGATGTTTATTAATATGATCTTTTAAAGCACGACTTGAAGATAGCTTTTGTCCGCATATATCACAGGGTAGGGACATTACATCAAAGTGAACACTTTTAATATGAGTTGTTAGGGCTTTACCTATCGACAGAATTTTGCCACAATAATCACATTGGAATTCGGTGCTCGCTGCACCATTATGATACACAACATGTTGTTTTAATGTGTCACTATTGTCAAATATCTTACTACAAGCAAAACAACTAAACGTTCCTTTATGCTGAGCAACATGAAACACATATTTATTCTGTCTGTGAAACGATCGATCGCATTTATCACATCTTATGTCCTTCTCTTTCGGATATTTCTGCACATGTTTATCATATTCGATTTTCAGTTGGTATTCGTTCAAACAAACTTCGCATTTATAGATATCGTGACAAGATCTGTGTTGATCGAGAAGTTCTTTCGTTTGAAATTTAATCAGACAGACGCGACAGTTATAAGATTTGTCTTTGTAATGTTTCATACTATGTCGTACGAAATCACGTTTAATTGTAAACGTTGCTTCCGGACATGTTGAGCAACGATATTGTCGTTTTAAACGATTGTCTGATCCTAAGACAACAACGGGATTGTCAACTTCGTGTAAAGTGCGGAGATATTCTAGAGATAATGCTGATTCGTCTTCTAATCTGAAAGAAAAATATCGAATATAACCAAAGATTCGTTTCTCTTCTATATTCAAAAATAATCTCTTCTCTTATTTTTACGTTAAATAATTTGGTTTTAATGCATACTATTAATTATTATGCTTCTATAAAGGTATTTTATCTACCTGAATCTACCTGAACGTTTAGAGTAGGTAGATGAATTTGTGTATTTGGGTATTATCTAAAGATGGTCGTTTTAATCATGAAATTGAAAGAAGAGATTTTAGGTGCTTTGGGTGGTTTGAGTATATACAATGCTGTTTTGGTGCCTACGTTGATGTATGGGTAGTGAATGTAGAATGTGTCTGCAAAAGCATAAAAGAAAAATGATTGCTGTGGAAATGAGATTTTTACGTGGGGTATGTGGTTTAACTAAGAGGAAGCGAGTACGAAATAGATTAGTGTATGATGATTGTCAAATTGAAAAAAAATGTAAAAAAAAAGTAGGTTTTAGTCAGTTAAGATGGTTCGAATATCTTGAGCGAATGCCTAATGAACGTTTAGTTAAAAAAGTTATATAAATGATTTTGAAGCTCTACGTTTACGTGGATGTTCGTTGAGTAGTTGGAGCACTATGATTGAGAGAGTGGCTTGTGTGAGAGGAAGTTTCCAAGTATTATGAATAGAAGAGCATGTATGAAATGAATTATGAATGTGGTTGAAACTAAAGTTGCCTGTTTGGATAGTTTGGAGGAAACTAATTTCGGGATAATGGAAAGAGCTTGTGCAATATCCTTTTGGGTACATGGCGTGTTTGTGTAATTTATAAATATGGAACAATATGTGACTCCCAATAATATAGCACATGTATTTTTTTCATAAAATTACATTTATAATACTACAGAAAAAGATAAAACTTATAGTGCCTATATATTAATATTATATTTTTAACATAAATCAAAAGTAAATGTATTTCTAATCAAATGTATAATAGTATGTTGCAGAATGAGCACATAATGGTATCCATTTCTCACAAGTATGAAATTTATATAAGTGGAAGAAAAACATTTTGTGCGAGTAAAATACTATACTTTTTCTATGACAATAAAATAGAAACGTACTTGTTGAACTGTATGAAATTTCAAAATAATTATATTATGAAAATTGCATGATATTCCAGCAAATCAAATATTTTAAATGCAATGTTTTGATTGGTCAAAAAACTGCACGTTAACAATCTATCATTATATGATGACTTCGGCTATTAATTCGGAGTTAGAGCAGAGTTAGAGTAATTTTATAGTGACGTAATCACAGAGTTAACGAAGTCATATGTAAAAAATAATGTTTCAACGAAAATTAATTATTATAAATGTAAGAGAATTATTATTTGGTGATGATGATTAGGACGAAAAAGTTTAAAATGCTTTAGAGAAGGTTGATAACTATGCAGAATTTATGTTTTCTAATACGATAAATCACCTATTTAAACGACAATTTCGAAGGTAGCCCTGTTATTTTTCATTCTTTACTTCATAAAATACACGTAACGTTATTTTTATCTTATAACACTATCAAGATTGTTCCGAAAAAATGTTATAATTTAAATATTTAATGCTACTGCGCTTGTACACCCTAAATCGCACGCTCTATATTCTACAAGGTAGGATAAATGAAGTTAAACTCTTTTTACTCCATACAGTAATAACCGAACAACAAAAATTTCACTCCGTACACTTTAAAAGTAATACCCCGAATGATTACAGACCACTTTAGAGTGAAAAGAGTGACTCGAGTGGAATAGCCGAACCAATCAATAGTCGTAGAAAAAATAATATATTTACTAAAATTAAAATGCTTATTAAATTAAATTTCTGTATTACTATGTTAATTTTTGCTTTAGCTAATAACAATGAATATATACAACAATAATATAAAAATATTTCAACTAGATAGTTATTAATTCTAAAATTTCAGAATAGTATTTTCAAAATAAAATATTTATTAAAGCAATTGGCCTATCCCAAAAAGAAAAGACATTACAAACAATTATTGATTCATGTTACTGCGAGCATAATACGTGCTTATCTGTAAAAGTTTCGAAGGGTCAAAATTGGTATGATTATAATACTTTTCTTTTTATATGTGACGGTCGTTAAAAAACTATTATGTAGAAATTTTACATAAAACTTACATTTAAAATGTAATAATTATCCTAAATTTATTATATTTCCATATAAAATAAATATCCTAATATTTACAATTATTAATTATATTAATTAAATATTAATTAAAGTATCATTTTGATCAATATTCAAATACTTAATATTATCATGTATTTTAACATGTACATTAAGATGAGTTCTACTAACAAAAATCTTTCCACAAACCGAACAAACATAAGGTCGAACACCGGTATGATATCGTTTATGTATGGTCAAAGTGCCTTTTTGGGTAAAACGCTTTTTACAAACATCGCACTGATACGGTCTCTCATTCGTATGAACGCGGCTATGCACATTTAAACAACTTTTTGAACTAAATGTTCTATCACAAATTTGACAAATAAACGGCTTAACGCCATTATGTACACGTTCATGTGCTTCTAAACTGCGTCGATCTGCGAGAATTTTATTACAAATCCTACACGAAAATCCACGATTATTCTTATGGATTTTTTGATGATCACGTAGATTTCTTTCAGTATAAAAAGTCTTTCCGCAAACATCACAAATCGCTGTCCGCTCTCGTGATCCATGAACAAGTTTAATATGTTCGTTTAATGCGGACTTTGTGCTAAGTTCTTTAGAACAAACTAAACATTTATGACCAATTTTATTGTGCACTAAATTCACGTGATTTTTATACGAAGATTGATTATAAAAACCTTTATTACACAATTCACAGATCACGGAATAATTTGAGAGATGACGTTTAATATGTACGGTTAGATGTGATTTTTGTGTGAATTTTTTAAAGCAAATATCGCATTCAAACAGTGGGGTTTCGTGTGTTTTTCTATGGAAATTAACTTCACTTTGTCGTTTAAAATTTTTGTAACATATATCGCAATTGTAGTTTTTTTCATTGGTATGTTGTAACATATGGTGAGTTAATGCTTTTTTTGTTTTAAATATCTTGTCACAATTTCCACATTTAAATTGTTTCTCAATATTTTCAATGAAATCATCCTTAGATATTTCAATAACTTGCTCCATCTGTTGTGTTTTCAATGTACTAAATTCAGACGTAGTAAAATTATCGATAGTTTCTCGGTTAGCATGTTGATCGATTATTTTCGTGAAATTTTCGTTTTCGGTGATATTTTGTAGCAAATCGCTACAATCACTTTCCGCAGCGAATAAATTTATTAAATCTTGATCGATTGAAAGTTTTGGAAATATTAAGTTGTCATTTTGTAATTTTTGTTCCTCAGCAATTTGATGCAATTCATGATGTTTCATGACGTATGGCTTCAGTCCGTATAATCTGTTGAAAAAAAGAAATTTATGCTACTAAAATGACGTACGCATTTTAAGACAACACTAATGCATGCACTATTTTGTTGATGACAATTGAAATTTGAAGGCTATTTTTTAACAAAATATTTGTTACAGCTAAAGAAAATTATTGTGATTACTGTCCTACAATAAGACATTTAATATTCTTATATTTGTTCCTATCAACTACGAAACTGATTTGCAACTGCAAAGAGCATGCAAAGTATGGTAAATTATAAGCTTATTTCATATTGCACATGTCTTGAACAATTGTAATATCATTTCAAATAAATGTGAGAAGATATTAGAAATGAACGTATTAGGTTATTTTGCCTGAATGTAATTATTTTAAAATTTAATTTATATTTTGTAGAAGAAATGTCGAATATTTGTGCTAATATCAATTCATTTTCAATTATAAATATCATTTTTACATAATACGAGAAAGCGATAAATATAAAAAAGCTGGACGTACAATCGATTAGTCATAATTAGACAAAACACTATTAGATATATTTAGTTACAAAGTAACATATACATATATTTTCTAATTTGGAGATATATATGTTGCTTCATGAATAAATGTGTATAATAGTGTCAAATTGTGACTAACAGATGTGGGCCCAGTCTAATAAATAGCTTTTTGTAATTATATAGAAGAATAGGTATTAAATAAATAAAAACAAATTCGTAACTTACAATTAGTTTATTATTTATTATATCTATACGAATATATAATACGTAAATTAAATATGTATAAAAAAACATATTTGATCTATTTATACAATAATAAAAGCATAAACTATTTTTCTAAAATTTAGGCAATGGACCATTTTGTCAAACTAAACATCTTTATTTCTGCATCATTCAAAAAATATAATGTTACGAAATTAAAAACAAAATTAATTGTAAATAAATAAAACAATAATTTCTGTTTATGGAAATATTTGCTTTATACTTGAATAAATTCCGATAAAATTATTTCGAATCAATAGGAGAACCATGAACCTTCAAATGATATTTCATTAAAGTTTTCGTAATAAACTTCTTATCACAAATATGACATGAATACGGTCGTTCACCACTATGATACCTCATATGTACAACCAAGGTACTTCTTTGCGTAAAACATTTATTACAAGTTTCACATTTATAAGGCTTACTATTTGTATGAGTGCGTTTATGAGTATTAAATACGCTTGGACCTGAAAACTGCTTCCCACAAACTTGACAAACATAAGGCTTCTGGCCTGAATGCAGCCTCATATGTTGTTCCATTCCAGACTTACTAAAAAGTTGCTTCCCACAAATATCGCACACATAAACCTCAGGCGAATTTAAATGTACAACTTTTATGTTTTTTCAAATGTTTCTCCTCCGAATATGTTTTATCACAATGCTGACATTTCCAGATCGGTTGAACGTACCCTATTTCATGGATTTTTAAATGTGCTTTAAGACCAGCTGAATACCTAAATAATTTCTTACAAAATTTACAAGATAGACGTTCACCGAGATGTTCAATGTTTTTATGCAGCTCCAAACCGGATTTAACAAAAAATCCTTTTTCGCATTCATCGCACTTAAATAAATAATCCTTCAAATGTATTTTTTCATGAATAATAAAATAATATTTACTGGTAAAGTTTTTATTCCAAATTTCGCAATGCAATTTATCAGTACGTTCCTGATGGATTAATTCATGTGTACTAACTTGTGATGGCAGACGAAATTTTTTACCGCATATTTTACAAGGATGAATTTTAGGTTTGTGTGTACGACTATGCTTACGAAATTTGGTCCAACCACTATAGACACGAAAACAAACCGGGCATGTATATTTTATATTCGGATCTTTGGTTTCTAATTGTTTGAGTATTTTAGGTTCTTGTAATTAAGTTTTTATTGCGTCATCTGTCCTAAGTGGATCGTTTAGCCTGAAAATATATGAGGAGTTTTTTTTAGAAATTTTTGCCTAATATTTTATTTAATTAAAATTTATGTCATAAAATAATCCACAGATAAGTCAAGTTTTATATCTTCCAATTTTCTCGCGTTTTAACATAGTAAAAATCTTTTAGAATTTGTTATATCAAAATAAAATGGCTTTAGATTATAGTTCTGTATTAATATTTATTAATAATCGACGTTTCGACTCAACTCAACGTACGTCTCCATAAAAAAAAAAGGTACAAATAATAACATTTACAGTAACTAAACAGAACATAGAAACAAGTTACTAGATAACAAAATAAGTAACTAAATCATAAAATATATAGGTATAAAATTAATAATTTTTTTTGTAGTATTAAAACTGCACTCATATACATACTTTTTTATAGTGTGCCAAAATATCCTAATTTAAAGAATAATTTAAAAAAACTGTCGAATATATCATTACAGCTAATTATTCAATAATTGAAGAAAAATAATGAATAAAATCAATTATGTAAACTTGAACAACTGAATTATCCTATTGACGATAGGTACTTTTTATATATGGTATTATACTTTTTCAAAAAAATAAACTTCTATTGCTGTCTTGGTTACCATAAAATCAACATTTTTATTTTCATAAAATTTTATTAACTTTAATATTATTTAATAAAACAATATTAAATCAGTATCAATTCATTTTTAAATACAATAGTTTTATATAAATTTATATGTAAAACAATCATTTTTTTATGAAAATGTTTCTATAGAAAATAATGCGAAAACATAACATTATGTGGAAACTTGCATATGAATAAAAAATTGCAAAAAATTATCTAACAAAAAAGTTACTGTTTAAAACAAATCATATTAAGAGTTTTAATTACATTCAGAACTCATTTTATTAAAATAAAACAGCTTTAACTTATAGTTCTGTATTAATATTTATTAATAATCGACTTACGCAACGTACTACGTCTTCATCAGGAAAAAAGATACAAATAACATTTATAGTAAATAAACAGAACATAGAAACAAGTTACTAGGTAACAAAATAAATAACTAAAAGTAAAATTTATAAATTTGTAATTAAAGGGAGCCAAATTTTATTTAAATCAGTGCCTTTCATGATCTATTGCTTATTTTGCTCCGTTAATTACAGTAAATGTCATTTGTATCTTTTTTCCTGATGAAGACGTACATTGAGTTCGTCGAAATGTCGATTATTAATAAATATTAATACAGAAGAACTATAACTCTAAAGCCGTTTTATAAATATGTTATTTTTAGTAGTTAAAATATCTAAAACAAAATTAACTTACATTTGAGCTTTTTGATAACACAATAAGATCTTGTGTTTACTATTTTTCACGCATTAGAAACAATAAATTAGAAATAGAAAAACCAATTATTGTATTGTAACAGTGAATTTTTAATTTATTATAATTGTAATAAAAAAACGTAAATTTTACAAGTCCAATATTATAAAAGTAGAATAAACATATGTACGAGTATATCTAATAATTAGTTAGGTATATTATTTCGTCATCTTTCAGAAACAATACATTAAATAACTGTTTTAAAATTATAACAATCTAATTTCAAATACAAAAATAATTCTTTTTTGTCTTGGTTTTTATAATGAATCACAATTTCGTATTTTAGTAAATTAACGGCAGGTATTATTAACTACACGTAAATTTTAAATGTGGTATATTTTTAGTATAGTATTCAATATTATGTTATGATAAGGGTTATTCTTTAAAAATTCATTAATTAATTCACCTAAACTACAGCTTGGCGCGTGAGTAATTTTTTATGCACGAGCAGTAAAAAAAAATTTAAAAACAAAAATTATTTAACATAGTAAGCATCTTTCAGAAATCATTATATTAAAATAAAAAAAACTTTAGGTCTTAATTCTGTATTAATATTTATAAAATACTCGTACGTATTCAACGTACGTCTTCATCAGGAAAAAAGATACAAATAACATAAATAACAAGATTAGAAGTATATGGGTAAACCCATATATAGACTACTTTGACATTTCTCGGAAAGTTGGCAACACTGTATTTTAATAATATTATAATTTATGTGGGCAATAGGAGATACTTTTCTGAAAATTTGATCAAAATCGAATAAATAATGTAGCCACAATGAATTTTTTAAAAATTTTGTGATTTTTTCTCGATAAGTTGGCAACACTGTATTTTGTTAAAATTGCATAATTTATTTAGGCACTAGGAAAAACTTTTATAAATATTTGATTAAAATCGGTTAAATAAAATGGTCAAAATAAATTTTTAAAAATTTTACTAATTTTTTTCTCGGAAAGTTGGCAACACTGTATTTTGTTAAAATTACATAAATTATATGAATACTAGGAGAATCTTTTGTGAAAATTTGAGTAAAATCGGTTGAATAACATGGCCATAATAAAATTTTTAAAACTTTAGTAATTTTTTTCTCGGAAAGTTGGCAACACTGAAAATTAATAAAATTATGTAATTAATGGGAGCATTAGAGAAATCTTTTCTGAAAATTTGATCAAAATCGGATAAATAATGTAGCCACAATGAATTTTTAAAAACTTTAGTAATTTTTTTCTCGGAAAGTTGGCATCACTGGAAAAAACCAAAACCACATGACCATCTTGGGCACTAGGCAAATTTATCCTGAAAATTTCATTATAATCGGTTGAACCGTCTAGGAGGAGTTGCGATCACAAAATTTTGTCTGACGACCGAGCGAGCGAGCGAGCGAGCGAGCTGACGACGCACATCCATACACCCACATAAACTAAGTTCAGATTCGTCATCTACAGGCTATATGAAGGATTTCTATACAATTTTTTTTTTTTTTTGAAAATGTTACAGACACCGTACCAAACGCTTAACTACTTTTCCTTGCAGTCAAAGTAGTAATAAACTAACAAAACATTAAAAAAACTATATATATATATTTATTTATTTATTAGTTATTAAATTTATTCGTAGAAGGAACAATATCAGCCAATGAAGTACCATGCACTTTTAAATGTATCTTCATCAGATTTTTCGAAACAAAACTCTTTTTACAAATACTACATTGAAATGGTCTTTCGCCCGTATGCGATCTCAAATGGATAACCAGTGTCCCTCTTTGCGAAAATCTTTTCTCGCACAATGTACAAGCGTGAGGTCGCTCTTTCGTATGAATCAAGCGATGCGTCTTCAACAGGTTTTTCGTAGTAAATGCTTTACCACAGTCCTGGCAAATAAACGGCTTAGTACCATCGTGTATCATTTTATGATCTCGCAAACTTGCAGCTGTCGTTAATATCTTACCACAGATATCGCAAACGTATTTCGATTGCACTAACGTGCAAGTTTTTTTATGGTTCCGATAGGTGATACCTTTCAAATAGATTTTATCACAATGAGGACATTTTGCTTCAAGTGGTGAATAATTCGGATCGTGTCTCTCTCGTTGATGACCGGTTAAATAATGAGCGCTTTTAAATGCTTTATTGCACGGAAAACAAATATATCTTTCACCGATATGATCAATTTTTACATGCGTCTCATATTCGGAACGAGAAAATAATATTTTATCGCAATGTTCGCATTTAACATGTAAATCTTTATTGTGCCGTCTCATATGATTACGTAGCGATTCTTTAACTGTAAATTTTTTAGCACAAATCTCACATTCAAATTTATATTCGATAGTTCCGTTATTGCCATGAATGCGTGCACGATGTGTTTTTAAATCGTACGATGTCCAGAACTTTTTGTCGCAGTCCACGCAGGATAGATTGCGTTCGGAGTGTTTTTTACGATGACAACGTAATCGAGTCCATTTGTGAAATACTTCTGGACATTTGGAGCATTTATAAATACGAGATTGTGCCTGTTGCTGATGTAATTGTTGTACGTATTGTAAGGGTACATATCCGATGATTTGATAGCCTGGCTCTACGTTTAATTGCCTGTAAAGATGAAATTATTTTAGAATAATATTTACTCTTTCATTTATTTGTTCCCTTTCATACTTTTAGTTTTGTTTTTCTTGTGTTATAAGTAATTTTCGCTTTCGGTTATTATCGAATTAATTTTTATTTTAAAAATTTAGTGTCACAAAAGAGGGCAGTGTTAAAGATTTTTAGGACAAAAACTTTTTTAAATTAAAATTAAAATGTAGAATACAATATTTACATAAATTTTCGTTTTATTTATTTACTTATATATTTTGTACAGGTTTATTGTATTAAAAAAAAAAAACTAATATTAAAATATACAAATTTGATCAAAAGCCAGTATATACATATTCTGTCTTGTAAAAATTTATACATTTGTTCAATATTTCTAATTAATTATGAACCAACATTTTATTTTAATAAAATAATCTATTGCACATATTTTAAGGTTTATATAATTAATATCTTCGTTAAAAGATTAACTGAATATTTTTTTGACATTTTCATTTAAATTTTTTGCATATTAATTTTTTTTTCACATAATTAAGGTAATAAATGTTTTATTATCTTGAATATTATTTATTATTACCCGTATGCATAAACATTTTCGTTAAATATAATGATTCGTTAAAATAAAAATGCTTGGATTCCGTAAGAAATCTTTCTGTGTACCTATATTGTAACGAAATTTCTTACGAGATCCAAGCATTTTCATTTTAACGAACCATAATATTTAACGAAAATGTTTCAGCATACGGGCATAAATCTGATATTTAAATGAACAAATCATATACAATTGAGACGCGATTTTAAATAAAGCAAAACGAACTTTTGATTAAAAACTTTCAAAACTAAACAGATTTAACATTTTCATAAAAAAAAGTAATAATAAATTCATCGTCAAATACATTTCAAATGTATGTACAATAATTTCATTTAATCGAGTTATAATTTCAATATTATATTGAAACATATCTTTTTTCAATAATTCAAAATTACACTGCCAAAGACATGTACAATAACGAAATGTTATTATATTATATTATTACATGTTATATTTATTGATTTAATAAAATTTAATTTTGTTTATCTAACACATTGATTGAAAAGTCAAATTCACCCAAAAAAGATACAATTTCATTATATTAATATATATCTACTTTTCAAATAAATGTTTTATCTATTGTAAGCAGCAGATGGCACAAAATCATATAGAGACGATCTTTTGTCAGTATAATAATCAGTTATATACACAAATTAAACTTAAATTTGCAAATAAAGTTAATGCTTGAAATTTTGTAATGCATCTCGTAAGACTAGTAGCGTTACAAGATCATATCTATCTTTTTCTATCAAAAGAAAACAATTCCATTTACTAGTAAAAACTAAAATATCTCGTACCGCTACGAGTGTTAAAAAATGTACACAAGAATTGCAGCATAAATTTGAAAAAAATGTAATGGTCCAAACACTAATAAGCAATTACACATGCTGAAAGAGTTAAACTCTGTTAAAATCTGCCAATGAAGTACCATGCGTTTTTAAATGTAATTTTAGCGCATTTTTCGAGATGAATCTTTTGTCGCAGATCGTACACGAGTAAGGTCGCTCTCCCGTATGTAATCTTCTATGTATTCCCAAAGGACTCAACTGAGAGAACCTTTGTCCACATTCCTCACACGCATAAGGCTTTTCCTTTGTATGTGTCCTTATATGGACAATCAACAATTTCTGATTGACGAAATTTTTCCCGCACGTCTGACATGTAAATGGTTTCTCTCCAGTATGCAACATTTTGTGATCTCTAAGACTAGCACTAGACGATACAGTTTTCCCACAAGTATCACACACATAGATATTATATCGATGTTTTCGTAAATGGACATTATAACGATTCCTTGCCATAAAAGTTTCTCCACATTGGGCACATCGGAATTCCCTCGGCACATAATCGGGATTATGCGCGTTCATATGTTGGTTAAAATAATATAAGTTAGTTAAAGATTTATTACACGGGAAACAGATATATCTAACACCCTTATGATGTACTCGAATATGTTCATTATACTCATTATGCGATACATAACCCCTATTACATTCCTTACAACGAAATGGATGTGCATCAAAATGCCTCTTCCGATGTGTTTCTAAAATAGTCGAATAAGCAAACTTTTTCCCGCATACATCGCACTCGTGCTTATAATCTCGAATGTGTACTAAACGATTGTGCGTGTTAGCTTCCGAGCGTGTAATGAATAATTTGTGACAAACATCGCATGCGAACTTTTTCTCGCGATGGCGTGATTTATGAGCGTCCAGTTGTCGTTTCGTGGCGAAAACGCGTTTACATATCGGGCATGCGAATTGTGAACGATTGTTTCGACGTTGATCTGGACTTAAAAGTAGTATTCGTAATGGTATGACAGAGATTGAATTTGTAGTATCGATGGCTTCAGTTGATTGAGTGACATCGACTGCAATGACTCCATGCCTGCAAACACGATGTCATCCTATTATTAGATATACACTTCGAATATAATCTTCTTCAATATTTTATTTATTGTAATATTTGTTGTCACTAATTTATAGCACCTTGAAAATAATATATTGGATTTGTACGTGAGATTTAATCATGTTCCTAACTTTTAAAAAGCAATTTTTCACAATAGGAATTGTATGTGATTAACTCAGTACTTAATATTGCTAAATCCATTCAATACATATTATTAAAAAGAGTAAGCAATAGCTATTGGGTCAACCACAGACAAGAATGATCCAGTAGAAAAAAAAAATTGTTGTTGTTTTTTAGATTAATGAGTCTTTGTTTTACGAATAAATTTATTTGAATTTTTGATATTTATTATAATCCTTGTACAGATATATTAAATTGAAATTATACAAATTTAAGCCGAAATAGTTGTTTTTTATTATATAAATGCATGTTTAAATTTATATAATTTTAAATTAATAATTCTGAAGATTATAATAAATGTCAATAATATAAATATATTTATTTCAAAATCATAATTCATTAATACAAAAAAAAAATCTCCTTACTTGACCATTGGATATATACTATTTGCCTATCCACAACTAAATACAGGAAGTAGCTTTATGATGTATTTTATTTTTCATTAATAAAGTGCAAAAGTTTATATATATATATATATATATATATATATATATATATATATATATATATAAAAAAAAAAGAAAAAGTCAACTAAAAAGCTTTAATATTGACAATATTTTTAAATTGGATTAATAGGATTAAATTTAGAACCTTGCTGTGTGAAGGTAATAAATATTTACAGCATTTAAGCAAAATTATTGGACATTTTAGTAAAATAATAACAAAGTCTACCTTTTAAATATTTTATTTATCAAAAAAATTATTAAACACTACAAGTTAACAAAATTATTTTAAAATAGGAAATTGCAATCCTTGTTGATATTATAATTTAGTATAAAGGCAGAAATAAATAAAAAAAAAAACATTGGGTTTTAGGTGTTTAGTTTAGTTCATTTGTTTACGTTGTCTTAATACCGATATTAGTTAAAACCAATTTTAAAACCAAGCTTGTAATACGGGCCATTGTAGTTATGTGGCGTTTCGGCCATTGTATCACGTACCATCATCAGTATAATAATTGTCACATGTTGTATGTATATTAAGGATAAGTTAAAAAAACAAACTCATGTATAATACAACAGCCGAAATATCCACATAACTAAAAATGTATTTTGTTTCTTGCCTTTTTTCTTTACACCAAATTAAAATTATTTGAACATATCTTCACTTCACACATTTATAATTTCATAATTATAAACAAATAAAACTAAGAAAATTTTAAATACAATAAAAAATTATTTATTCGCATCAGCAAGAGAAACACCATGCACTTTCGAATGTATTTTCATTTGATTTCTCGAAACAAATTTCTTATCGCAAATATGACACTGATATGGTTTCTCTCCGGTATGCGACCGCAAATGAATAGTCAATGTACTTCTTTGCGTAAATCTTTTCTCGCAATACGAACAAACATGAGGTCTCTCATTGGTATGAATTATTTGATGCGTTTTCAACAATTGTACCGTGGTAAATGCTTTACCACACGTCTGACAAACGAAAGGTTTCTCACCCGTATGCAATCTTTGATGTGCACGTAAACTATCATTACTGGTAACTGTTTTACCACAGAGATCACATACATACTTTGGTGGACCCTGTTCGTGTACTTTAATATGTTTCCGAAATGATTGACTACCTTTAATGAAAACTTTTTTGCAATATTTACATGTAATATTTGTCGGTTTATAGTTTGGATCGTGTACTTGCTTTCTATGTTGTTTTAATCGGTCATTAGCATTAAATGTTTTATTGCATGGAAAGCAAATATATTTTAGTCCCCGATGAATGACATTGACGTGATCATTGTACGAATCCCTTTCGTAAAAATTTTTACCACATTCCTCGCATTTGAATTTATAGTCTAAAGTATGACGGCGCGAATGTTGTTTCAATGCGATTTTAGTCAAATACTTTTTACCACAATGATCGCATTCGTGTTCGTACTTTCTCGGTTGATGCATCGTTTTTCTATGACTGTTTTTCTGTGACACGGTTTTAAATAATTTGCCACAGTCGTCGCACGGTACTGTACGATCTAAATGATGAGTATTGTGTGTATATAATTTCGAATAGGATTCAAATTTTTTACCGCAAAGTTTGCAACAGTATGGATTTTGTAAGTCTGATAAAGGTATCCAGCCAATAAGTTTGTAAGATGAGTTCTCTTCAAACCTGGAAAAAATATAGAGGCTGTCAATTTGTCTGTATTTCTTATCTAAATTATGGCTTTTACAAATTTTCGATCGGATATTTAAATATGCTGATATAATTGAATTTATAGAATTTTCTGAGCTTGTATATCGTGGTAGATTTATTCTCGTCACAGACATTTCGCCATACATCATAAATGACAACCTCAGTGCTTGGTGACCAAGTACTGATGATGCCAGCTACGATGTATGCTGAAACGTCAGCGACGAGGATAGATCGACCACGACATACCACCCAAAAAATTCTATAAATTCAATTGATACTGGCTGAGAAAGCCTGAAGATTACTATGACGGTATAAGTTTGTTGATGACAAATTTATGTATTATAAATTAAATTTCTAAAGTAGTTAAACATATCGTTTATACATTACTTTTTGTAAATCTATGCATATGAACAATCTTTATCATAATATATTCTTAAATTTAATAATGTATTATATTTGTATAATTAGTTTAATATGTTATTTACAGTTACAGTGAATTTTTCATATTTTACTATAATAAATGTTACTATAAATTCAAATTTTTATATGTAGAATAAACAAATCTATTTTTGCATTTCTCTTTCGATTATTCATTTATTTCCAATTTTAATAATTAATTTTACCGTATATTATGAATTCAATAAAAAATTATAAACGTATTAAAATTTAAATTTATAAGCTAAGGCAGGAGTGAGAAACACTTTTATGTAATTTTACTATAAAAAGACAAGGGTAACAAAAATGCCTTGTTACATTGTGTAATTTACATAAAATATAATTCTACAGAAATTATAATATTACTAAATTAATAATAAACTAAAGTTAAGATTTGAAATGTTCATAAGTGTGTATATCTTTGAAATTAATATAATTAATAATAAACTAAAGTTGAGATTTTAAATCTCAAAAATTTCACAAGTTACTCAGTCATTAAATCGGCTTGGTTAAGCTATGCATCAATGAAAGGCCTGTTAACCATAGACCATAGTTAACCATAGTGTCTATGGTTAACTGATCTTTCATTGATGCATAGCTTAAACAAGGCGATTCAATGACTGAGTAACTTGTGAAATTTTTGAAATTTAAAATCTCAACTTTAGTTTATTATTAATTATATTAATTTCAAAGATATACACACTTATGAATATTTTTTTGTTCAATATTATTATACATATTACTAAATTTTATCTGTAATATTACTTAAATTATTCCGTAGAAATGCTATTTTTTTTTAGGACAATATGTCATAAAAACTTTATATATTGCATTCATTTTTAAAGAATTTTTTGTGTAACTCTCACTTATAAAATATGTATTGTTACATTAAACTTTACATAATTTTAGTGCTACACAAGTAATATGGAAAAATACATAATATAATATATTATCTGTTGCAGCACAAATTTACATATAAACTTTTGTAAAATATACAAAAAATATGTAAATCTGCTATTTTATTTTATCTAATATTTTAATTCTATAATAGTTTCATGAAATTTACAAAATAAATGTAGTAAATTTGCATTACAGAGAAAATTATATGATTTTTTACTGTGAAAAATATGTAAATTCACAGACGTTTTTTACAGTGAACCTTTCGCAACTATCGGCTCAAATTGAATCCTATGTTTTAAATTTTAAATAAATTGTAAATTTTAGTAAATAAATCTATCTAAATAGATCTAAATAAGTAGAAAAAAAAAGAACATTATACATATTGAATGTCAGTCTTTGCGGGTTGGGATAAAAATTATTCGCGGGCTAGACTTGTGCCGTGGGTTGAGAGTTGCCCACCGTTGGTCTACTAAGGTATGACGGCGAATATGTTGTTTCAAAGTTTTTTCACTCGAATACTTTTGACCACAATGACCGCATTCGTGTTCATAATTTTTCGATTCATGTACATATTTTCTATGAGTGTTTTTCTGTGACACGGTTTTAAATAATTTGCCACAGTTTTCGCATGGTATTATACGATCTAAATGATGGATATTGTGCGTATATAATTTCGTATAAGAGTCAAATTTTTTATCGCAACGTTTGCAACAGTATCGATTTTGTAAGTCTGATAAAGGTATCCAGCCAATAAGTTTATAGGATGATTTTTCTTCAGACCTGGAAAAAAATATAGATACTGTAAATTTGTCTGTATTTCTTATCGAAATTATTGCTTTTACACATTTTTGATTGCATATTTAAATATGATGATATTAAATTTGTTGATGTCACAAATTGATGTACTATAAATTATAAAAGTATAAAACATTTCTTAAATTTTCTTATATAACAATCGTTAATTATAATAATTATATAAAATCAAAAATATTTAAACATTACAGTAGATAAAGTTATATTTATTAAAAACACTTGATTAGTTTCACAAATTATTTATTCACTCTACGATCGTTTCGACCTTTCGGCCATCGTCAGGAGATGTGAATAAATAATTTGTGAAACTAATCAAGTGTTTTTAATAAATTAACTTTATCGTTATTTTATTTCTTAATAATTTTTTAAAAATGTTTCATCAAGAGCCAACCACAGAAAGTGTTAATATAATCACAGTAGAATTGTCTAAAGTAATTGAACTTATCACTCATGCATTACTTTTTGTACATTGTTATACTTAAATACGTAAATCTATTATGCATATGACCATCTTTATCATAACATAGTAAAAAAATTTTCAGAATTCATTATATTAAAAGAAAACGGCTTTTAGTTGTAGTTGTTTATTTACTGTAAAAGTCATTTGTATCATTTTTTCCTGATGAAGATGTACGTTGAGTACGTCAATTATTTATAAATAAATACAGAACTATATCCTGAAGCCGTTATATCTTTATCATAATATACTCTTAAATTTAAGAGTGTATTGTATTTGTATAAATAGTATAATATGTTATTTATTAGACAATTACAGTGAATTTTAAATATTTTTTTTTTATATAATACTCGTAAATGTTACTATAAATTAAAAATTTTATATGTAGAATAAACAAACCTATTTTGCGTTTCTCTTTCGATTATTCATTTATTTCCAATTTTAATAATCAATTCTACCGGATGTTATGTTTTTAATAAAAAAATAATAAACGTACTTTTTTTTAAATTTATTTTATTAAAAAAAATTAGTTGTATAAAAAAATTATAATCTTATATTGTTAATACACAAATTCTTAAAATATTTATTTCAGTTACATAATCAAATTAAGCTGATTATTTTTTAGATAATAATTTAAAACAAAAAAAATATATCCGTTTATAGCAGGTATAATTTAAATGAATATCATGAACTATTATTATTTTTAATAATAAATTATTATTTTATCTCGATAAGTTTTATTTGTTTTAAATATAAAAGATAACTACTTTTGGAACATTTTTTTTTTAAATACACATTGATTTCAAACAAAATATCTTACTCAATTTTTTATATTCAATAAGTCCTGTGTTTCATACAAATGTATTTTAGTTTTTTCGCTAATATATAATCATTTTTACTAATTATAAATATTAAAGAAAAAATAACATTAAATTTACAAAAAAAAAAAATCATCAGAAGAGTATTAATAATTTAATATTTTTATTATAAGTAAACATGCGTCAGTTCATAAATGTTAATATTTTCACCTAATTGTATGAATTGTTTGTTATGAATTGTTCTGATTCTTTAATTTAGATATTTGATGTAGAAAATTAATATTAATATTTTATATTTTCGGCGTTTATTGTCGCCTTCTTCGGAAAATCTATAAATGATTAAATAATTGCTAAAAATTACGTTTATTTTTATATTCTGCAAGTCCTTTTTTATACAACTGGTTTCTTTTTTTTTTGATAATATACATAAAATTATTTTTATTAATTATAATTATTTTTAAAAAAATAATAATAATTTCAGATTTACAACTATAACATATAAACGTTTTAATAATTTTTTACTAAATTAATACCTATTCTTTTATCATAAATATATATGTTAGGTCAGACATGTTAGAATTTTCAACAAAATTGTTAAAAAAATTTAATACAAATATAAAGCTATTAACTGCTCTTCGTTCAATCTTTTCTATCAGTAGCAATTCTTTAGCTATATATTGAAAGAACGACTTACAATACAATGATAATTTGTTTACTATATTAAGAATTTCATTTAAACAATTAATAACTAAAATATAGATAGAATTCGAAAAAGTATTTGATGAAACCATAATACTTCAAATGGTAGTTAAAAAGCTACTAGTTAACAATTTAAAGTTCAGTTAATTATACCTACATTGTTGATTAGGCAAATAGTACATAATGAAACCATTATTGAGCACATAGTATTATGTTTATTTTGATCACACTCATTGCTAATTATAGGTTAGGATAAAAAGGTTAAATTTTGATGATAAAATTTCTGTTACACATTTCTACTCACGAGCATTATAAAAATTATACTAACAATTATACCTATTTAGTCTAACCATAAAATTAAGATGGTTCGGTCATCGTGAGCGAAAGACTTATGAACGTTTTGGTTAAAAGAATAGGTATATGTGAGTGATTTTTGAAGGTATGCAAGTGGACGCCCAATGAGTAGATGAAGTGATATGATTGAAGTGTTTTGCGTGAGCGAAATTGCCCTAGTAGTATGTATGAGAAGTATGTATGTGAATTTACAATATATTATATTTTTGCTATATAATAGTTGCTTAAAAAGTATTCGGGGCACAGATACTATTTGCTTACAATTAGTCGAAAACTATTTTTCTGAAATTACTATATGTATGAATCATATAATTCATTCATTCATATAAATCATTAATATCTTTATTTATTATCCATTTTTAGTACAATATCAGCAAGAGCAGTTCCATGTCGTTTCGAATGCAATTTCAGCAGATTTCTCGAGATAAATTTCTTCCCGCAAATATGACACACATAAGGCTTATCTCCAGTATGAGTCCGAAGATGTATTGTTAAAGGTGGACGTTGCGTAAAACTTTTATTACAATAACTACAAATATGTTTCTTTATCTTTGTATGTACGACTGTATGCAGGACTAAATTATTTTTCGTACGAAATCCTTTTCCACATTCCTCACAAACAAAAGGTCTTTCATCCGTATGAAGTCTCTTATGGGCTCTGAAACTTTGTAACGATGTCACTGTCTTACCACATATATCACAAATATATAATCTATGTCCTACTGTATGTACACGCATATGTATTTTCAGTGTCGACAAACAACTAAAGGTTTTATTACATTCCTTGCAAGTTGTATCAGGTTCTTTGTAATTCGGATCGTGTTTGATCTTAAAATGTTTTCGAAAATATGAATTATTCGTAAATTGTTTATCGCAGGGAAAACAAATATATGTTTTACCAGAATGTTTTGCCTTAACATGTGCAGAATAAGCTGATTTCGAGTAAAATTTTACATCACACTCGTCGCACTTATGCGTGTACTGTTGTGAATGATCCTTCCTTATATGATGTTCTAAAGTCGAAATATAATTAAATGTTTCATCGCAAAGTGTACACTTTCGAATAGTCGGTTCGTGTACATTACGAAAATGCACACGTAACTCATAGCTAGTTTTAAATAATTTATCGCATCGATTGCATGGTATTGTTGGTTCGGTGTGTTTGCTAATTCGATGTCTGTAGCGTTGTTTATGGTTGGCAAATCTTTCCGAACAGAATTTACATGGATAAGGTTTTTGTAAATTTTTTAATGGAATATAACCGATTATTTCGTATGTAGGTTGTTGTTGTTGTTGTTGTTGTTGTTCTATCGCCACTTGTTGCATGTTTAATCTAGAAAAGAAATGATAAACTAAGTTGTTTTTTTTTACTTATTCCGAATTATTAATTATTATTGTGAAAAGTAATCATAGAGTCCGGATATTCCGTTAAATATGTTTAATATTACAATTAATAATATCAAACATTAGTTATTATTGATTACGATTTGTTAATTAGTTTAGATATTTGATGAGGGTAATAAATTGTCGATTATTCAGTCAATATTAAAAATATGTATAATTTTCGGCGTTCATTTTTGTTATCTTCAAAAAACTAAAATTGATTACAAATGAAAATAATTGCGTTAAAAATTATGTTAAATGAAAATTTCTATATGGTCTTTTTATTTAATACTTATACTATTAAACGATATAATCCTATATATTTGTTTATATTTGGACTCAGCTTTAATCTTGATTTTTGATAAAATGTGGTAAATCTACGTTTTTAGCAAATTTATTTGCTAGCAATATGACAAAATATATATTTTTTGATAGTGTCATTTGCAGAACAAGCGATAATGTTTATTATATGCTTTAAATTCTTTAATTCTTTCAATAACAGAATTATTTAAGGCCCAGTTTATTCAAATGTTGGAATAAAGTTATCCGTGGAATAATTTTAATAAATTAGCCAATGAAATTTTATCATTATCATTCTCAAGATACATTTTTAGTGAATCACATATGATTTTTATACTTATCTGAAGAATAAATAAAATTGGGAATACCGACAGTCTAAATAGGTTTAAGTTTGAGAGAAAAATCAAACAACTAATGGTGACAGTAACAGTAAACATAAATGGCATGGTTTAAAATATCCTTTCTATACTATTTAGACGAGCAGTTATGAATTACCTAAAAGTTTCTAATCTTGAAAAGAAACAATATCAATAAGAACAATTCCATGCGCTTTTAAATACGTCTTCTAAAACGTATTCGACACAAATTTCTTGTCACAAATATGGTATTCATGCGGTCTACCTCCAATATGATATCTTAAATGTATTTTCAACGATACCACCATTGGGTGAAACTTTTCGAGACAATACAAATATTTGGTTTTTTAACACGTTTTTATTAACTCTCTTTCTTTCCTGTTTGTTTGTTTGTTTGTTTAATTATTAACTAATTAATTAATTATAATTATGAGTTATAAAATTATAATTAATTAAGTTAAAGTTAAACCAGACCAAAAAGCAGAAAATAATTATTTAAATAAAAAAGAATTAATATATCCCGTTTTTAACACGGACTAAAAAGTATAAAATAATTTCTCCTAGCCCCATACAGATTTATAACCAATAGTAAGGAGTGTAGGAAGTAGCTGTCGTTGCCCCACGTTTCTTGTATGGGGTTATAAATCTGTATGGGGCTAAAAGAAATTATTTTATACTTTTAGTCCGTGTTAAAAATGTAGTATATTAATTTTTTTATATTTAAATAATTATCTTTTATATAAACCCTACAATAGATCCTAATTTGTTCGGCTGCGTCTCGTGCTGGAATTTGTCACACTCGCGTGCACTTTCAGCACTTGTTGCACAATATACTATTATATAATATTTTAAAATAATAATAGAAATACATTCTTTATATATAAATTTATTTTAAATTAAATAGAATTAGAACATTTTTTTAATATACATTCATTTCAAACAAATATTCTCATATTCTACATGTTATTTTTTATAAAATAGATTTTTTTGCTAATATCCATAATGTATCTATTAATTATAAATATTAAAGAAAAACATTATAAATTCAGATTTACAAATAAAGTTTTAAATATATATATATATATATATATATATATATATATATATATATATATATATATGAGAGGCATGTATGAGAGGTATGTATGTGAATTTACAATATAGTATATTTCTACTCCATAATATCATATTTGCTTAAAAAGTATTCAGGGCACATACTATTTGCTCACAATTAGTCGAAAACTATTTTCCAGAAATTACACTATGAATGAATCACATAAGTTAATAATCCATTAATATCCTTATTTATTATCTTTCGTCAGTAAAATATCAGCAGAAGCAGTTCCATGTTGTTTCGAATGCAATTTCAGCAGATTTTTTGAGATAAATTTCTTCCCGCAAATATGACACACATAAGGCTTAACACCAGTATGAGTCCGAAGATGTATTGTTAAAGCTGCACGTTGCGTAAAACTCTTATCACAATAACTACAAACATGTTTCTTTAGCTTTGTATGTACGACTGTATGCACGGCTAAATTATTTTTCGTACGAAATCCTTTTCCACATTCCTCACAAACAAAAGGTCTTTCATCCGTATGAAGTCTTTTATGTGCTCTGAAACTCTCTCGCGATGTTACTGTCTTACCACATATATCACAAATATATAATTTTTGCCCGTTTTTATGTTGACGAATATGTTTTTTCAGTGTTGCTAAATGTTTCATATTTCAATTAGTAATATTAAACATTAGTTAGTTGGTACTTTGATAAATTATACATGTCACCAATTATGTAAACATTATGACTACAGTAGTAATTTTGATAATTTTGCAAATATGTATTATAAGGTAATTTTAATTAGGCATTT
Source organism: Clivina fossor (assembly GCA_963966155.1). NCBI lineage: Eukaryota > Metazoa > Arthropoda > Insecta > Coleoptera > Carabidae > Clivina > Clivina fossor. Next base: position 18,021,035 of record OZ014553.1, on the reverse strand, counting down.
TATTCTATTCTATAATTCAGTCACTATTCAAAATTATGTTGTTGATTCTTCCTTTTGCAGGTTTGTTTTTAGTTTTTCACGACACGTTTCGATCTTGCGATCATTTTCATGTCATCGCAAAATCGAAACGGGTCGTGAAAAACTAAAAACGAACCTGCAAAAGAAAAATTCAACAACATAAACAACATGATGCATAAGCAAGTTCAGGAAAACAAAAACTAAATAAACTACAATATTTAAAATATTTATAATTTTCGGCGTTTATTGTTGAATTCTTCAGAAAATCTAAAAGATAAAAATTACGTTAACTAAAAATTTCGAAATGGCTTTTTATTTAATACTATACTATTGCACGATCTAATCTTACATATTTGTCTATTTGGACTCAACTTTATCTTGAATACGTTTCTAACGATTTTGATAAAATGTGGTAAATCTACGTTTTCATTAAATTTATTTGCTAGCAACATGTCAAAATATGTTTTTCGATAGGCACAGATACTATCTGCTTAACTGAAAACTATTTTCCTGAAATAACTATTTCCCTGCGACATATAGATCACAAATCATTGATATCGTTAGCTCTTTCAGCTCTGAATTTCTAATATTGAAAACAATTTTTTGTTTGTTATTAATTATTGACTGGAAGTTCAATAACAACTCCAAAACAAAATTCAGACTGACTTGTTCGGTAGGTATAAAAATTAGGAAGTCTCGCCAAATGCAACAACAGGTCTTAAAGATAAAAATTCCTAATAATGGAAACGTACATTTTATTCATTCAATTGTAGTAATTGTAAATGTTTTGGTGACAAATGGCACCGGCAGGACCGAAAGGGTTAAGGTACTCTCTATTCATTATCCTTTGTTAGTACAATATCAGCAAGGGCAGTTCCATGCACTTTTAAATGCGTCTTCAACAACGTATTCGATACAAATTTCTTATCACAAATATGGCATTCATGCGGCCTATCGCCCGTATGATATCTTAGATGTATTTTCAATGGTCCACGCTGGGTGAAGCTCTTTCCACACTGGCTACAAATATGTGGTCTCTCTTTCGTATGAACTCTAGAATGTGTCTTCATCTGCTGTCCAGTTGTAAATCCTTTTCCACACATCTGACAAATAAATGGCTTTTCACCAGTATGAGTGTATTTATGAGCTTGCAAACTTTTCTTAGTTGTCAACATTTTACCACATAAATCACAAATGTAGCTCACTTGTTTCTGTCCATTTTCATGGTTTTTTAAGTGTTTACGAAGAGCAACACTGTTTTTCACAAATATCTTTTTACAATATTGACAGTTAACTGTCTCTGAATTAGGATCATGAATATCTCTCAAATGATACCGCAGAAATGCATTGGTTGTGAATTGTTTATTACAAGGAAAACAAATATATTTGCTATCAGAATGTTTTGTTCGAATATGTGAATCGTAAGCATTTTTCGAGTAAAACTTAACATCACACTCGTCGCATTTATGAGTAACTTGTTGTGCATGCATCTTCATGTGATAATCAAGACCTACGGCACTTCGGAATGTTTGTTCGCAAACTGTACACTTTTCAATAGTTTTCGGTCCGTGAGCAATACGAACGTGTTGACGTAATAATGTGTTAGTTTTGTAAAATTTCTCGCATTGATCGCAAGGTAATGTACGTTCCATGTGAGTTTTGATCCGATGAAGGTATAGTTGTCGATATTCGAGAAATCGTTCCGAACACGAATTGCACGCGTACGGATTTTGTAAATGTGTTAACGGAACATAACCTATTATTTCGTAGGAAGGTTGTGCCGCCACTTGCTGGATGAATAACCTAGAAAAAAAATAATAGACTGGGTATTTTCATTTTATTTAATCATTTCCAAATGTTGTTTATTATTTTATTAAATTTTATTATTAAGTGTTATTCAAAGCTTAGACTTTTCTCTAGTTTTGTATTAGTGGTTCTGAATCAAATTATATATGTTAGCTTACGGCATAGATTCTTAAACTTATTTGAGCTATTGCCCAATTTTGAATAAAATAAATCTCCAATCCCCCTCACCCCTCCCTGCTATATAGAGATAATGTTTGTGCATTAAGCGTTATTTTTATTTGGCAACCCTCCCTTTTCCTATTACCCATCAGCTCATCATTACCCACCACGGATCTGAAATTGCTCACAAGGAGGCGATATTGCTCACTTTGACCATTTAAAATTGAATTAGGCATTTCGTACGGTAGAAAGTAGCGAATATTATGTTGGTGCACACTAAACTGTAGCTAAGCGTACCCCCTAACCGCTGAATAAATAAATTTTACTACAGGAATGCTGTACGGAAGTATTTTCATCATTGTCATTTGATTTTTGACATTTTTCAGAAGACGAAATTCAATATTTCAGCGGAAAAAAACGTTCATTTTATTCAAAGCTATCTACTATTTATATATTTTTGTAATGCGATAATTCTACGGTGATAATTTTCTCTCTCTCTCTCTCTCTCTCTCTCTCTCTCTCCTCTACATAAGTTGTATTATTTCACTGAGATGCAATATACGACGTAATTATATACAATGTATCTAAGAAAATTATTTTCAATGTGTTTTATTGTATACAACATGTTTTTTAAAAATTATATATGCAATGTATCTGAAGAATTTTATATATGAATATGCATTGTGTCTAAAGCATATGCAGTTTTTTTTTTTGTAATAGTGTGTAGTAATTGTAGTAAGATAATAATAATAATTTTATTTAACTAGTACATGTTTTGGTTAAGAAAATATATGTAAGCAATATTAAAGTTGTAGGTACGTCTGCGTGACGTCCGATGGGTAAGCATGATTGAGAAGAGTTTTGCGAGTACGAATGTTTGCAGAAAGGGTATCATGAATATAGAATATGGATGAAGCGAAAGTTGATGGACAGGAATGTTTGAGGAAAATTAATCCTTACAGGTATATATCATGATTACGTATTTAATGTATGTAGGTATGCGTTATGTTAAATTGTTAAAATATAAAACATTAACAGCAATAAATACAAAAACCCAAAGTAACATAAAATTCAAAATAAATGCTTTTTATTCTATTCAATTATATGCCTACCATTTCAAAAATAACTGTAATTTTTATTTATAAAAGAAAATCACTGAATGTCAATATGCATTTGAAAATCTTAATCTCACTGGAATATTTGAATAAATAAATAAAATATATTTAGTAAATAAAATATTATATATTGTTATATTTTACATAATTATTCGTAATTTTAACACTAAATTTTTAAACATTTTAAAGAATTATACACAGATTACAAATAATGAAAAAGTTCATTATTTTTTTAAAAATAGTACAGTTTGAAAAACAAATTATTAAAATTTTTAATTACATTATAAAATAATTATAAGAAATTTATTTTCAAGCAAACTACAGAATCAGAATCACTTTATTTATATAATTGATTAATCTTTTTAACGCAAGTAAAATTTAAAAGTTCACCATCAAATTTACCATAAATTGCACGTCGTGCGTTATTTACCGGGCCATAACACTATAATATTAAGTTTAAATTTTTAATTTACTTCAAACACACTAACAAATTATTTTGAAAAAAATATATATTTCGCAGGAATATTGAATAATATCATTTTTTCTTCAAGCGTATCATAATATTAATATTGCGTTACCATATTGCCTATGTAGAAAGAGGTCATTATGTTACTAGTACAATAATGATATTATACAGCAGTTAGTTACTATATACACCACTGATGGCAGCATCAAACATAAACTACAACGTCAATTGACAATTGCATTTTCGCTTAAATTTGATTATTGAAAATGTGTGAAGAAGTACAAGAAATGCAATGTACTCCGTACTCAAAAACTGCATATTCAACCAATGAAACACGGTCAATTGTATTTAATTTGGCATCTCCAAAGGCTATATTAAAAATTATTAAGTCAAGTTAAGTTAATTGACAATTGTATTGTTTATTTTCGCTTAAATTTGATTATTGAAAATGTGTGAAGTGCAAGAAATGTAATGTATACCGCCAACGAAAAATTAATTCTCACAAATCACGGAACACATATAAATAATTTACATACTATTCTACAACTGTTAGATAAGGTTAGTTGGCATATATTTTGATTTATTTTTAGTTTAGTTTCGTTTAGAACGCTTGAAGAAACAAATTGTATATCTGACTCGGAATACAAAGCTCTTTTTGTATATCGCCCAAATTACTTGGCCTCGGCTTTGTCATGGCCATAAATATCCGGACTCAACACAATAATCATCGTTTTCTACTTCTCGTAACATAATATACTATTTTTACAAAATGACCAGTATTTTTTGAAGATTTCGGTCGAATGCAATGTAGGGCAGATCAGATAAAAAGGTTAGTTTATATTTTTGTATGCTTACCAAAAAGAATGATGAAAATTCTTTAAAAAATACTAGTAATTTTACAAAAAAAAATTAATTCCTGCGACATATACATAAATTGTAATTTATTATTGTAAAATACGATTTATTTTTTCAAATTCATCGTACAATTAAACTTTCAGTGTAATAAATTCAACTTTAAAATAATATTTATCAATAACATTCCTATTAATATTTGCACATCTTAAGAAACACACATTAATGAAACGCATCTAATCATTACTATTATCTTGTGGATGTACAATATCAACAAGCGCTGTTCCGTGCACTTTTAAATGCGTCTTCAACAACGTATTTGATACGAATTTCTTATTACAAATATGACATTCGTATGGTCTATCGCCCGTATGATATCTTAAATGTATTTTCAACGGTCCACGCTGGGTAAAACTCTTCCCGCAATAACTACAAATATGTGGTCGCTCTTTCGTATGAACCCTAGAATGTGTCCTCATTTGCTGTCCGGTTGTAAATCCTTTTCCACACGTCGTACAAACAAATGGTTTCTCTCCCGTATGAGTATATTTATGAGCTCTCAAACTACTACTTGTCGTAACAGTTTTTCCACATAAATCACAAACGTAATTCTGATGTTTCTCTCCAGTTTCATGTACTTTAATATGTTTACGAAGTGTAACACTGCCCTTGATAAATATCTCGTTACAATATTTACACTTCACATTTTCTGGTTTGTAATCAGGATCATGGATGTATCGCATGTGTTTTTTGAAATAATGTTTGTCGCGGAAGAGTTTATTGCACGGAAAGCAAATATATCGTACACCTTCATGCACAGACTGCATGTGTAGTTTGTATAATTCTCGTGAAAAAAAACCTTTACCGCATTCCCCGCATTTTTCGATAAAATCGTTTTGATGCTGTCTGATATGATATTTTAATACTTCTGGTGTGCGATAGACTCGATCGCAAATCGTACAAGCATGCACGTTATCAATATGAACTCTTTTATAATGATTGGTACGTTGTGGAATTGATTTGAATGCTTTGCCACATTCCTGACAAGAATAAACTGCGTCCAAATGAACTAAACGATGACGATACATTTTTTTATAGGTTAGGAAAGTTTGTTCGCAATATTCGCACTGATAGCCAGCATCAGAGTAATCATTGCTTTTAGCAGCAACTAGTGCTAGCGGATCAAATATGTTGCTGGTTGTTGTTGATTCTGACCTGCAAAAAAGATGAGCAAGTCTCACTGTTAAAGAAAAAAAATCAAAAATAATATTCTAGTTTATTAATTGTTTTACTTAAACGAAAAAGAAAAAAAATGACTGCACACACAATGATTTCGGAATAAGTGAACACATTTATTTTTTGTTTGCAAAAAAAAGAAAAACTGCGCACTGCTAACAATAATAATTTGAATTTAAAAATTGACAATACTTTTTTTATTTAATAAAATAATAATAAAAATTAGCTTTTCACAAAACAACAATAAATTTAACATAGTAAAAATCTTTCAGAACTCATTATATTAAAATAAAACTGCTTTAGGTTAAAGATCTGTATTAATATTTATTTAAAATCGACGTTTCGACGAACTCAAAGTCCGTCTTCGTCAGAAAAAATAAAACAAAAAAAATTAAAAATAATAAAAAAATATATTTTATTTATTCATTAATTAATTCAAATATTCCAGTGAGATCAAGATTTTCAAATGGAATTCAATGATTTTTTTTTTATCAACAACGAACATTGAGTACGTCCGATTATAAATAAATATTAGTACAGAACTTTAACCTAAAGTAGTTTTACTTTAACAATAAATTTCATATATCTTATATCTAATTACGGAAATTGACTGAAAAGTAATGTATACATCGAAATATCTTGCAAATGAAGCAGTGTAACGGTATCTACGTCTTATAATTTTGTAGTCACAACTATCACAAATTTTATTTATTTTCCTAATACAAAAATTATGCAAATGAACACATTCTTAACTTTAATATGAAATCGTGACACAAGCTACATTATATGTCAGAAAAATTTAAAGAAACAATATTAAAGCTTAATATAGTAAAAAATCTTTCAAAACTCGTTATATTAAAATAAAACGGCTTAGGTTATCAATCTGCTGTTAATATTAACAGTAGATTGATAAGAGAAGCAATAGAAATTTATAAAGAAAAAGTGTAAAGGCACTGCTGATTTAAATAAAATTTTGCTTTCTTTAATTTATAAATTTTTATAATCTAGTTACTTCTTGCATTTTGTTACTTAGTAACTTGTTCCTACGTTCTGTTTATTTACTGTATATATTATTTGTATTATTAATAAATATTAATATAGAACTTATTCTAAATATTAATACAGAACTATAACCTAAAGCCTCTTTATTTTAATAATAAAATTTATTCATCTCAGAAGCCTGGTTGCATGAAACATTATTAACTTAATCAATAAGTTAAGGCAATTACATTGTCAAATGTTCTTGAAACACTTTGTCGTGTGGATTTATTTATTATATAAATTAAAATTAAGAATTGTATGTAGGCGTAATTCTTTCAAAAATCACAATAACTTTTCAATTGTTAAAAACTTACAAGAAAAAGTAGTGGCTACAAAATGATAATGCGCAAACACCACTACACATTTACATTGATAAAATATTGTAATGTATACTTACTTTTCACTAACATCTCGTAATGCAAAACAATTTGTTTCGTATGTAGAAATTATAACTATTTACAAAATATTTATACAATAAGAATTTATACAATTGTTTTATTATAAATCGCGAGGTAGTATATTTTATGGCATTAATATTATTATTGTTTAACATTTTTGCCATCTTGTTTGATATTAAAAACAAACTTTAAAGTAATTTAAGTAAAAAAAAATCTACTATCCTAATTAAACTTGTGATTATTTTTTTCTTAAAAAAAAAAAGTAAAACTTATAATTTTGAAACACCAAACAAAATATATAAGGTTTCATTAAGAAGTAATGCATCCGACCTATATCTTAATTGCCAATTAACAAAATTGAAATTTACAATATATATTATGTATGATATTAATTTAATAAAACAAGTTATTAGGATAAAGTCTCTTTGAAAGCTCAAAATTTTTGAAAAAACTCTTTAAATATTTTAGTAAAAAATTTCCAAAAAACTACGTAACAATGGAGAAGTTTAGCGTATTTTTTTTATTTCTTTATTTGGTTGGACATTGCTTAAAAAGTGATGTTTAATTTATCATTTTTCTCGAAGATGCCCAGATTTCCTAAAAAATAAAAAAACATGTCGTGATGACGTCAGTAATGTCATTGCAAAACTTATGTCGACATCTGAATCAGACGCACATGTATTGCCATGGTTACCGACACAAGCTATTGGCTGGGCGTAACCAAATCAACAAAAATCAACAATAGACTTGTGACGTCAGTAATGTCCTTACAAAAATTGTTAATAACAAATAAATAAAACAATGGGGTCGTTGCGCTCATTTTTTTTATTTTTTTAAAGAAAAGTATATATTTAGACAATTACATATATATAGATATTAATGTTAAATTATTTGTATTTAATAAGAAAAAAATTGTTAAAGTCGAAGGTCAAATTCAAATTTTGTAATTTGTGACGTCAAACTTTCTACAGTACCATCTTGTGGCTAAATCAAGAACAAGTCGATTCTATTAGCAATGTCAGAAACATATACGTAGGCTAACGCCTCCGATACCAATAATAATAAAATATATAATAATAAAAAAATATGTAATTATAATAATAATAATAAAATGTATAATAATAATAAAATATATAATAATAATAAAATATATATAATGTGCACTATTACATTATTAATATCAAGTGCACTTTTAACAAAAGCAACACTCTACCAGTAGCTGTCATTTGACATTTCTAATAAGTTGTGTGCGATAGATAGAGATAAATACAGATATCTGACAATAGGTTGTTCTTGTCTAATTTGAGAAGTTTGACGTCATAAGCATTGTGGAGATTCTGTGGCGCGTAAAAAACACAATTTTTCCTAATTTTTTTTTTAAATACTGTAGTCGTTTTTGAATTAAAAAAAATTTGTTTTGGCCTTGTTTTTTATAATCTTTTAATATTTATTATTGAAAATAGTAAATTTGATTGAGCGCAACGACCCCATTGAGAAAAAATAATTTTACACGCAACTTCAATCACGCTAAACTTTCCCATTGCTATTATATTGAAAAAAGTTAAATTTACTTATATGTTTTCTAAATATAACATAGTAAAAATCTATCAGAACTCATTATATAAAATAAAACGGCCTTAGGTTCCAGTTTTGTATTAATATTTATTAATAATCGACGTATTCAACGTACGTCTTCATCAGGAAAAATGATACGAATGACATTTACAGTAAATAAACAGAACACAGAAATAAGTTACTAGACGTAACAAATAAGTAATGATTTAATGATCTAGTTACTTATTTTATTACCTAGTAACTTGTTTCTATGTTCTGTTTATTTACTGTAAATGTTATTTGTATCATTTTCTCTGATGAAGACGGACGTTGAGTATGTCGATTATTAATTAGTATTAATACAGAACTTAAACCTAAAGCCATTTTACTTTTTTCTAAATACATTTTTCATATCTTCAGTAACAATAATTATAAAAATATTATCACTTTACCGGAATTCAAATCCATAATCCTTTGATTGCAAGCACTTCCTGTTATTTTAGCAAATGATCTCAATTTAAAATATTGCCAAAGAGCGTTAAAGTTTGGCAATTAAATCATAGTTACAATAATATCTTATATTGAAAAGAGAAACTTACAAAGATTGATTACAAATATTTTTTTCCAATGTCCGCTAAATTATAATAGTGCAATTTATTCTTAAAATAGAAAATCATAAATACTGGACACACCCTAAATAATATTTTTGATTTTATATTCCATAAATAAAAATTGTTGATTTATAAATTTTCTATTTGTATATTCAATTATATCATGGCATCATATGAATGTGGTTGAAGCAAAAGTTACTTGTCTGGATAGAAATATTTAGTGGAAAATAATTTCGGTACAATGAATGGAGTTTGTGCCACATTCTTCGAGTACATGGCCATACACAAAAAAGTTAGAAATGATCTTAACATAATTATTTTGTTCGGAGTTAAGCAAAAAAAGTGAAAATTTTAATTTCAGATTTAATTTATACTATTTTTTGGAGAAAATTAACAAATTTTAATTTTTACTACATAATTTCTTAATTTTTACTATAAAATATTATTTTCGCTTTATAGTATAGTAATTTAACAAAATAAAAATAATAACCGTGTTTTAACTCTTTCAAGTACGTTCCTTGAGATTTATTTTTTATGTGTCTGTGTGTGTATAGCTTGCATTAACATTATATTAAAATAAAACGGCTGTAGGTTAAAGTTCTGTATTAATATTCATTTATAATCGAGGTTTCGACAAACTCAACGACCATCTTCATGAGAAAAAATAATACAAATGACATTTACAGTAAATAACAGAACCTAGTACCTAGTAACTTGTTTCTATGTTCTGGTTATTTTCTGTAAATATAATTTGTATCATTTTTCCTGATGAAGACAAACGCTGAGTTCGTCGAAATGTCGATTATAAATAAATATTAATACAGAACTTTAACCTAAAGCCGTTTTATTTTAGCTTTCATTAAATAAGTTTTACGATTAAATTATAACTTCAAAAACATTACTTTTTAATTGACCAGACTCAAAAACACTTCAATTATTTACTAATAAAAATCATATATAAGTATTTGTAACAAATAATATATAATTTATTATATTTTTTACACTATAATACATTCCATAAGTCAAGTATTTTATCAAAAGAAAATTGCAATAAAATACCAAACAATTGTGAATCATAATATATTTATTTTTATGAATTATGTATATCTGCAAGTGCAATACCATGCACTTTCGAATGCACAGTTAACAGTCCCTTAGCAATGAATCTTTTACTACAAATATGACACTGATAAGGTCTCTCTCCCGTATGAAGTCTCTCATGTATCTTCATCGAACTTCGCTGCGAAAATCCTTTATTGCAATACGAACAAAGATGCGGTTTCTCTTTCGTATGAGTCAATTGATGTTGCTTCAGTAACTCGGTTTTATTAAACGCTTTTCCACACGTCTGGCAGACGAAAGGTTTCTCGCCCGTATGTAGCATTTTATGCGTCTTCAGACTTTCATTACTCGCCAAGATCTTCCCGCACAGATCGCAGACAAACTGCGGCGGTCCATGCTCATGCAATCTGATATGACGCCGATAAGTAACACTGCCCTTTTTGAAGAATTTCTCACAGTAAGGACACTGTATTTCTGTCGCTTTATAATCGGGATCGTGTCGTTCCCGTAAATGTATTTTCAAATAATTGCTTTGCGAGAAAGTTTTATTGCATGGAAAGCAAATATATCGTACACCATCGTGTATAGATTCAACATGTTGCTGGTAACTTTGTCTCGAGTAAAAAACTTTATCACATTCATGACACTTGTCGCTGTATTCGTAATTGTGTCGTTTCATATGGTACTTCAACAGTCCGGGTGTTTTAAATGAACGTTCGCACATTGAACAGGGAAAACTTATATGTTGTTCATGTACCATTTTATGATGGGTATTGAGTTTCGAGAGCGTTTTAAATAATTTTCCACAATCCGTGCAAGGTATTGTAGCGTTTATATGTGATAGCCTATGCGTGTACATTCTTTTGTACGTATGAAATACTTTGTCGCAAAATGTACATTTATGCAGTTTGATTGGATAGTAGTTGTGAACTGTATTTAACGGATCGTTTTGAACGTTTTCTTCTGACCTGGAAAAAAATGAGCAACGCATGCTTTTATATTTATTCTCAACATATACACGGTTTTTATTAATTTATATAAAACATATATAGTTACACACATATCTCTTAAATAATATTAAAAATAATACAAACTATTTAATAATACAATTAAATTATTTCAGTAATTAACAATATAAGCCTACTGCACTATTTATGGTGAATTTATTTTTTCTCCAAATACCATTATCAAAAGTTTAACCAGATAAACTTCAAATAACACGTTTTTTCATGATATATAAAGCTTCTTAAATTCACAATGCCTGGGGCATTGTAATGAATTTCAGATATACTTTCAGAAATACGTCAAAAAGGAAAATTTTAATCTGTGAAACATATAATAAATATAGAATTAAAAGGAGTATTATTGTAAAAGTATAAATTCATTAAAATAACGTGGCCTGCTTTAGTAAAAAGAATATAAGTATATAATTTTTCCTGATAATGATATACATAAAGTATATCGAAACGTCGATTCTTAATTAAAATTTATACAGAACTTAATCGTAAGGCCTTTTAATTTTTATATTAATGTCAAATGATAAACTTTTGTTCTTGGGTCTTTTTATTTTTATATAAGAAAAATTAAAGGTAATTGTTTAGATGAATAGTTCTAGTTATAAGTAATTGGATTAATATGTTCAAGTATATTTTGCGTAGAGTTTCCAAATAATAAAAAACAAAATTATCATGAATATAAACAAACTGAAATGCTATGATATGCTAGTTAAAACATAATAACAATTTCTGTTATATGAACTAATTATGTATATATGCAAAACTGCTCAGATCTATAAAGCCTATAATACACGATCCATTTTCTGTACAGAAACTCATGAATATTTATATGCAGTTTCGAAAACCTATAAGATACGATGCAGTTTTTCATGCAGTGTCCAGTTTCTGTACAGTGTTCTAATTGACGAGCATGCGCAATGCGTGAAAGTTAACTGCATGAGAATATGGATAGAATTAGAACGCGTCCTATTTTTCATCCATATTCTATACAGTTTATCAACACTTTACGTTTTGCTTATTTTATTGATCACATTAATACTTCAAACTAGACACTATTATAAGCAAGTAACTGTAAAATACAAATAAATATGTAAAATATTAATAACAAATGTTTTCAATTGGTATTAAATAAATTCTACATATAATACATAATTATATATTATATTTAGAATTATTATAATTATATGTAATATAATTATTATATAGTATAAGTCCAAATTTTTTTTTTAATTTTTTTAAGTTTTCAAATTATTATTTGTAAGTAATGCAGCAGCATAACCAAGTAAATATATATATCTTCTAAATTATTTTCCATGTTTCATACTACATAACCAAATTATTAATTTTGACAGATTGCTGACAGTTTAAAATATTTAAATGCGCATGCGCCTAGCTAGATTTTTCTTTACAGTAAATATGTATCGTGGAATACGTATAAATTTCATCCATTTTATTCTGCAAAGCAAAACTGTACAGAAACGCTTTACAGATTTTCTGTAGAGAAAAACTTCATCGTGTATTATAGGCTTTAGTTATGAAATTTATTATCTAATCATGTTCAACATCAATTAGAAAATAAATTTTTTTAAATTAACTTAGAATATTTATTATCTTTGCCTTAAAACAATAGCAGTACTAGTACTTAACTTGAAATTTGTATTTATTAGATTTCTAAATAGATCTTGTATATATAAAATATTTTTATACTGCAATATTGCATAAAAAGTAAAATTATTAATTTTTTTCAAAATATAAATTTCCTAAAATTTATTTTAACAGCCTAAATAAAAAAAATTATGTTCGTTTATTTAACAGGTAATTATATCCCAAAAAGTGTCAATTTAAACGCGAATTTATAGTAAAATTTAAATACTCTTATTTTTGATATTTTGGTCTTGTATTCTTAATCTAAGTGTGTCTTAATGGTTTGACGTTCAATATAAATTGTAAATGCCTTACTTGATTGTAGATTATCGAGCTGCATCATTGATAACGCAAGTTAAACCTATGATTATATCATTTTATATAAATTGTTTCACTTAAAAATAACACGATCTATTTTTGTATTATTTTACTTTAATAATCAGCAGAAAAAAAAAACAATGAAATAAAACCAAGAATATCTCTTTGCTAGAAATAACCATTTTTATTAATCAACAATTACAAAATTCTATTATAATAATAAACTAGAAACATATCAAATATCAGACAACGCCGTTCCATGAACTTTCTGATGCATTTTCATCAGATTCTTAGCAACAAATTTTTTATTACAAATATGACATTGATAAGGCTTCTCTCCCGTATGCAATCTCTCATGTACCTTTACCGCACTACCTTGCGTAAATCGCTTATCACAAAACTTACAAGCATAAGGCCGTTCATTCGTATGAATTCGCGAATGTTGCTTCAGCAAATGCGAACGATTAAATGCCTTACCACACGTCTGACACACATAAGGTCTTTCGCCCGTATGCAACAATTTATGCAATTTCAAACTGTCCAATTTCGACAGCATTTTTCCACACACATCACAAACACATTGCAATGGTCCTTGTTCGTGAACCTTTCTATGCCGACGAAATTTCATACTGCCCTTGATAAAAATCTGCCCGCAATAAGGACACGGTACTTCAGTCGCTTTGTAATAAGGATCATGTTTTTCTTTCATATGTATTCGGAAATAATTCTGATGCGCGAATGTTTTGTTGCAAGGAAAACATATATTTTGAATGCATTTGTGTGCGACATCAACATGATATTCCAACGATTTAGATGAGTTGCATTTTTTCTCACATTCATTGCAAGGAAATTGTTGCTCATCCTTGTGTCGGCGACAATGTGTTTTAAAATACGGTTGATAGACTAATTTATCGCAAATGGGACATTTGATTTGTTCCTTGCTATGTACAAGTTTTAAATGTCCGTTTTTTCTTGCGATAGTTTTAAATAATTTCCCGCATTGTTCGCAAGGTATTCTGGGCGTTAAATGTGTTCGGCTGTGATGATATAAACTTATAGAACGGTTAAAAGTTTTACCACAATCTTTGCATTCAAAATATTTAACGAATAGTTTTTGTAAATCTAATGGGTCGTATTTCTTTTCTTTTTCTTCTAACCTGCAAAAATAATTTAACGTTGCTTTACTAATTGTTTATTCAGTCTACTTCTTTATAACTTATTATTTTAGTTTTTAATAGAAACTTATAATTTGTTAGTTCTCTTACATGTAGAAACCCTAATCCTAAAACTTTTTCCAAATCCAGATAAAATGTAGAATAGTTAATCATAGAATAAATGTACATATTTTTTTAATTAACTTTATTCTATGATTAACTATTCCACATTTTATCCAAAATTGGAAAAACTAGCCCTAAAAAAAATAGGTTAAAAGCCTAACAAGTCCAAGAAATAAATCCTCAAAAATATTTTCATTTATTTATTAATAATAAAAACGTGTACATTCAACAATTCCATTGAAATAGAAATATTATTTTCATTTTACAGAAAATATTAAAATACAGATATATAGAATTTATATACGATAAATTTTTATAATTATTAACAAAAATATAAAATTATATACAGTACCAACAAAAAACTATAGAAATGTAATCTAGAACGCTGCATTACAATAATAATAAATTTTAAATTATTGATATACTTTCTTTAAATGAATAAAACAACATATATATATATATATATATATTCAGAAATATATAATAAAATTATTTAAAAATTATAATCTAAATTTATTTTTTAAATGTATAAAAATTATAATTAAACAATCAACATCTATAAAAATGAATGAATTTTTAAAATCTAATCAGTACATACATACCGTACGTAAAAATGTAATAAAAAAACACTTCAATTTTATTCAGTGAATCTTTTTTTTATTAAGGCCAATTATGTTTGTTATTTAAACTATACAAGATGTTTTTTATTTTAAATGGAAAACCTCAGTTAGTTTTTCTTAAGTTATTAATTTTTTTAATTATCATTAAATTATTACTATTATAAAAATATATTTAATTAAATCATGATTTGTTAATTATTTAATGATATGTATGAAATATTTTTTTTAATTTTTAAAACCCAAACTTTTTTTGATATATTTGATAATTTTGTTTGTCTTCTTTTACATGCAAATAAAGAAATTTATTTATAATCAATTGCATATTAATATAAATACTAAGAAACATAACTATTATAAATAAATACGTTTCCATATTATTCAAGTAAATTTGTTCAAATATCACATACACATTTCAAACCTAGATTAGCTAAACCGTATGACCTTGTTACACGTCCCCTATCGAAATTTTCCATTTAAATGAAATACCTTGTATATAACAATTAAACAACGATAGAACTTGATTGTAATCGTTGAATAAAATCTTTTTTCTTTTACATAAAAATAAGTAAGTAATACAACTAGTAAATAATCAGTCCAACAAAATATGAATAATCTAAATCCTTATACCCTACAATAAAAATAATAGAAATCTACATATATATCTTAGACCCGGTTTCATAAACGATAAATAAATTTTACTTTAAAAATAAATTTAATTTACCTAAAAAAAGAACCTTGAAAACAAAAGTTATTTCAGCAATTTATTACCAGATTAATAACAAAAGTATTTTTTTGATATTTCCAAATTAAATTTATTCCCTCTTTTTAATATGTAAATACATTTACTTCTAAAGTAAATTAAACTAGCGTTTATAGAACCAGGCAATAATTGACTTTTATAAAAACCTTAAGAAATAACGAAACAAATAATTATAGTGCATATTGGTGCACGAACATCAAAAATATCTTTTCCATATATATTTATAAAACACATTAACAAACATAACCTAATTTTGATCATCATTATCTTCACATTTAACCTTCAAGTCAGCTAAAGCAATACCATGTATTTTACTACAATGAGCTTTCATTAGCAATTTAGTCTCAAATCGTCGATCACAGGCAGAACATGGGAAAGGCTGAACACCAGTATGATACCTAATATGTATTTTCAAAGAATTCTGCCGCTTAAATTTCTTCGTACAATCAAAATAGGGACATTTAAATGGTTTCTCCTTCGAATGTGTCGGCATATGTTCCCGTAACAACCAATTCGAAGTGAAGGTCTTACTGCAAACCTCACATTCGAAATTTTTCTCGCCGGTATGCGACTTTTGATGAAGACGCAACGAGCTACTTGTTGTTAGATCTTTGCCACAGATATCGCAAATATATTTCTCAGCCTTGTGCAATTGCACATGTCTGTTATGCTGTCTTCGGTTATAAAAAACCTCACCACATTCAGCACACACACGTTTTTTAGGCTTATAATTTGGATCGTGTTTTTCCGTTTGATGGTATTTCAAAGTTTTCGAATCCTGAAATGCCTTGTCACAAGGAAAACAAATATATCTTATTCCATTATGGATAACATCAACATGTCTCTCGTACTCAACGCGCGAATAAAATTCTTTATTACAATCGTCACATTTTGCTAAATATTCCTGATTATGACGTTTCATATGTCGGGTCAGTTCAGTTTTTACGTAAAATTTCTTTTCGCATATCTTACATTCGTAGATATACTGTTTGGGCTGGTGTACCAGTTTCCTATGTTTATTTCGCTGACTGACTGTTTTAAAGAATTTATTACAATGTTCGCACGGTATCTTTTTCTCCAAGTGCAGTTTCATCATGTGCCCGATCATTTGATAGTAAGCGGTGAATTCTAAATCGCATTTTTCGCATTTGTATGACTTACGTTGTGTGCGTGAACCATTTTCGTCATAGTAACCCTCTCTATGACGTCGATAATGTGCTTCTAAGTCCCATTGCTTCATATATCTTTTCCCGCAAAGCATACAAGAGTAATTAATTTTATCCTCTTTTGTTGAAGATTGTAAATTTGAATCTCCGCTTTGATTCGCCGTTAACTCAGAATCGATTTCTGAATAATCAGGTTTTTCAGTCTTAATAAATCGCATATAATCGACAAATTCGAATGTTGGACATGCAGTGATGTTTGCTTGCATCCTGTAAAAATCATTAGTCTTTTAGAATGCTTTATGTTCTTTTATTATTTATATTCTAACGCGTTATTTATTTATCTTATTTCTGTAATCATTATAAACATATTGTTGATATTAATTTTATTACAAAATTTTATTACAGTAATTTATTTTACAAAATTTTCAATTTGACTATCAAGCTAGATCTACAAAATGTTTAACAAAAGCTTAACAAAATAATTATATAACATATTAATAAGTCCTATTTTTACTAAATATTGTATGTTACTCCTAAAATCAATTAGGCGTCTAAAAAACTATTGGCAAGTTATATACAACATTTTATGTAATGGACAATTAAACTTTAGGTGAATAATTGCAGATATCAGAAAAATATTTAAAAAATGTAACTAACTGACAAATGTCAATGTCGAAATAAATAATAGTTTAGCAAAGCTACTCCTATAATAGAAACCAGTAGAAAAAATCAAAAATCAATTATATAAAAAAGATTTATAAGTTATACGATTTTATGCAAAATTGAGCTGCACAATTTTTATTGTTCAGTATAGCTTTGTATAAAATCTGACTACTTAAAAATATTTTTTATATAATTTATCGAAAATGAACGATATTATTATAAACAGCACTCTAGTAATTCAATTGTAGAAGTTAGGTTACGCTTCTACACTCCTAATTTCCACAATCAAAATATCTAATTTAAAATTTGTATTTTCATCAAAACTACATAAAAATAAACTAACTAATTAGTTGTTCCAAAACTGCAAATTACAAACGATAAATATTAGATATTGGCTAAAGCAACACCATGACTCTTCGCATGAGTATTCATCTGACTGCGTGAAACAAAACTTCGTTGACAAATTTCACACTTATAAGGTCGTTCACCGCTATGATACCGCAAATGTATAACCAACGAACTTCTTTGCGAAAATCTCTTATCGCACATCGAACAAATATGCGGCTTTTCCTTCGTGTGAATTCTTAAATGCAACGACAACAAAGTCCTTTTATTAAATCTTTTCCCACACACCGTACAAACAAAAGGTTTCTCGCCAGAATGAATTCTTTTATGATCCACTAGACCTCGAGATGAAGACAGAGTTTTTCCGCATACATCGCACATGTGACTCGGTGGATTGTGCGAAAGTAAATGCCGTTTAATCGCGTAAGGATTGTAACATATAAACGAACAAACCGGACAAGAATATTCCGATGGAATAAAATTAGGATCATGCAATTTTAATTGATGTTGATGTAAAGTAGTTGTACTGCGAAATACTTTATCACACGGAAAACAAATATATCTAGTACCAATATGTACAACTTCTTTGTGACGTTGTAAAGTCTGTTTATTGAAATATTTTTTCCCGCATTCATCGCATTTGCCAATATAATCGAAATTATGATGGCGCATGTGTTCTTTTAAAACATATTTCGAAACATATTTTCGTTCGCAAAGTGTACAATTATATGTAGGACCTTCTTTATGATGCACGTTCTTTTTATGTACACGCATTATCGATTCGGATTTAAATTTCTCGCCACATTCTGAGCATGGTACGGATTTTTCAACGTGTTTCTGATGAATATGATTATACATCTTTTTGTATTCGTTTGATGTAATGCTGCAATGCGGACAATAATAAATGCCAGTTACTCCGTCTCTAATCGGTTTTGCTTTAACATAAACCATTCGAGATTCTTCGATTTCTCCTTTCCTGTAAAGATATTAATTAATTATTATTTTAAAATCATGCTGATGTCTGTCAATTTTTTTTTTTTTCTAATTTAGTCTTCATAGTATATCTCTTCGCATAAGTTTCATTCAGAAATGTGATTAAATTTTCGGTTATATTGAAGCAATAACTATTTGTTAATAATAAAATTAAAAATCTTTTTTTTAATATAAATTTTATATAAAGCCTAATAAAGATTCTAATATATTGTATTCGGCTGTGGGAAATTTTGAATTGTTATAAATATATAATTATTTTATCTTTTTCATTTGTATAATATTTTAGAACCAAAATTTTAAGAAATTTTGATGTATTTATTAACAGAAAATTCACTTATAATAGTTTAATAAGTTTTAAATTTGTTACAAAAAAATAATACTTTATTTATCTTTATATATTTATACATAATACATTAAATCTGAAATATTATATAAAATTACTTACTATAAAAAAGTAGTATAAAAATACTTCAAAATTATATATAAAATTTAATACATTCTCACGTTTACCCGGTAATTAATTAGTAATAAATATTTTTAAATTGTTGCTGTTTCGAACAGTCATTATAAACAAATTTATAACTAATATTAGTAATAATATTAACAAATATTTGCGGAGTTTTTTTTTTAAAAAAAAGAAGATAGTTATACATAATCATATAGAACAGAAGTGGCCAACAGTTCGATCACAAAGCAATTTTTGGTCGATCGACAGTATTTGTAATTTGTCAAGTCGCTTTAAAGGTAGATCAAATATTTTTAATATTTCTTTTAGTTAACTATTTTCACAACTATTTTATTATCTTTCTTTAAACATTTTGCTGATAGTTAGACCGTGACATATTTTTTTTATATACAAAGTCGATCTCAAGTTGGCCACCTCTGATATACAATACATTAATACAAATTAAAAAATCTATTATTGTCAGATTAAATTATTAATTAATAACACAGCAAATACATATTTCCCATAATTAAACGAAAAATTTTCTTTTTTAAGTTCAGTTGTGTAACAATAATTATTGTTACAGAACTAAATTAAAAGATTTTCGTTTTATTTTAATATGAAAACGGAAAAATTTTCTCAATACATATTTCAAATAGGGGAAAATGTATCTGAATAACTATTATATAACCAGCCCATATATTTCTTAAAAACAATTCTTAACTAATTTTTAAAAGATAGAATCCGAATTAACAACAATTTTATCCAGTGATGTACCATGAACTTTTTGATGTATTTTCACCTGAACTTTACAAGCAAATTTTTTATCACAAATACGACATGAATACGGTTTATCTGTACTATGCATTACATTCACATGCCGTGTCATCGTTTTCTTATTAGCAAAACTTTTACTACAAACAGTGCACGAAAAAGGACGTTCACCCGTATGAATCCTAAGATGATTAACTAAATCGCAACGTTCTGCAAATTTTTTACCGCACTCCGTACAAACATGTCTCTTTTCATGCAGATGCACAGCTTGCGTGTGCTTCCTCATAGTAGTTTGTTTATAAAAAGCTTTTCCACAGTATGAACAAATAAATGGTCGTTCGCCGGTATGAACTCGTCTATGATCAGCCAGACCATCGGAAGACGTTAATGCTTTACCACAAAAATCACAAATATAGCTCGGTGCTTCGTGCCTTTTAACATGTTTCGCTAAATAATATTTATTTTGAAATGTTAGCCCGCATTTCGAGCAAGCATTCTGTTCGGGTGTACTATTAGGATCATGAATACTTGTCATGTGTACATAATGTTGACTTGGACTACGAAAGACTTTATTACAAGGAAAACAAATATACCTAGCACCGAAATGATTGATTTTAATATGATTATTATACGATTGGATTGTGTAATAACCTTTACCGCACTCCTCGCAATAATATTTAAATTCGTTGTTATGACGACGCATATGATCATTGAGAAAACAGAGTTTCGGAAAGGTACGTTTGCAAACTGTACATGGATAACGTTCCGAATGTTCTTTAGAAATGTGATGGTAACATTTTTTATAGGTTAGAAATGGACGTGTACAATACGGACACGTATAATTGTTTGTTTCTTTATTTCTAATTGGCTTCTCAGTTTGATTATTCTGTTCATTTCCTTGGTTAATGGATGGCCTGGAAAGATAATTGCCAATATCAACTTGCAGTTTACTATATTCTGAGATAGTTATCAAAAATATATTATTATTATTATTATATTATAGCATTTATCACGATATTCAAATGTATTTCAATTCTCCGTCGATTAAGAATAATTCTTTAAAATCTTTTTGTTATCAGAAAAAGTAAATAATTTTAATAATATTAATTTTATTTTTTATGAAAACATACCTGTAAGCTTTTATCAATTTTTTTTTAACATTAACAAAGTATAATTTTTAAACAGTTTCTAATATATTTTTTCAATTATTGTATCAATATTATTTCTAGTACTATATTAAAACTGAGAAACTACAAGTAACAACAAATAATTTAAGCATTAAATTAATATTTTCTTGAAATTATCTAAAAGACATTCATCTGAATAATATTTTCTTCAATTTTAATAAATAACAAAATATAACATAAAATTAAAATCGGCTCGTTTGAGTTTTAGTAATTAACTTGAAAATGATTAAAACAATTGACGATCTTTTATATACTATTCGTTTCATCTCAAAAAGTTAATAAAAGCATAAAGAGGCCATACATTACATGAATTTTACATTACGAGTATTAATAATAGTATTACAAGTTTACAGGTATGTTGTCATGGAAAATCGAATACTTTATACACATAATAATAGAAATGGCTTGTAAAAATAAATGACAACAAATCAATTATTAATCTAGTATATATATATTAATTGCCTTGTTTCCAAATAATTTTATAGTTCATGTATTATAAACTTTTTCAACTTAACCATTCGATTACTAAATTGCTAATTCATTTTAGTCCTAAAGTATAAAATACTAACTCCCGTATGCATAAACATTTTCGATAAAAATAACTGTTCCTTAAAATGAAAATTCCGTAAGAACTCTTACTATGTATATTCAACGAAATTTCTTACAAGATCCAAGAATTTTCATTTTAACGAACCGTTATTTTTAACGAAAATGTTTATGCATAGGGCATGAATATGTAAAACTATATATTTAAAAAATTCGTAACGTGTTCATGAATGTAAGTTAAATATATCACCTGACAATAAATATTCCTAATTTTTATCAAAACTATACTATCTATCTAAATATATAGTTTGCTATAAAAAGATTTAAAAATATAAGCAATTACAAGTTATGAAAACCTATTATTATTCTAGTTTTTATGCTCGTGTGTGTTATGTGGTATAATGTTTAGAAGTAAATCGCAAGCTGCAAGTGTTTTTGTAATTCAAAAACGTATAATTCGTTTACTTTTGGGTGTTAATAACCGGATACATTGTAAAGAGCTTTTCAAAACTATGAACATTTTAACTATACCGTGCATACATATTTATAAAACTGTTTTGTATGTTATATTACAATATTTCTGAACAGAAAAACTTAAATACTAATCACGCTTACAATACACGAATCTACCTATTTACAAAATGAACGAACGCCAACAATTTTATCGAGAGACGTTCCATGAACTTTTTTCTGATGCTGATTCACTTGTGTTTTACAAGCAAACTTCTTATCACAAATACGACACGAAAACGGTTTAATCGTACTATGCATCACTTGAATATGCTTTCGCATAACAATATCATTGGAAAACCTTCTATTACACTGTTCACAAGAAAAAGGTCTCTCTCCCGTATGTATCCGTTCATGATTAATTAAATGCCGGCGTTCGGCAAATTTTTTCCCACACTCCAAACACGAATGATTCTTCTGTTTTAAATGTACGGTTTTCGTATGCGTTCGCAAAGAAGTTGGTAAACAGAAACTCTTACCGCAATAAGAACAAACAAAAGGTTTTTCGCCGGAATGAACACGTTTATGACCAGATAAACCTTCAATAGATTTCAAAGCTAAACCACAAATATCACACACAAATCTCGGACCCTCATGTCGCTTCAAATGTTTCGCTAGATAATATTTATTTTGAAACATTTGGCTACACTTAGGACAGGTGTTCTGTTGCGGATTACTGCTAGGATCGTGAATACTAGACATATGAATTCTATGATTAACTTGAGAGAGAAATACTTTATTACACGGAAAACATATATATCTAGCGCCCAAATGATGGACTTTTATATGGCTATTAAATGTTTGTATTGTGTAAAATCCTTTTGCGCATTCCTTGCAATAATGTTGATAGTCGTTGCTATGACGACGCATATGTTCTCGTAAAATGGATGGTTTTGCGAAAGTTTTCTTACAAACGTGGCATTGAAAACGTTCAGAATGTTCTTCTATAATATGTCGATAACATATTTTATAAGTGGTATGTGTTTGATTACATAACGGGCAAGTATAAGTGTTTGTCTCTTTATTTTTAATTGGCCTCTTTGAGTGGATAGTTTGTTTAATTCCTGGGACAATGGATAGCCTGGAAAGATAATATAACTATGATACTATTTTTTAAGGTTTTACTTTATTGATTAGTTATTCCCTCATTTATTTTGCATATATATAATCTTTTCCATTAATAAATTATTTTTTAATCCATTTGTCCTTATCCTACAAAATATTTATGTCAAGAGGATTAAAACTTTACTTTGAACAAAATAAAACAACTAGTCAGATTTCGGTCCGCTTATTTGATAAATTATAATTCGGGGGCATCATATTAGAATCGCGTATGAACCATTTTTTGTAAAACACGTTTTATTGGAGGTATTGGTTATTTGCACGTCATATCAGAAGGGCGTACAATTTATTATCCATTAAAAGCAAGTGTTACAATCATAATATCAACATTAAAGCAACTCTGTACTTACAAAACTAAAAATTTTAAACGTTTTTATAGTTTCCTGTGAAATTTATGTTTTGGTTCATACGCCCTTCTGATATGATGCCCTCGAATTATTATTACAAAATTTTAAACATTTTCGGTAACTATTTTATTTAATTAAGTCTATAGGTCGAGAAATTCATATTATCTATTTAAAAAATTAATAAATTGAGACTCCAGGCAATTCGTTCAATAAAAGATAAATAATTAATATAAAGTTCAATATTTTATTAAATTTTTGTGTACATACAGAATAAAATTATTATAAAAATGTATAAATATACCAAAATATATGAAATAAGTTGTACTACTTATGTTAAAAGTATCATTTAGTAAATTATCACAAATATGTCAATAAATCTTATGCGTGATTGTCATTATTTAATATCGAGTTACTAAACAGAACTTTAACATGAAGAGGTATAAATGGCGCTAAAGAAATTGTCAAATAAATAACACATTCAGAAAATGCAATAATTTGTCAAATACATGTTTTAAACAAACAGAACTTTAATATATAAAAAATATTCTTGTGGCCGGATTCCATAGCATCTTCGAAATGGTGTTCATTCCAAAATGACGCCATTTATGGCTGTACGTAATTGCTATAAAATGATGTCATTTTCGAACACACACCATTTAGAAGATGCTATAGAATCCGGCTACTGGAAATAATTCTTAAAGATACAAATTTATTCTATTTAGTAGAAACTAATTCTGAACATATTCTATAAGTCTATTGATTTACATGTTATAGCCAATGCAAATTCTCGCATAATCAGTATAATTTTAATAATCATAAAATATATTTTGATTCAATAAATTCATAATAAAGCAAATAAATCAATATTTTATCAAAACTAAGACTAATGCTACAATTCTGTTCACATCTCGAAAGGGTAAGACTCGTATCATTACAAGATAGTTTCATTTTGTTGAACAGAATAGCTACATATGTTTCAAAATTAAATTACGATTATAGTTAACCATAGAAATGTGTAGCATATTCTTTGGTATATTCAAAACAACTTTAATTTTCAAACATAACCTAAGAAAAAACGCAATTTACTTCGAAAGCGATGAAAATATTCTATTTAAATTAGTGCTGGGAACCGAATCCGGATAATTAAGTTTTCGGACTACAGAACCTGGTAGCAAATTTCCATGGCGACGATCTAGTCGCACTGCAAAGTAGACGTAACTTTGTATAGCAATTTCTGTGTAATTGATTACGCATTTCAAATATATCGCGAATGTCGGATTCGGATCAGATTTCAGATCCGGATCTCAAATTATCGGAAAATTGGATTTTGAATCCGGGTATCCGGATCCAATTTTTTCAAATATTAACAGTACTAATTTAAATCTGAATTTCCGTATCAAAAGATAAGTATTATTTAAAAATTCGAATTTTTATGAACACGTATTTTATCCAGAGACGTTCCATGAACTTTTTGATGCGTTTTCACCTGTGTCTTACAGGCAAACTTCTTATCACAAATATGACAAGCGTACGGTTTCGTTGTACTATGCATTATTCTAACATGCTGATGCATATTATTCAAATTCGAAAAACTCTTATTGCACAATTGACACTTAAATGGTCTATCGCCAGTATGAACTCTTATATGATTAACTAACTCATTTCGGCCGGCAAATTTTTTCCCACACTCGGTACACAAATGATTTTTCTCCTGCAAATGCACAACTTGTACATGCCTTCGTAAATTCGTTTGTGTCGTTGAAGTCTGACCACAATACGAACAAATATAGGGTTTTTCACCGACATGAATACGTTTGTGTATTATTAAACCATCTGCAGATTTCAGAGGTTTGCCACAAATATCACAGACGAATCTCGGAGCTTCGTGTCGTTTTAAATGTTTCGCTAGATAATATTTATTTTGAAACATTTGCCCGCATTTTGGACAGGTATTTTTCTCGGGATTACTGCTAGGATCATGAACACTAGACATATGGATACTATATTGAGTCTGACTCAAAAATGATTTATCGCACGGAAAACATATATACCTAGTACCTAAATGATGAACTTTTACATGACTATTGTAAGTTTGTATGGTAAAAAATCCTTTATCGCACTCGTTACAATAATGCAAATAGTCGTTGTTATGGCGACGAACATGATCTCGTAATGTGGACGGTGTTACGAAATATTTTTCGCATATTGTACATTGAAAACGTTCGGCTCCATGTACAGTCATAACGTGATAGTTACATTTTTTATACGTGTCATACGATTCGTTACATATCGGACAAATGTATGTATTTGTTGCTTTATTTCTAATTGGCCTCGAGGTTAGATTGCCTGGAGTTGTCCTGGAAAGATAATTGCCAATCAAAACTACTTTTATATCGGTTTTTTTTTTTATCAATATTGATTTTTATTAATGTGTATGTTATAGTGAAAGTATATAGTATAACTTCACTGAAGTAATCAGTAATTAAGAAAAATAAATATTTGTTATGTTTAACAAATGAATATTTCATATTATAATCCGACGTTGCAATTAAGATAATATTTACAACAAACCAATGTTAATTTAAAGTATTCTCTTCATATAAAAATTCATAATTTTATTTCAATGTAATATATATGTACAATATAATGTATTCAACACACAAGTGTAATTATATTAAAAATACTGTAATATTTTTATCAATAACATATAAAATAAGTTCTTTAAAAATATAAAATTAAATAAATCTAACTAACAACAATTTCCAAAATTTAAATTATTTGCAACATTTCTGTACAGTCCATTATTCATCAGATAATTTTTTATTTACTAAAATAATAACAAAGATTGATCACGTAATGTCTCGAAATATATACGGGTGTTTATGGTGTTTTCTGTATCCTTTTAGGAGGCGATAGTATACCTCAAAATCTGAAAATGCCTTAGTAAAAGTCGTCTCATAAGCGAGGCAATAATTCTTTTAGTTTTTACATTAAACGATTAATTTGTTTTCAATTCTAGTCATCTACTACTAACTACTTAATCAGCATTGTTCAATAGTTATTACGTATACAACACCGAAATTATCGACCTTGGACCTTGCACTTTGAACATCTTTTGTAGTGAACAATGCTGATTATGTAGTAGATTTCTAGAGATTAAAATAAATTAATCATTTAATGTAAAAACTAAAAGAATTATTATCTCGCTTATGAGACGACTTTTACTAAGGCGTTTTAAGGTTTATCAACACCTTTTGAGATGTACTATCGCCCCCTAAAAAGATATAGAGAATACCGTAAACACACTATATTAATAAATTAATCTAACAAAAATAAAATAAGAAATTTCGAATTATTTAAATAATATAATAAAAAAGAATCTTAAGCGAAAAAAGTATGCATAATGTAATTCAGTATTAACAGTTGTAAACTAATTTAATTATTTAGTAAAATATAAATTCAGTGACATTATTTTTTTGATCAACATTTATTTTTGTTTTAGTTCTGATAAGTTTTACGTAATATAGTTTTGTTCGTAGAGCAATTCGAAACTCTACAATCGTCAGAAGTATGCACAGTTTAATTTTGGCTTGCCTTTGTGAACACTTCTAATAATTGCTGACAGTTTCAAACTGTTCTATGAACAATGTTTATCATAACGATATTTTAAAATTCTCATATAATAAAATTCTACGTTTAGAACCAACACAAAGCTTAAAAATAGTAATAATAATAATAAAAAACGTTTTATAGTCCCAAATTTAAATGAATTCCAACAATCTTATCCAGGGACGTTCCATGAACTTTTTGATGCGTTTTCACTTGAGTTTTGCACGCAAACTTCTTATCACAAATATGACATGCAAACGGCTTTGCAGTACTATGCATCACTTTAATATGTTGCCTTTTAATATTGGCATTCGAAAAACTTTTACTACACAAATGGCATGCAAAAGGTCGTTCGCCTGTATGTGTTCTCGTATGATTCACTAGTTCTGTTCGGCCAGCAAATTTTTTCCCGCACTCAGCACAAGAATGATGCTTCTCTTGTAAATGCACAACTTTAACATGTCTTCTCAAATTAGTTTGCTGATGAAAACTCTGTCCGCAGTAAGAACAAACAAATGGTTTCTCGCCGGTATGAAGACGTTTATGTATTATTAAACCATCTGATGAAGTCAGTGCTTTACCGCATATATCACAAACGTATCTAGGTGCTTCGTGTCTTCGTATATGTTTCGCTAGATAATATTTATTTTGAAACATTTGTCCGCATTTCGAACAGGTATTCTGTTCGGGATTACTGCTGGGATCATGTATGCTAGACACATGAACTTTATGCTGAGTTTGACTCAAAAATACTTTATTACACGGAAAACAAATATAACGAGTGCCTAAATGATGGACTTTAATATGACGATTATAAGTTTGTACCGTATAAAAACCCTTGCTACATTCTTCGCAAAAATATTGAAACTCGTTGTTATGACGACGCATATGATCTCGTAATGTGGCGGGTGTTACGAAATTTTTCAGACAGATTGTACATTGAAATTGTTCGGCGTCATGTTCGGTCATAATATGATATGAGCATTTTTTATATGTATCATATGTCGCGTTACATTTCGGACATGTGTAACTCTTTGTTGATTTATTTCTAATTGGCCTCGATAGATTATTCTGTTCATTTCCTTGGTTATTGGACGTCCTGGAAAGATAATTGCCAATATCAACTAGGGTAGTATGTTTTTTTTTTTCTATGTTATTTTTCTTATTATATATAATTGAACCAACCCTTCATCCATATTATTAACTTATCTTCATATACATAAACTTTTTCAGAAGAATACAATAAATTTCGATTTAGTAATTAAAGAATTAATATTATAAGCCTACATGTAAAATTACTTAATAGTGGATAGCAAAATTGTAAGTAAAAATAAAATCTTAACACAACTTCAATTTTTATTCTAAGTTTGTATATACATAGGGTTTGAAAAATTAAAGTAAACAATTTTACGTACATAAGATTAATTATTTAATAATAATACAAGACCAAACAAATCAAACGAAAGATGTAAAAAATAAATAAATACAAAAACATGTTTTACAGTATTCGAGCAATGGCAAGTATAATTGAAAATAATTTGTTACTGATTATTTAAGTAGTAACTTTCCATTACAATTTATAATTCTCGAATAAACCAAAAAAAATTACAATTTTGAAATGATAATATCTATGTATCTAGGGTGGAAAGGAACACTTTTTTGCACAAATGTAAATTGTCCAAGACGTTAGTCGAGGATAACATAACACAAAGAACGATAATGAGAGTTTCATCCGTAATGTATAGAATATTTTTCCTAACATTTTTACAATAATATTTACACTGTTATAATAATTTGTCACAATTTAACATAGTAAAAAATCTTTCAGAACTGATTATATAAAATAAATGGCTTTAGGTTTAAGTTCTATATTAATGTTTATTGATAATCGACGTTTCGACGAACTCAATAAACGTCTTCGACAGTAAAACTGATAAAAAAAAATAGTTTTCCTGATGAAAACGGACGTTGAGTTCGTCGAAACGTCGATTAACAATAAATATTAATGCAGAACTTAAACCTAAAGCAATTGTATTTTGGCATTATTTATTTTGTGTGACATGTAAAATATCTTTAATTGTATGTATTTATTAATAATATAACCAAATATCAATAACAATTTACTTCCGTCATGAATATCATAAATATATTGGTCTGTATTATCACCTCATTTATAAAAGTGATTTTTGCCAAAACTAGATACTTTTAACGTTTACTTCAAATTATTTATTAAGCACTTTATTTAAATTTTATAATACCAAATATAATAAAAATGATCGAAAATAGAAAAACTATTTACATTTGATGAAAAATGAAAGCAAAAAGTTATTTTGAAATTAATGATAGAAGCACTTTTTCACGAAAAAAATTAAGGTGACAAACAAATAATGACAAATTATTATAACAATACAAATATTGTAATATGTAAAAATTGCTTTAAATCACGTAGGTATATTTTAAATTATAACTGCATGACGTACACCCATTTCAAATTGACAGTATTAAAACATGTGTGAAATTTGTTCAGATGTCAAAAACTATACAAAAGATAAATTTGTCTTTGGAGAATGCTTGCTAGTTAGCTATTGTCAAATAAACTTTATTGAAACAAAAACGGAAAATAGTTTAATTTAATGTTTAGGCCGTTTTTTTATTAAGAGACTTCTCATGCACTTTAGCATGTTGTTTCATCAAACCATTCGAAGCAAATCTCTCACGACAAACACGACAAGAAAATGGTTTATCGCCCGAATGCATTCGCATATGAACAACTAAAGGTGTACGTTGCGTAAACTTTTTCTCGCATTGCGTACAGGCGTAAGGCCTCTCCTTCGTGTGCGTTCGAATATGTACCTTTAAACTCGACTGTCTACTGAAACTTTTCTTGCAAATTGTACAAGAATGAGGCCGCTCGCCCGTATGCACTCGTTTATGATTTAATAAGCTTTGTGACGAAGATAGAGCTTTACCACACGAATCACAAATAAAACTCGGACCATCGTGTAGTTTTATATGTTTCTTTAACGAATATTTATTAGTTAGCTTTGCATTACATTTCGGGCAACTGACCGGTCTAGCAATATAAAATGGATCGTGTATTGTTGTCATATGCGCACGATACGAGCCCTGACAAAGAAAGATTTTATCGCACGGAAAACAAATATACCTAGTACCTATATGGTGGACATTTATATGATTTCTATAAGATTGTTTCGAGTAAAAACCTTTATTACACTCCTTACAAAAATGCGAAAATTCGATACTATGAATACGCATGTGTTGTTTCAATAGATGAGCTTTTAGAAATTTTTTATCACATTCAGTGCAAGCATGCAAAGGTTTTGATTTTAAATGAGTTAATTCCATGTGAAATTTTAGCGAGCTAAATTGTTTATATGCTAATCCGCATATACGACATTGATAACATTTTCCCGTATGATCTCTTAGAATATGATGATAACATTGTTTGTATGTTTGAAATAGTGCTTTACAATTCGGGCAATTGTACAGATTTGTTTCTTCATTTCTAATTGGCTTCTTAACTTCAAGTAGTAGATTTACTAAAATTCCTTCTTTGGTAATAACGGATTGCCTGAAAAGATAATAATTATCACATTTTACATAGGCTCCAATTTATAGTCGATTAAAATATAAATAACTTTTATTTTTCAAAAATATATTTTTACAGTTATTTTGACACAATAAAATTTATAAAACTGTTCTCATACAGTCAGCCCGTATTCATAGTAACATTATGATGGTTTATACGTAGCTTATGTTAAAACAGTTCAATTATAT
The DNA here is from genome assembly GCA_963966155.1 of Clivina fossor. Lineage (NCBI taxonomy): Eukaryota > Metazoa > Arthropoda > Insecta > Coleoptera > Carabidae > Clivina > Clivina fossor. Next base: position 17,989,577 of record OZ014553.1, on the reverse strand, counting down.
TGTTTTATCTTTAAAAAAAAAAATTGATGATTTTCAGCTTTCTAATCATATTAGATGAAATATTTAAAAGTAGATGGTTACGTTTGGTATATTCATCTAATGTAATTAGATATTTTTTCCAGTTTGTTGTACATTCACCTATTCTTGCACATTGATTTATGATGCAATTTTCGATTATTTATCTAAACTTTATTTGAAATAATAATTTTTTTCAACTAATCTGTATACAGATAACTAACGTAATTGAAAATATTTAATATAATAGACAAATCATCTAAAATTTAGTCATCAAATTTCCAATTAAATGAAATAACTATTATACTTCTCTTTGTGTAGTAGCGAAAACAAAGATTTTTTTGTTGATTAATATAAAATTACCATTTTTAGAACAAAAATTATTGAAGAATATTCAAATATTATTAAATAAATTTTATTAAAAAAAAAAAAACAAATTGATTTGCATAGTAGTAAAAAATCTTTCCGAACTCATTATATTAAAATAAAACTGCTTTAGGTTAAAGTTCTGTATTAATATTTATTTATAATCTACGTACTCAACGAACCCAACGCCCGTCTTCATCAGAAAAAGATAAAAGTTGAGTTCGTCGAAACGTCGATTATAAATAAATATTAATAGAGAACTTTAACGTAAAATAGTTTTATTTAAAAATTAGGTTGCATTAACACTGATTTTATCAAGCGAAATCCCATGTACTTTAGCATGTTTCTTAACTTGACTATTCGAAACAAATTTCTTATTACAAATATGACACGCATAAGGTTTTTCTCCCGTATGTAATCTCATGTGTATAACAAAAGGTGTTCGCTGCGTGAACCTTTTATCGCATTGCGTACACGCATAAGGTCTCTCCTGCGTATGCGTTCTAACGTGTGTCCTTAAAACAGCCTGCTTATAAAAACTTTTCCCACACACCGAACATACAAATGGTCTCTCACCCGTATGCATACGTTTATGATCCTCTAGTCCGTTCGAGGACGTTAAAGCTTTACCGCAAAAATCGCAAATATAACTAGGACCATCATGGCGTTTCACATGTTTTGTTAAATAATATTTATTCTTAAATATTAAACCGCATTTGGAACACTTATATTGATCGGAAGCGATACTAGGATCGTGTAAACTTGTCGTGTGTATCCGAAACTGACTTTGACTACGAAATACTTTATTACAAGGAAAACAAATATACCTAGTGCCTAGATGATAAATATTGATGTGATTTTTGTAAGTTTGCATTTTGAAAAAACCTCGATTACATTCTGTGCAAAAATGACTAAACTCGTTATTATGTACACGCAAGTGTTGTTTTAATAAAGCTGGTTTTATAAATTTTTTATCACAATCGGTACAAGGATATAACTGTTTAGGTTTGAAATGTGATGTTTCCATATGGAATTTTAGTCCGCTCGAAGATTTATACTGTAATCCACAAATACGACATTTAACACGTTTACCGGTATGATGTTTTAAAATATGATTATAACATTGTTTATAGTTATCACTTATATTGTTACAATGTGGACAATTGTATTTATTTGTAGCTTCATTACGAATCGGCTTCTCAATCAGTAAACTCTTTTCTATTCCTTTGGAAATGGATGTCCTGGAAAGATAATTGCCAATTTCAGCACTTTTTTTTATTTATCGATGAATTATAAATTTTTTTATATTTGCTTTGTAATAATATTCATATTATATAAATATGTCTTTTAAATATTATTTCATCAACTTTATTTTAAAATGATAATTGATCAAATTTAAGGTAGTTCCACTTAAATGTACATAAATAATTTATAGTAGAACTTGCATATAGTTCCGCTCTTGAGAAAGAAAAAAGGAAATCGTTAAAAAATGAAGCTTTTCAGTGTGTTTTCATCACTAACATCACTAAATTAAAAGAAGAGAGGAAAAAGTCGCTATTCACGTGCATTCAGTATAACAAACGTACTTTAATCCCTTCTGAAATTAGGTTATAATATTTCTGTTTTTGCTTAAATCGCCATTAATTTATTTTGATGAACTAATTAAATCATTAGTTAATTTTTGAATGAAAAAAATACATTGACTTTACCGGGCTATGAACCCGGGACCTTTTGCTTTCGCGACAACTGAGCTACCATTGTGCCACAAAACCACGACGACAAAATAATGCATTTTCTATATTTTAATTGGTCATGATAAACTCATGAATTTAATCCAGACGAGTACATCACATGATGTGTCTATAAATCTATCAATGTTAGTATATATTTATATTCTTAATTACATATGGCGTATTATATATTAATAGTATATTAATAACATAATAAATTATATATACTAATATATATTACATATTAATTATATATATATACATACATATTAATATATATATATTACTAATAAATATTATATTACATAATAATAAATAACATAAATTAATAGTGATTTAAGCAAATACAAAAATATTATAACCTATTATATAATACGCCATGTGTAATTAAGAATATAAAACCCTACTGAAATTAATCGAAGTTATATACTTCATTCTGATTTCTATACTATATAATTTAATAGGAAATAATTATTCTAGATATTTTGAAATTAACACATAAACAAATCAAACGCAAGTTAAATTATCCAACTAAAATATCCTTTATATTATTATTTTGTACGTCAAATATATTATGAACATATTCTATTACTTCGTAAATTTCCCATTTTTGAGAATATATTTCGTAAACAATCTTGGTTACACAAATACTCAAATCAATAACAAATTAAATAATAATAATAATAATAATTAAAAACAATGTTCATATCATAGTTAATTTATTATAGCGATTTTGAAATGTACATCAAAATTTTCTCAAACTGCCAATTTATAATTTATAAAGTAGGTATATACACAGGTAATATTATTATTTGAAATAATTTAAAAATATATATCATAGCCGCCGCTTTCATAATATAGACTTAAACTAAAGAAATCGACATGGTTGTACAAAGGATTAACGTTAACCAAATAATTAAATTACCAACTGATAAATCAACGAGGTGGTTCAAAGACACTTGAAAAATCGAATTGCCTTGTTAACTTATTGATCCAGTTACCAAGGCTTTGCACAATTGAGCCTAAGACGGCAAAAAAACACCGATTTTAAATTCTATTGATATAATTTTTATTGTTGTAAATAAAACAATGTTTATTTGTCGGCCTAAAATTTACTTTAGTTTAGTATTTATTATAAAACCGGCTCCAAGTACTGCAGATTTATAATCACAATAAAAATAAATAAAATATATTTTGCACATTATTAAAAAAAAATATATATATATACACAAAAATAATTTAAAATCTTTATAATTACACACTAAGTATTAAAAAACTAATCTCAGACTATTTTTTCCTTTTATTATTCCTATCAGTATTAAGCGATCCATCCTGCAAGATATTAGCTAGCGCAATACCATGCGATTTGGAATGACTATTCAAAGTTGTTCTACAAATAAATCTCCTGGCACAAATAGCACATTCGAACGGTCTTTCGCCCGTATGCCTTCGTTTATGTATATTCAAAGTACCACTCTCTCGAAATCGTTTTCCACATACGTCGCACGAATATCTCCGTTCATTTGTATGCGTTCGCATATGCGTATTCATCGTATTTCGGAGTGCAAAAGTCTTACCACAAACCGAGCAAATATGCGGCTTTTCACCGGTATGAGTTAAACAATGTTGACGTAAACTTTTCGCTGAGGTAACAGTTTTCCCGCACGTATCGCAAACAAAACAATTACGATGTTTCCGTAAATGTCCGCGGTATTTTTCGCGATGATTAAATTTCTGCCCGCATGTAGGACAACAATATTCGCGTGGTATATAAGTCGGGTCGTGTGTTGTCATATGTTCTTTAAAATATTTCGCTGACATTAACGATTTGTCGCAGGGAAAACAAATGTAACGTTTGCCTTCGTGATAAACTTGCATATGCTCTTTATAGTTTTTATGTTCGATAAATCCTTTATCACATTGTGTGCAACGATATAAATACTGATTGTAATGCAACATGGTATGTTTTTGCAGGCTAATTGCAATTGTAAATCGTTTACCGCATAAATTGCACTCGTGCTTATCTTCATCTGGGTGCAAAGACATATGTTTTTTCAGTTTGTCTTTGGTATTAAATGCACTGTCGCATTTGCCGCACATGTGCAATATGGGTTGTTGCTTGTCATAGCCGTTTTCCGTTTTCTGCGTAGAATGCCTGCAAAGATAAGCCTAATTGTTATTTAAATTTCATTTCTTCCTTTTTTTTTTTAATTTGCATTCAACATTTTTGATTTAAAGAAATTAATTAATTTCTAAACATACTTCACTAATCAAGTCACTATCAGTACCAACAACAATAATAACAAAAAATATTTTTCAATAAATTTTCTAATTTCTATCGTGCCTTTTCCGGAATATAAATACATTCATGAATTCAATTATTTCATTTACTTTCACATTTATCACTCTTGAAATACACTGAATATTTATTGAACAAAAACAAAAAATGAAAACAATTATGATTTAATTTTTTTTTTCCTTTTACAACTCATTTTGTTCTAACCTTCTAATAAATAACAGATACCAATCTAATAAATAATAGCCAACTAAATCCCATCAAATTTCTCTGTCTGTCTCTGTCACTGGATAAATATGTATTATGAAAACTGTCATAATCTTATTTTTTTGTAGTTTTGTTATTACTATCTGCTATTACTTATCAAAAACTTTAAACAATTAGGTCTTAATACAATACAATACAGATTTTTAAAATCACAACTTAGGACAGTATTGAAGACACTGATTTAAATAAAATTCGACTTCCTTTAATAATTAATAGTTAATATTTTTTTTTAATAATAATTTATTAATTTTTAATCTAGTTTCTTTGTCACCTAGTAACGTTGTTTGTTTATTTATTATTGTTTGTTTATTATTTATGTCATTTTTATATATTTTTTCCTGATGAAGATGTACGAAGAGCGTATCGCAATGTCGATTATTAAATAAAATATTTATAAAACTTAATCCTAGAACTTTTTTATTTTAAATAATTGCATAAACAAATTTTTATAACTTCAACATGTGAACATAGGCTATTTAATTCTAAATGTTGAACGTAGGACATGTATTTGCAATTGTAGGACAGTCAGGCCGAAAGTGAGACGCCTAGCAACCCCAGATGTAGCCATCATATCGAAATACGTTTATTCATCAAAAACTGACAGATGAAATTTTTCTAATATAATATTAAAAAAAAAAACAATGAAAAAATATGCATTACTTTACAAATACTAATTTTAATCAAATTTAAAGATCACAAATTACACATAAATTTTAGCAATAACAAAATTTAAACTATATATTTTTTTTTAATCCTAATAAAAAAAAGTATTTTGCAATATACATTTCTATTAGAAAATACATAATTATCTATTTCTATATTCTTAATTACACATGACGAATTATACAGTGTGGAAATTAAGTAAGGAATAAATTCAGTAATTCCGTTGATATTAATTTTTTGGAAAAAAATCTCGAAGGGGTATAGCAATTTTGACTACAGCGAATATTTTCAGCCTATTTTCAGTTTCTTATGTCATTTGTTTTTCATGTTATGACGTCATCGACTTTTTTTAAAATGACAACCTATATTTTTTATTATTGATTTTGGTAGTACTTTTTATTCCGTTTCCAATCATATAAAATTTTCAATATGTTACATTTGTAAAAAATTGTGAAAAATAGTCTTAAAGTTTAAATATTAAAAATTAATCAACACGTTGTTGTGCACGGCACCGGTCCCTGGGGACCGGCAGTGAACTTTCCGTTTGGCCGGCGTCGGTCCCTGGGGACCTGCACTAGACTTTCCGTTTGGCCAGGCGTCGCGTCGGTTCCAGGGACCGACAGTATTAAAGTTAAAAAATAAATGTAGTCATTTCAATGAAATTTATTAAAACACTCTAAACAAAAATGTGGCTTGGATTTACACATATTACAAAACGTGACAACTTTTTTGGTCAAATTTTTGGCTATCTTGCGTCCATGTAGTTTTGAATTGTTATCATAACATCCCGAACAATATCTTCGGATTTTATGTACATCTCCTTCTTTTTTGTGTAATTTATGAACAATTCTTCTTTTAACTTGGATTGGAATTTCCTCATCTAGCCGCCGTCTGAGTGCATCCGTCAATTGTCTGCAAAATGCCGTGAGTGATTTATTTTCCTGTTACTTCTCGAAACATGAACAACAGTATTTAGGAAATAGCTCGAATGCTAACTTTTTGTATCACTTGAGAGTTCTGCTCAAGACCTCCAAATTAGAAAAACTATTTTATTAATAAAAATGGTACAATTGAGCGATATACAGAGAAAAAGCAAAATATTAACACTTATTTTATTGTGACATTTATAAATTGTATAATTCTGACAGTTGTAGCTAATGTTTTTTTATTTATATACCAATAACTAGATTAGTTTTGCCAATTTAATTAATTTTTAATATTTGAACTTTAAGAATATTTTTCTCAATTTTTTTCAAATGTAACATATTTGAAAATTTTATATGGTTGGAAACGGAATAAAAAGAACTACCAAAATCAATAATAAAAACAGAGGTTGTCATTTAAAAAAAAAGTCGATGACGTCATAACATGGAAAACAAATGACATAACTGAAAAAAGGCTGAAAATATTCGCTGTAGTCAAAATCGCTATATCTCTTCGAGATTTTTTTTCAAAAAATGAATATCAACGGAATTACTGAATTTATTTCTTACTTAATTTCCACACTGTATATTAGATTATAGTATTTTGTTTTTGCTTAAATCCCCATTAATTTATTTTGATGAACTAATTAAATCATTCAGTTAATTTCTGAATGAAGAAAAATTTATTGAACTTGCCGGGATTTGAACTCTGCATGTAATTAAATATATAAAATTATACTAACATTGCTAGATTTATAGATACATCATGTGATGTATTCGACTGGATCAAATTCATGAGTTTATCATGACCAGTCAAAATATAGAAAATAAATTTACCTTGTCGTTGTGATCTTGTGGCGTAAGTTGGTTAAGCGCAGTTGATGCGAAAGCAAAAGATTCCGGGTTCAAACCCGGCAAGATCAATGCATTTTTCTTCATTCAAAAATTAACTGAATGATTGAATTAATTCATCAAAATATATTAAGAGCGATTTAAACAAAAACAAAACACTATAATCTAATACAAAATTATCTAATTATTACTGTGTCTGTTTCTGTACACTATTAGAAATACTACCTAAAGCGGTACCATGCACTTTACTATGTTTTTTAAGTGAATTCAAAGACGCAAATTTTTTATCACAAATAGTACACTGATAAGGTCGTTCGCCTGTGTGGCCCCTTTTATGTATAACAAACGCACTATGATACGAAAACCTTTGTCCGCAATCCGTGCACGAATACGGTTTCTCCTTCGTATGACTGCGCATATGAACTTTTAGTTCAAATCTTGTTATGACTTTTTTCCCGCAAACTTCACAAGTAAATAGTTTTTCGCCCGTATGCGTTCTACGATGATTTCGCAAACTTTTCGCCGATGTCACCGTCTTCCCGCATATATCGCAAACAAAAACATTTTGATGTAATTTCACATGTCCATAATACTGATTCCGATTATTGTAAGTAACGCCACAAGTCGTACAGCAAAATTCACGTGGTATATAATTCGGATCGTGTGTTCTCATATGTTCCTTGTAATAATTAAAACTCATTAAGGATTTATTGCATGGAAAACAAATATGACGAACGCCCTCGTGATAAACTTTTAAATGTTCCTGATATTTACCGGGAGCATTATATCCTTTCTTACATTGTACGCAATTATAAGGATATTTATTGAAATGACGATTTCGATGTCTTTTTAGGAGAAAAGATGAATCGCACTTTCTTCCACACACGTCACAAATAAATTGTTTTCCATTGTGATGCAAGGTATGACGATGCAGTTTCGATTTGGTGTCAAATTTTTGATCGCAAATATTGCAAATATGCAAATTAGTATTTCCCGATGTAGACTGAATATTCGTGGTGTTAATCCTGTAAAGATAAGCTGGTCTGAATTTATCTTCTGCTTTTGTACATTGATTTAATTTTAAAAATAAGTACGAATAAGTGATAAATATTGTAAGTTTTATTTAAAAAAATTATATTTCATAAACTTAGCAATTTATACATAAATATCAATATATTAACATATTTTATCGAAAATCATCAGTAATATACAGATCTAATATGAGAACTGTACACAAATTACTACAAAAATTATTAAAATAAAAATTTGCTATCACCAATATAAATGATCAGTGCAAGATTTACGTATAAGCTAAACAAGATATAGCTTAGGGCCCCCACTTTCTTGGGGACCCCAAAAAAAAATTGTTCGAGTTAGCAAGTGTTATATATACTTAAATATATACTGCTCACTATAAACACGGAAACTCGCCTGAATTGCTCTATATCTCAAATAGCTTAGGGCCTTATCAAGTCTAAATCCGGCCCTGTAAATGATTATTATTCTTGTTAACACTTTGCAATAAATCAAATATTTTAACATAGTAAAAAATCTTTCAGAACTCATTATAATAAAATAAAGTGGTTATAAGTTATAGTTCTACATTAATATTTATTAATAATCGACGTTTCGACGAACTCAACGTCTGTCTTCATCAGGAAATAAGATACAAATTGTGTCACTTTTTATTTCAAATATTTTATTTTTTTAAAAAAAAAACAAATAATATATATATAATATTGAAATATCTCGTATATAAGAGTTTAAAATCTTTTTTTTTTGCAATAAAAATTCTTTTTATATTATATACTGCTTTTATTTATAATTATATAAATTTATACAAAATTCATCTACAAGTTTATACAGTGTTTTTCAAATTTATAAAAAAGAAAATACATATATGATTTTAAAGAACCATTTTTGTTAATATTTTAATTTTTTAATAGGTCCTAGTTCACAACCAAATGCATAAATTTTTTAAAATTATAACAAGTGTCAAATTTTCCATTAATTAACACTAATTTAAAAATTAGTTTACTGTTATGGCAAAAGCATTTATTGATATGTAATATAAATATAATTGAAATTCTTATTTTTCTATTGAAGCTACTCGTTAACTAAATTAATTATTTTACGTCATCATAGAATATCTTTGGGAAAAAAACTGCATATCATAATAAAATTAAGTAAACTTTTATTATAAAATTATTAAAAATAACCAGTCATTTGAACTGACAGTTGTAAAATAAAAAAATCATTCATTTTTAACATAGTGAAAAATCTTTCAAAACTCAATAAAATGAAACGGCTTTAGGTTTAAAGTTCTGTATTAATATTTATTAATGATGGGTGTACTCAGCATCAAGAAAAATGACGATTTTTCCTGATGAAGACGGACGTTGAGTTCGTCGAAACGTCGATTAATAATAAATATTACGAGTAATACAGAAACTTAAACCTAAAATCGTTTTATTTCATTCATTTTTGATTACTACCATCGGCAATTAAATCAGCTAAAGCCGTACCATGTACTTTCGTATGTATTTTTAGCGTATTTCTCGTTATAAATCTTTTCTCACAGATCGTACAAGAAAATGGTTTTTCGCCGGTATGTCTCCGCTTATGAATCGACAACGAACTAAGCTGTGAAAATTTCTGTCCACATTCCTCACAAGCGTAAGGTCGTTCTTTCGTATGCGTCCTTCGATGCGTATCCAATGATTTCTTATTAACAAAACTTTTCCCACACTCCTGACAAGTAAAGGGTTTTTCGCCAGAATGTATCATTTTATGATCGCGTAAACTACCACTAGAAGTGACTCGTTTCCCACATACATCACAAATAAACAAATGATTGCCTTTATGCGCACGAATATGACGATTGTATTGTACGCGACCGTAAAATGTTTCCCCACAATCGGGACACTTTTTCTCCTCCGGTACGTAATCGGGATGATGTGTACGCATATGAAATCGATAATAACTTAAATCCGTTAACGACTTATTACACGGAAAACAAATATAACGAATGCCTTCATGATGTACGCGCAAATGTTCTTGATAAGTATGCAATAAAATAAAACCCCTATTACATTCGTCACATCGATATGGGAAATTATTGAAATGTCTAATTTTATGACGTTCCAATACCGCCTTATTTTCCCATTTTTTCCCGCAAACATCGCACTCGTAACTATAGTTACGTAAATGACGATTCTCTTTATGAATGCGTGCTTCGGATGCGTTAACAAATAGTTTATTGCAGATGTCGCATTTGTGTGTTTTTTCACGATGGCGTAGCATGTGACGTTTCAGTTTGCTTACAGTTGTAAATATACGTTCGCACTGGTTGCACGAATATTTATCTTCTGTTTCGATGTCTTGTTTTAGATTAGATTCTGAAAGGGGATTGCTGGTGTTGTACCTGCAATGACACAACCTAACCGTTACAAATTACAGAAATATATTGTGATTCATTCGAGATATCTCGAATTAAAATTGAAATCATTCGGATGATGAACAAACAAAAACGTGGCAAGATTTCCATAAAAATATACAAATTAGACAATCTTAAGGCTCAAGTTTTATTTTAATTATTCAAAATCAGCGCCAGTCAACTTAACCAAGTAGCAAATAACCATGAAACTATGAATACAAAGGAAGCTAGTATGACTGATAGAAAATGCACTTAAAGTGAGGAGATTCAAAAAAGATGTCAACATATAACATATAATAATAAAAGTATGTATTTAGTTAAATACTGTAATTTTAGTAAGTTTATTTTGTTGTACCCCATTTACATACACTTTTTACTTTATTTAATAAATAATTAAATATTAATTTATGTAATATAACAGAAATTTAAAATATTTCTATTATTATAATATTCAGTTATTTAAAAATGCATTCGAATGATATCATTTGAATGATCAGTCGATTATGATATTCATTTGAATGTCGATCATTCGATTATGCCCATCACTACACCAATACTATCTTTTAATTCTGGATAGAAATTTTATCAATTTTTCTTCTTGTACAAATCAAACAATAAACTAAACCGCATACATTATTAAATATTTTTCAAACACAGTTAGTTCTATGGAATGTTTACTTAACTACTTCTATTAGTTTTATAAATTTTAAAAAATAATGCGGTGCCAATTTAGTTTGCATCTCATAAGATATTCATCTTTTTCTATCAAAAGAAGAATTCCATTTACTAGAAAAAGACCAAATATTCAGTGACTATAAGTCTTAACAAATGTGACCATAAATCTTTTTTTTATATATATTTATATCATTAATCCTACCTGAATTTAAAAATTTATTTTCTTTTTTTACTTTATATATTTGTTAATAATAATTAAATATTTATAACACTATCAGTAAAATATGCTTTTTAAATAATTATTTTTTTATAAAATTTGTAAAAATATATCTTTTAATTTTTAGTAAATACTTGTATTCATTTTATTAATATTTAGAAACTAAAAAAATATGTATGTAATTATTCAAAAATAGCAAATAGAAAAAAAAATGTCTACTTCTTTCTAATAATTTTGAAAACCGTGTATCATTTCATATAAAAATAAAATTAAATAAGATAAATAATAACACAATTACTTTGTAAAATATCACAATATTTATTAAAAATTAATTAATTCAGACTTACGATTAGTCTAAAGATGATCTAACGGTTGAAACTGCAGTAACTAATTTTTAAATAAATATTGTTATATTTTACAAAGTAATTGTGTTTTATTATTTTATCTTATTACTCAATATGTATCACGAAGTAAAGACTGATCAAATTAAATTAAATTAAATTAAATATTAAATTAGGTAATATACAAAAATTGAAATAGAAACTCCGATATAAATGTAGGTATATACTTAAGTATATTGATTTATTACAAAAAAATATAACAATATAAAACGTTAAAAAAAGTATAATTTACATAAAGTTGTGAACAAACTTTTTAAAAGTATATGTACATTTTTTTTTCAAACAAAGTCCTAAATAATTAGTATGCTAAAAAATATAAATAATAAATTGTCGAGAAATAAAATATTTTTTTTACCTAATATATATTTTTTTTCTAGATTATTTTTTATCGAATTGCATCTAATAAAAAATATTTCAATAAAATCTTTTTATACAGATAGTCTTTTTAAGCGCAATTCTTGATGTAGAATTTCAATTATTTGTCCATTTCCCACGGTCCGTTCGTTTGTCTTCTCAAAGTTCGTAAAAAATTAGACAATTGGGTTTTAGATGGTTCTAATAAATTTGTCGCTCTAAACGCAGCTACAATCGCCTTCGGTTTAACCACACCATTTCTAAATAAATTACTAACAAATTCTTTACTATCATTATCCATACCACGAGTAGACGAATTGTTACAATGAATATGTTCGCAATTTGTGGAATATAGTGAAACTTTCAAATCAGACGAATGATAGAGTAAATAAATGGCCGACGGGCATTCGTTTTCACGATACTTGCCCATTTTGCATCGAAATTCAACTCGTTCACCATCGTGACTTAGTTTTGTTGATGTTTTACTCCATACACCTTCATTTTGCACATATAGTTCAGCTTCGGAAGCGGCTACAAACTCTTTCATTTTGATCCACGCTCGTGCCTTGCCACGCCGAGATCTTTTACTTTTGTTTTCAATTATTTTCTCATCTATATCACATTTAATAAATTCTTGAACAAATGCTGGTTGTTGCATTACTTTATATTCATATTCCACAAACTCTTGAACAAATGCTGGTTGTTCCATTGTACTGTAAGGATAAATTATTATATTTATTAATAGATATGATTAGTGATAGATCATACTTGATGTGTATATATAACTGTTTTATTAACAAAACAAAACATATCTGATTGGATACCCAAATATAACCTTAATATGTTCACATAACTTTTTACACTTTTTGTCGTTAAAACTAATATTTCGTCTTTCACTTATACATTTTTTATCATTAAAATAAATATTTTATTAAATTTTCCTGTCGTTAAAAAGTAAAAGTATTAAATATTGGAAAGTAAATTAAAAAAAAAAACTAATAAACTTGTAAAATTAAAGAAAATATATTTACAAAAAAATTAAGATTTTTCAATTTAAATATTGAAATTTAAATCATTATAACAGATTTGACAGAATATTGAATACAATATAAAATTAATAAATAAAATGATATTATTAGCTACTTGAATTATCAAAAGAAATGGCAAATTCCTAATCATTTAAACAAACATGAATCATATAGCGTTTTCGACTGGTATGCACTTAGGTCACTCGCTCTTAGAGATAATTTAAAGTCTACAGAAAATCTGATTATTAAAAAAAAAAATATATTGTAGATGATGATTAAAATGTTATAAAAAGACTGTTTTCCGTATAGTTAATTACAAGATCTTCTAAATAATTTTTAATAATTGTTTTTTTTTTCTAATATTTTAAAAGTATTATATCTTTTTGTCATCACTACTAGTTGATAAATTAAATAAAATTATAGTTACTCAATTTTCCGTTCAAATTGAAACTTTTATAGTTCCTAAATTTTCCGTTCAACACGGTAATAAATGTTGTACTGCGAGTGACCTGAGAGCAAACTAAGCGAAGCAAACTAATACAAATCGAACAATATTTCTCCCTGAAAGTATCAATCAAACACACGATTCTCAGCCAGAACGCTCTCAGTGCGCCCTAGATCAGTCAATCAAAAACGCTAATACATGTCGTCAGCTTGAAGCAGAACTAGCCTATCACCATTTTTTTTAATATTGAGGTTACAGTGTTTTCTTTTTGTTAATGTTTATACGGAAAATATTTTCACATAAACCACAGTCGTAAGTAGGAACTAAATTCTGCATCAAGAAGACGATACGTCTGCGATACTAGACAATATATAAATTTTATTTTCATAAATATTTCACATCACTAGCGCCGTACACGTTTGTGTAATTACTAACCAAGCACTAACTTTATTATCAAGATAGCCAGCCGTATTCTTAATCTCAAATTAATCAATAAACCATTTTGCAATAATGAGTGAAATTTATCTCGAAATATGTCCAATAACAGTCAAGTCAGCCAGGGCAGTACCATGTACTTTCGAATGCATCTTTAACGATGTCTTCGTTATAAATCTCTTATCACAAATATTACAAGAATACGGTTTATCTCCCGTATGTCGTCTTCGATGTATCGCCAATGGACTTAACTGCGTGAACCTCTGTCCACAATCCTGACAAGCATAGGGTCTTTCATTCGTGTGTGTTCTCAGATGTACTTTCAATGTACTTTGACTTGTAAAATTTTTCCCACACGTCTGACACGTATGTGGTTTCTCGCCGCTATGTATCATTTTATGATCACGTAAACTTTTCCCGCTTGTCACAGTTTTCCCACAAATATCACAAATAAATGTCGTGTTACGATGGTTCTCTCGCATGTGTTTATTATAACCGCTACGATCGTTAAATATAGCTCCACATTTCGAGCATTTATTTTCGCGTGGTACATAATCGGGATGGTGTGTCTTCATATGCTCTTTAAAATAATTCAAGTTAGTTAACGATTTATTACATGGGAAACAAATATAACGTATTCCTTCGTGATGCACCCTAATATGTTCTTGATATTCTCCCGGGACAATAAAGCCACGATTACACTCTTTGCATTTGTATGGAAATGTGTTAAAATGACGCATTTTATGTTTTCGCAATGTAGCCATAGATTCCCATTTTTTACCGCATACATCGCATTCATGCGTAAAATTACGTATATGAACGTTTTCGCGATGTAATTTTACTTCGGTTAAAGTGATAAACATTTTCCCGCATATATCGCAGACATGCTTACGTTTACGATGACGTGTCATATGACGTATTAGTTTTGCTTTTGTGTCGAAAGAATGATCGCATTTGCCGCAAGTATGTAATGAAGATTGATGATTTCTTGTGTCCGAATTTTTCTTTTTCTTGTTGGTATGCCTGCAAAGATTAAACTTAACCGTTACAATCTAATCGGGGCTAAGTCTTTGATCATATCTTCTTCAATATTTTATTCAGAAATATGAACGAATTTTTTAAGTCAACAATTTGTATTTTTTCTGTAAGAAGTTATATAAAATATAACAATTACAACAAAATTAGTATACAATTTTATGAAAATTTATTTACAAAAAAAAAATAAAGCAAAATCATATAAAATTTCTCTACATGTAACAACTACAACTATACAATTTTGTAGACAATTACATTAGTAAAAAATACATAAATAATATTTAAATCCTATTATCAGTTCACGGACAAAATGACAGGTTTTTAATTCTATTAGGGCAAAAAAATTGTTTTACACTAATTAAAAATTCTTAATAAAAATATTATTTTACAGAGATGATCACATGCTATAAATTTCAAACTAATAAAAAGTATTCATTAATTCATGTAATTTGTCTAAACTTTATTTGAAATAACGATTTGACTTCAACCAATTTATATGTAGATAAACTAATCAATATGATTAATAAATATACAAATCATCTAAAATTTAGCCATCTAATTTTAGTTTTTACTGTGTAAGTATTTGTATTTTTTATACAAATGTCCAAATAAATTTCAAACTCAGATTAACAGATTTTTATTATCTTTTTATTTATTTTATTATCTTTCACTATTATTACAGAAAAATCAAATACATATAATCCCTAATTGTAAAAAATATTCAGTCAACTTACTCCATACAAAATACGAAATATTCCGTCTTCTTCTATATAAAAAAGAATTTCCTTTACTAGAAAAAGATAAAATACCTCGTAACGCTAATATAAATCTTTCAATATAATTTTAAATTTATTGCACATTATTTAAAATATCAGTCTCAAAGCCAACATTATTCAAATCAGCTAATGCCGTACCGTGCACTTTCGAATGTATTTTCAGCAAAGTTCTCGTTATAAATCTTTTATTACAAATCACGCATTCATACGGCTTTACACCCGAATGCCGTCTCTGATGTGTAACCAGCGAACTTCTCTGTGTAAATTTCTGCCCGCATTCCTCACAAGCAAACGGTCTCTCCTTCGTATGAGTACGCGAATGTACTCTCAGTACATTCAAACTTAGGAAATTTTTTCCACACACCTGACAGGTAAACGGTTTCTCTCCCGTGTGAGTCATTTTATGATCGCGTAAACTCGCACGACTCGTCACTGTTTTGCCACAAACATCACAAATAAATATATTGTTTTGATGTTTGCGCATATGAACCGTATAACGATTTCTATGCTCAAATATTTCGCCACAATGCGAACATTTAATTTCCATACTATAATCGGGATTATGTGCGTTCATATGCGCCTTAAAATAATATAAATTTGTTAAAGATTTATTGCAAGGAAAGCAAATATATCTAACGCCTTCGTGTTGTACACGAATATGTTCGCTTAATTTATCCTTCGAAACAAAACCCTTGTTACAGTCGTTACAACGAAAAGCGTATTTATCAAAATGCCGATTTTTATGCAGCTCTAAACTCTGACTGTAACCACTACGCCATTTTTTACCACACACATCGCATTCGTGATAAAAATCACGAGTATGTACGCCACGTTTATGAACCTTTAATTCGGTGGGAGTTATAAAAGTCTTTCGACATACATCGCATCCAAATGTTTTGGTGCGATGACGTGCGAGGTGCATAACGTATTTTCGATTGTTGTCAAATGTGCGACAACATTGTGTGCATAGAAAGGTTTGTTGCTTTGATGAATGTAGGAGAGATGATTTTTTGAGTTTTCGGCCGATAGAATGATGTTTGCCCAAAGATTTGATGTTCCTGCAAAGATAACCTGAACGTTATCATTTAATAGTTGTTCATATATTGGAAGTTTAATGGTTTCTTGTAAGCATTTTTTTGTTTTTACACAAAATAAATCATATATACTACTACGCCTATATACTTTTATAACCTTTTGTTCCTTTAAAAAAAAAAAAAAACTATTAGATAATAATAATCGATTAATGAGTAAAGTATGTAGATTATTTATTTTAAATTTTCGACCAACAGTCTTAAATCAAAAATTAAAAGTCCAAACAAAAATGCATATTTTTGAGATCTAACTTAGAGTTATGCCTTTTAAATGAAAATTTACTAAAAATTTAATGTTTTACTTTTATCAATTGATCTATAATTATTTTTTAATAAATACCTAATAACCTGAAATATTATTTATTTGTAAAAGTATCTATGATACACCAGTGGAAATTATATAATAATTAGGAATAAAGTAAAGGTGTTAAAATATTTATTACTCAATTTATAATTGAATTATTTATTGAGATATTATCTTTCACAATTTCAGAGATTTAATGATAATTACAAAACAAATATCAACTAACGTTATAAAAATAAAAATCGTTCAATAAAGATTTTATTTCACAAAACTTTAAATACACTATTTATTTATCTTATGATTTTGTAATAGAAAAATTTCTACGAGTAGATTACAGATCAGCTAACGCAGTACCATGAACTTTTAAATGTATTTTCATCAAATTTTTCGAAACAAACGCTTTCTCGCAAATCGTACACGAATACGGTCGTTCACCAGTATGATATCGCAAATGTATCTTCAGCGTATTTCTTTGCGTAAATCTTTTATCACAATGTGTACAAGCATGAGGTTTTACTTTCGTATGCGTCAACTCATGCAATTTTAATAAACTGGTTTTATTAAAACATTTACCACAAATCTGACAGACAAACGGCTTATCGCCCGAATGTAACATTTTATGATCGCGAAGACTTCCGGACGAATTAACAATTTTCCCGCATAAATCGCAAACATATCGTACCGGTCCAGACCTGTGTGTCCTAACATGTTTTCGATAAATATATCGTTTGAGAAATACCTCACCACAATCGGGACATTTATGCTCAACTGGTTTGAAATTAGGATCGTGTCTTTCGCGCATATGCAACGACAAATAACTCTGACTACGAAAGGTCTTATTACAGGGAAAGCAAATAAACCGTAAACCACTATGAACCACTTCATAGTGTTCTTGCAAGTGTTGTTTTTTAAAAAAACCTTTTTGACATTTCTCACAACGAACAATATAATCTTTACTATGATGTCGAAAATGCTGATCCAAAGCAAATTTATTTACGTATTTTTTCTCGCACATTGTACAATGAAATTTACGAGCGGATAGATCGTGTACAGTTTTTCTATGTGCTTTCATTTCGTGTATTGTACGAAATATTCTCGGACATTCTATACAGGAAACGGTTTTTTGTAAATGTGTCGTTAGGTGATTGTACATTTGTCTATATTTGGAAAATTGTTCATTGCAATATTTGCACGAATGTAACTTCTTGGTAATTTTTTCAGTTTTCAATATTGGAAGCGCCAGATTTGCCACACTGTATTCACAGATCCTGGAATAGATGATTTGCTTTTAGAAACGAATATCGTCAACTTCTTTAAGATTGTCGTCATATTAGATAATATACGTAATTGTTTATACATCTTATATTATTAAACGAGAAATTCTTATACATTTATTTGAGTAAATTGCATCTTGGAAATAATTTCGATGAAATATAGTGAATCTACGTTTTCGGGTGAGAGTAAGCGATTTAGCTAGGTTCCAACTTTGGAAAAACTCATTACAATTAAAAAAAAAACAACTTATTTTTGTAGTCCTTTTTGACACAATGAATATTTTGATAGTAGAATAAATTAAGTGATAAATTTTAGTGTTAATTAAGTTAATTTTTATAAATAACATTAACATAGGTATTTATTTCAATGAATTTAAGGGGGAAAATACATGTGTATGATAAAAAAGAAAGATGATTTTCTACAATTTTTTATATCGTAATGAAATCGTACAAAATTGAACTGTTTGTTCCATGTAATCATATATATTTTCAGCTATAAATACGATATTTTTTTGAAGAATCGAAATCCATCCCTCATCAAGTTAAAAGCGGTTGTACACTGGTCACAGAAAAGACGCCCTTAGTTGGCATGATGTGTAGCACCTGTTGGAAACAAAATTATCATGCGATGAGCATGGAATCACATTCTTAATGAAATTCCACTCTGAATCAACCTATTTTAAATGAACAATATTCATAAATTATATATATTATATATATATATATATATATATATATATATATATATATATATATATATATATATATAATTCAGATGAAATTTTGAACTTGTTTTTTCAACGTGAGTTCATATACAAAATTTATGAATATTATTCATGTAAAACAAGTCGATCCAGAGCGGAATTAATTAAGAATGTGATTTCGTGCTCATCGCATGATAATTTTGTTTCCACCAGGTGCTATACGTCACGGCATCCAAGAGCGTATATATATACAGGGTGTCCCCGGATGGGGTTGCCCACTCTTGTAAACTTTTTTATTTTGGAGTTTTCGGCAAAATGTTATTCTTTATAAAAAGTTTTGCTTGACCTGAAACTTATTTTTAGCCTACTTTCGATTTTTTAAAATCAAGTAGGCCTTTCCAGTTGAGCAAAAACTATTTTCATTTTAGGTAAAGTACCTTTTCTGTTCACAGTATGCCAAAATCTTGTTAAGAAAAGTTGTTCGGAATGAGAATATAAATATATATTATTACATGGAACAAACAGTTTTATTTCGTACGATTTCATTAAGATATAAAAAATTGTTGAAAAATCACCTTTCCTTTTGGCATTTACATGTGTTTTTCCCCTTAAATTCGAAACCAAATCAAACGAATGATGTAAGAAAACAGTAAATATAAATGGTATACGTCATAATATCCTTTCCATACTGTTAAATTAGCAATGAATTGAAATATTTAAAAGATCCAGACGAACATAGCCCGGTCTTCCTAATATTTTATTTTAATTACCAACTTTCAGTCCTACTAAAATATATATTTATTTTCTAAAATCTTAATAATCCATCAGACAAAAATATTCACTTCGTACTTAGGATTACTTAAAAGAACAAATATAAGTATTAAAATAAAATTTTTCCTTAATTTCTTTAAAGTTAGTTTACAATTTACTATAAATGTCGGAAATATACTAAAAAATTCGTATTTTTGTAAAAAAATTTAGTATTTTTGAAGATTTCAGTCGGACTCAATGCGAAATAAGTTAGGTAAAAAACAAGTTTATATTATTATTTTCAGTGGGGGAAAGAGAATTATAAATAAAGAAAATTCTTCAAAGTATTAGTAATTTTGCAAAAATACAACATATTCTTCATCCATAAACCTATATATTTTTATTAGGCTTATCAAAATTAACAACACAATGCGACTTAGCATGATTTTTCAAATTAGACAGCGTCACAAATTTCTTATTACAAATTGAACAACCAAATGGCCTTATGCCACTATGATATCTCATATGTGTATCTAAACCAGCTTTTTGCGTAAAACATTTCTGACACTCAGTACAAGTATAAGGTTTCTCCTTTGTATGGGACCTTAAATGAATTCGCATCGATGAAATAATCCGAAACTTTTTCGTACAACCTTCATACGTACAGGCACAAGCCTTTTCACCCGTATGTATCAAATTATGATGGCGTAAACTTTTCGAACTCGTCATAACTTTCCCACAAACATCGCATATAAATTCTCTCTTTTCATGACGCTTAACATGTGCTCGTAACGCGTTATCATTATTATAAGTTTTCCCACAAATCTCGCACGTAAATAGTTCAGTACTAAAGTGTATTTTCGTATGAGCTAAATAATTACGTCGTGCCGCAAAAGTAAGTCCGCAATGTTCACAAGGTATTCGATTTCCTTTATGTATAGCCTCAATATGTTCAGCGAGTTCGCTCCGCGCGAAAAAACCTTTCCCGCATTCTAAACAAGGAAACGGATAATTTTTCTTATGCCGTTTCTCGTGTCTATATAAACAGGTACTACTTTTAAATCGCGCATCGCAATAGCTACACGCAAAGTTACGTTCAGTTATGTGAAGTTTCTGATGTGCGAAAAATTTATACTTATCACAGAATGATTTCGGACATTGATCGCATTGAAACGTACGACCATCCGTATCATGTTTAAGCTTGTGTTGGTTTAAATTCGACGCGGTATAAAAATTTTCCGGGCATTGATCGCACGATTTCGTTTTACCGGAATGACGAACTCTATGTCGGTTCAAATTTGGTTGATTTGCAAATGTTTTGCCGCATATGTCACATGTAGCGTCCGATAACTTAGCCGTTCCCGTTTGTAATGGATCCACCCTGGAAAGAACCAATTGTTACTACACTAAAACTACCAATTATCCTAGTTCCATCTTTTAATACATGTTTTTCGCAAAATATACTGTACATAGACATTTAAAAATATCTTCCAATGTATGTAAGTATCATAGCTAGCAATATAATTCTGCTAAAGTGGTGAATGTACGGTTTTTAAAGGCGACAAAGCGATAAAAGTAAGTCTCGATTTTAATCAAATTCATTTAAAATAAACGAATGAAAATTCTAAAATTCGTTTTGACATAATGAATATTTTAACATATTGCTACTCTAATTTGGTCATAAAAAACATTAACAAATTTATATTCATGTCAGAATGACAAAACATAATCATTTGCAGAACAAGACAAATGATAATTTTTTAATAATGTTAATTGTTAAAAAATATTAAAATAACATTACATAGGTAATTAAATGGGTTTAAGTTCGAAATGATGTGAGACAATAGTAAACATAAATGGCATATGAGTCAAAATATTTTTTCTATATTATTAAATAAACCATTTTTAACTATTTAACGAATTCAGTCCCTCCTGGATCGAGCAAAGCCTGATAGTTTATTTTAATTGAAAACTTTCAGACCTACTAAAAATATAGATTTGTGTTCATACTTAGAAATACTTAAAAGAACAAACAAATATATTAAAATAAAAATTTATTTCTCAACAAGTTAGTTTACAATTTTCTAGAAATCGGAAGGAATACTTAATAATTCGTATTTTTGCCAAATCACACGACTTTATGCGGCAGGTTGGATAGAATTTTTTTTTTACAAGTTTTCAGGAAACAAAATGAAAAAAGAAATAAAATGGCTTTAGGTTTAAGTTCTGTATCAATATTTATTGATAATCGACGTTTCGACGAACTCAACGTCCGTCTTCATCAGGAAAACTATAAAAGCCATTTTTTTTAGAGTTCTGAAAGAGATTATTACTATGTTGAAAAAAGAAAATTCTAAGTACTAATAATTTTACAAAGAAACAAAATTATTCAATATTCCTGCAACATATACGTCATCCATAACCTATATATTTTTATTAGGCTTATCAAAATTAACAACATAATGCGACTTAGCATGATTTTTCAAAAGAGACAGCGTCACAAATTTCTTATTACAAATTGAACAAACAAACGGCCTTATTCCACTATGATATCTCATATGTATAACTAAACTACCTCTTTGCGTAAAACATTTCTGACACTCAGTACAAGTATAAGGTTTCTCCTTTGTATGGGACCTTAAATGAATTCGCAACAATGTATTAGTCCGAAACTTTTTCGTACAACCTTCATACGTACAGGCACAAGCCTTCTCGCCCGTATGTATCAAATTATGATGACGTAAACTAACCGAACTTGTCAATACCTTTCCACAAATATCGCAAATAAATTCTTTCTTTTCGTGACTCTTAACATGACAACGCAACGCTTTATTAGTATTATAAGTTTTCCCACAAATCTCGCACGTAAATAGTTCAGTACTAAAGTGTATTTTCGTATGAGCTAAATAATTACGTCGTGTCGCAAAAGTAAGTCCGCAATATTCACAAGGTATTCGATTTCCTTTATGTATAACATCAATATGTTCAGCGAGTTCGCTCCGCGCGAAAAAACCTTTCCCGCATTCTAAACAAGGAAACGGATAATTTTTTTTATGTCTTCTCTCGTGTTTATATAAACAGGTGCTACTTTTAAATCGCGCATCGCAATAGCCACACGCAAAGTTACGTTCAGTTGTGTGAAGTTTCTGATGTGCGAACAATTGATACTTATCATAAAATGATTTCGAACATTGATCGCATTGAAACGTACGACCATCCGTATCATGTTTAAGCTTGTGTCGGTTTAAATTCGACGCGGTATAAAATTTTTCCGGGCATTGATCGCACGATTTCGTTTTACCGAAATGACGTATTCTATGTCGGGTCAAATTTGGCTGATTTACATATGTTTTGCCGCATATGTCACATGTAGCGTCCGATAACTTAGCCGTTCCCGTTTGTAATGGATCCACCCTGGAAAGAACCAATTGTTACTAAACTAAAATTACCAATTATCCTAGTTCTATCTTTTAATAAATTTTTTCGCAAAATATACTACATAGACATTTAAAAAAATATCTTTTAATGTAAGTATCATAGCATACAATATAATTCTGCTAAAGTGGTGAATGTACGGTCTCGGCAGGTCTCGATTTTAATAAAATTCATATACAATATGAAATATTTACAATGAATATTTTAACATAGTGCTACTCTAATATGGTGAACATTAAAAACATTACCAAGTTTATTATCATTTCAGAATGACAAAATATAATCATTTACAGAACAAAACAAATGATAATTTTTTTAGTATGCTAATTGTTAAAAAATATTTAAATAACAATAACATAGGTATTTAAATAAGTTTAAATTTGAAAGGATGTGAGATAACAGTAAACGTAAATGGCATATGAGTCAAAATATTCTTTCTAAATTATTAAATAAGCAATTTTTAACTATTTAACGAATTCAGCCCCTCCTGGATCGCGCAAAGCTCGATCTTTCTGATATTTTATTTTAATTGGAACCTTTATAAAGATATATAAACTAAAGATATAGATTTGTGTTCATACTTAGGAATACTTAAAAGAACAATCAAATATATTAAAATAAAAATTTATTTCACAACAAGTTAGTTTACAATTTTCTAGAAATCGCAGGGAATACTTAATAATACGTATTTTTGCAAATCACAAACTCTATACGGTAGGTTATAGGTTAGATAACAGTTTTTTTTAAGCTTTCGGTAAACAAAATGAAAAAATAAATAAAATGGCTTTAGGTTTAAGTTCTATATTAATATTTATTGGTAATTGACGTTTCGACGAACTCAACGTCCATCTTCATCAGAAAAACTAAAAAAGCCATTTTATTTTATAAAATGAGTTCTGAAAGATTTTCACTATGTTGAAAAAAGAAAATTCTAAGTAGTAATAATTTTACAAAAAAACAGATTATTCAATATTCCTGCAACATATATACGTCATTCATAACCTATATATTTTTATTAGGCATATCAAAATTAACAACATTATGCGACGAGCATGATTTTTCAAAAAAGTCCGGGTTACAAATTTCTTATTACAAATCTGACAAACATACGCCTTTATTCCACTATGATACCTCATATGTACAACTAAACTACTTCTTTGCGTAAAACATTTCTTACATTCAGTACAAGTATAAGGTTTCTCCTTTGTATGTGATCTTAAATGAAGCCGCAACAAAGCTTTAGTCCTGAACGTTTTTGCACAACCTTCATACGTACAGGAATAAGCCCTTTCGCCCGTATGTATCAATTTATGATGGCGTAAACTAGCCAAACTCGTCACAACTTTTCCACAAACATCGCAAATAAATTCATTCTTTTTATGGCTCTTAACATGAGTTCGCAACGCGGCATTATTATTATAAATTTTCCCGCAAATCTCGCACGTAAACTGCTCGGTACTAAAGTGTGTTTTCACGTGAAATCGATAATTAGAACGTGTTGAAAATGTGTGATCGCAGTGTTCACACGGTATAAGATTTCCTTTATGTATAGCCTCAATATGTTCAGCGCGTTGGCTCCGTGCGAAAAAACCTTTCCCGCATTCTAAACAAGGAAACGGGTAGTTTTTCTTATGTCTTCTTTCGTGTTTATATAAACAAGTACCGGTTTTAAATCTCAAATCGCAAGAATCACACGCAAAGTTACGTTCAGTTGTGTGAAATTGCTGATGTGCGAGCAATTGATATTTAAAATAGAATGATTTCGAACATTGATCGCATTGAAATGTACGACCCATATGTTTACGTTTATGTTTATTTAAATCGGAAACGGTATAAAATGTTTCCGGGCATTGATTGCACAATTTCGTTTTACCGAAATGGTGCATTCTATGTTGGGTCATTCCTGTGTAATTTGAACATGTTTTGCCGCATATGTCACATGTGACGCCTGATGACGTAGTAGTATTCGTTTGTAATGGATCCAGCCTGGAAAGAACCAATTGTTACTAGACTAAAACCATTAATTATGCTAGTTCTATCTTTCAATATACTCTTTTTCATAAAATATAGATACTGCATAAATGTATTTTAAATTTATTTTAATATAAGTATAATAACTTTAATATTAATTATAATTAGGTTTGTTCAATTGATTCTCTAGCGTTTTACTGCAAAACGCCGACGTAAATGATGCAGCAGTTTTCCGTTTAACATATATAACACAACAATGACGCAGCAGTAAACAGTAGACGCAAAGATGCGAATCGAACAGGCTAATATAATTCTCTTAAAATGGTAAATCCATGTTTTTTGGATGCAAGAAAGCTATTTTGCTAAGTTTCGACTTTAGGATAAAAATACAATATATAAAAAAGAATGTTTAAATAATATTAACGTAGGTATTTAAATCAGTTTAAATGCGAAATGATCTTAGAAAACTAAACAGTAAACATAAATGAAATGGATTATAGTAACCTTTCTATATTATTAAATAAGCAATTTTTTACTATTTAAGAGATCCAGTTCCTAATATTTTATTTAAATTGACAAGTTTCAAACCTACTAAAAATATAGATTTGTTTTCCAAAAATCTTAACCCATCAGAGACAAAAACAATTACTTTGTAAATATTTAAAAAATAATCAAATATATTAAAGTAAAAATTTATTTTTTCACAAGTTAGTTTACAATTTTCTATAAATAGCAGGAATCTATACATATAAAGTACAATGTATACATGTTTGTCTGGTATTAAAATTCAACTTGGAAGTAATAAAGTTGAAATTTAGCACACAGTTGTGTAAAATTGAGCGTGAGGCGCAGGCGAACGCTGTAAACGTTGAAAACTAACCAAAAACTTCATAATCTATACATTTTTACTAGGCATATCAAAATTAACAACATTATGCGACTTAGCATGATTTTTCAAAAAAGTCCGCGTCACAAATTTCTTATCACAAATCGAACAAACAAACGGCCTTATACCACTATGATATCTCATATGTACAACTAAACTACTTCTTTGCGTAAAACATTTCTTACACTCAGTACAAGTATAAGGTTTCTCCTTTGTATGGGACCTTAAATGAGTTCGCAACAAAGCATCAGTCCGGAAATTTTTCGCACAACCTTCATACGTACAGGCATAAGCCCTCTCGCCCGTATGTATCGAATTATGATCGCGTAAACTAGCCGAACTCGTCATAACTTTCCCACAAACATCGCATATAAATTCTCTCTTTTCATGACGCTTAACATGCGCTCGTAACGCGTTATTATTATTATAAGTTTTCCCGCAAATCTCGCACGTAAATTGTTCGGTACTAAAATGTATTTTCGTGTGATCTAAATAATTACGTCGTGTCGAAAAAGTACGTCCGCAATGTTCGCACGGTACACGATTGCCTTTATGTTTTACCTCGATATGTTCAGCGAGTTCGCTTCGTGCGAAAAAACCTTTCCCGCATTCCGAACAAGGAAACGGATAATTTTTCTTATGCCGTTTCTCGTGATTATATAAACCGGTACCGGTTTTAAATCGTGCATCGCAATAACCGCACGCAAAGTTACGTTCGGTTGTGTGAAATTTCTGATGCGCGAGTAATTGAAATTTAAGATAGAACGATTTCGAACATTGATTGCATTGAAATGTACGGCCGACATCGTGTTTCAGTTTATGTCGTTTTAAATCGGAAACGGTATAAAATTTTTCCGGGCATTTATTGCACGATTTCGTTTTACCGAAATGACGCATTCTATGTCGGGTCATATTTGGATAGTTTGCGTATGTTTTGCCGCATATGTCACATTTGACGTCCGGTGACGTAGTAGTTTTCGTTTGTAATGGATCCAGCCTGGAAAGAACCAATTGTTACTAGACTAAAACCACTAATTACGCTAGTTCAATCTTTTAATATACTCTTTTTCACAAAATATAGGTACTGTACAGATGTATTTTAATTTTTTTTTAAATATAAGTATCACAACTTTAATATTAATTATAATACAATATAATTCTGCTAAAGCGGTGAATCCACATTTTTGAGTGCAAGAAAACTATTTAGCTAAATATCGACTTTAAAATAAAAAAATACAATAAATTAAAAACTTATTTTGAATTTCGTTTTCGGCACAATAAATCTTTTAACATATATTGCTGTAATATGGAAACATTTTAATTTACCAAATTTATTTTCATAACCATAATGGCAAAATATAATTTTTTTAGTGTCATTTGTAATATAATGCAAATGATAATTTTCGGTAAATGTAATAATTTTTTTAAGAATGTTTAAACAACAATAACAAATATTTAAATGAGTTTTAATGCGAAACGATCTGAGAAAACAAGTAAATATAAATAACCTTTCTATATTATTAAATAAGAAATTTTTAACTATTTAAGATATTCAGTTCCACTTATCTATCAATATCTTCCTGATATTTGATTTAAATTGGCAACTTTCAGACCTCTACTAAAAATATAGATTTGCTTCCTAAAATCTTTATAACCCATCAGAAACCAAAATAGTTACTTTATAATCAAGAATATTTAAAAGAATAGTCAAATATAGTTATAATAAAAATTTATTTTTTCACAAGTTAGTTTTACAATTTTCTATAAATAGCAGGAATCTATATATATAAAACATAATGTTTGTCCGGTGTTCAGCTACAAAAGCAATTATAAACGATGAAAGTTGCTCAAAAACTGCAATTATATCTCTTTAATTCAAGTCAAAATAGACTTAAACTAGTAATTTACTAATTTAAACATGTACTTAGACCAAACAATAGAGTTACGTCTTATCTTTACACTCTGGAACAATAAATTTATTTATAATGACCTATTAATAATATTTTCCTTATTTATTGAAATGCGTCAAAAGGTACGACTATGGCAATCGGTATCATAAATCATACTGGTTTATCTTCAAAATCGTACCTGTCTTTTTAATAGTAAAACAGTTAGCAATAATATATTACCTAAATATTTTATTTATTTAATATTACATTGCAAATTTATTTAAACATTAATTATAAATTCAATTCAATTTAATTAAGATATTTGGGACAATAGTAAATTTTATCATCGGCCAAGACACAACCACAAGCACCCATATTTCACATTCAATGCATTGAATCATATTTTCAAATCGAGGTTCTTTACACAATATGCAAAACCAGTCTTGTACATTTAAGGATACGTTGATATCTAACGATGCATTTGTGAGGATGCATTATTTAAAAAAATTGTTTTTGCGTTCCTTTTTTTGTTTAGGAGTATCCTTGTTTCGGGCTAACTTGTTTTTTTCTTTCTTTCTGAATTGAAAGGTTTGGATATCTTTTAATAAAGGAGTAAAACCACTTTTTTCCTGCTAATTTAGTTTTGCGGTTAAATTTATGTTGTATTCCATTTTTTTCAGCAATTTGAAAAGCTAATCTTCTCACATCTGTTATGCTCAGACCAAAAAAATTAGATTCAAGTTGAAGAATGTGTTTAACCAACATTTTCTCAATATCTTCGGATAATGTTGGTAAATTTCCATTCCTTTTTAAATATGATAAAGGCCTTTTAACGGTACCTTGAAGATGTCTTTTAAAAGTTGGTTTTGGAATTCGAAACCTTCTGCAGCATTCATTAAAACCACATTCTTTATTACGGTAAGTATCAATTGCATTTTGCATATTTTCTTCATTCCATTGGCAATATACTCTTTTTTCCATGCTGTGAAGAAATAAAAATTTTAACTTGTTTTTCTTTTTTTTTTTTTTTAGATAAAATTAAAATGCAATTTTCTAAATCGTACCAGTACGATTATAGAAACTCTGTAGTGGTACGATTCTTAGTAAACTTCTTAAAATATCAACCTAACCTTAACAGTACGTATAAAATATACATCAAAATAATGCTAACAAATAATACAATAATGCTAATGTTATAAAAATACAGGAATGTAAAGAAAACAATTACTTTGCAATTAATATCAGCTAAATAAAGTCGTTAAAATTTTACGCCAAACTTACCTCATTTTTTTATGTTTCTAGATTTCACACATACCACCATGTTTTTACTTAGATATTTTTGCCTTTATTGTCGATGTATCATTTATTTCAGTCAGTAACTACAGAAAACTTCACCAAATACGATTTAAGCAACTCTCGCTCTTATACTAGTATTGAATAATTCGTATTTTTGCAAAATCATTAGCATTTTCGTGAACATTTTAATCAATTTCTCCATGCGATAGGTTAGGCGAGAAAATTAGTTTTCATTTTTAGTTTTTCAGCGAACACAATAAAAAAATAAAATTCTCATATTAACTAAACATATCAAAATTAACAACATTATGCGCCTTGACCTGATTTTTCAAATTATTTATAAATTTGTGTTCTTAAAATCATCCCATCAGACAAGAACATTCACTTCAGACTTAGGAATATTTAAAATAACACTCAAATATATTAAAATTAAAATTTATTTCTTCATAAGTTAGTTTACAATATTCTAAATATCGCAGGAATATTAAAAAAATTCATATTTTTGCCAAATCACAAATATATTATTTTTATTTCGATCAAACTATTTATGGTGGTAGATAAGATAAAAAGGTTAGATAATATTTTTTCATGTTTTCAGGAAACAAAATGATAAAAGAAATCTTTTAAGTACTAATAATTTTTACAAAGAAAAAAATTATTAAATATTCCTACAACATATACGTTACCCATAACCTATACATTTTTTATTAGGCATATCAAAATTATCAACATTATGCAACTTGATATGATTTTTCAAAAAAAAAAAAGTCCGTGTCACAAATCGAACATACAAACGGCATTATGCCACTATGATACCTCATATGACTAGCTAAACTACATCTTTGCATAAAACATTTCTGACAGTACAAGTATAAGGTTTCTCCTTTGTATGAGGACCTTAAATGAGTTCGCAAACAAAGCATCAGCCCGGATATTTTTAGCACAACCTTTATACGTTCACTTTCGTATGTATATATGTGCGTTGTAATTATGTTTGCGTAAACTTTCCGAACTCACCAAAACTTTTCCACAAACATCGCATACAAATTCTATCTTTTCATGAGCATGAACATAAGCATGAGCTTGTAATGCGCTATTATTATCATACATTTTTTTGCAAATCTCGCACTTAAATTGAAAGTGTTTTTTCGTGTGAAGTAAATAAGTCTTTTGTGTCGAAAACGTACGTCCGCAATGTTCGCACGGTATTCGATTTCCATTACTTTTGTGAAATACCTGATGCGCAAGTAATTGAAATTTAAGATCGAATGATTTCGGACATTGATCGCATTGAAATGTACGGCCGTCATCGTGTTTCAGTTTATGTCGTTTTAAATCGGAAACGGAATTACATTTTTCCGGGTATTTATTGCACGATTTCGTTTTACCGAAATGACGCATTCTATGTAGGGTCATATTTGAATCCAATAAAGCAGTAGTACTCGTTTGTAATGGATCCACCCTGGAAAGAATCAATTGTTACTAAACTATTAACCACCAATTATCTTAGTTCTGTATTATATTTAAAAATTTCATCTTCTATAAGTTATCATAACTTTAATATTATTTATACAATATAATTCTGCTAAAATAGTGAATCCACGTTTTTGGGTGCAAGAAAACTATTTATCTAAATCTAGATTTTGGAATAAAAAAATACAATAAATTAAAAACTTATTTTGAATTTCGTTTTTGACACAATAAATCTTATGACATACTGTAATATGGTCAATATTAGTAAACATAATTATTATAAGGCGAAAAAAATGTTGCTATAGCAAGCAAAGCACGGTCTTTCTGATATTTTAATTGACAACTTTCAGACTTACTAAAATCTAAGATCTTAACTCATCAGAGATAAAAGCATTCACTCCATACTAAGGAATATTATAAAGAACAATCAAATATATTAAAATAAAAATTTATTTCTTCACAAGTTAGTTTACAATTATCTAGAAATCGCAGGAATATTAAATAATTAGTATTTTTCCCAAATCACAAATATTTTTTGAAAATTTAGATTATATTCTATGCGGTAGGTTAAATAAAACGATTTGTTACCATTTTTCTTTATGTTTTCAAGAAGCAAAACGAAAATAAAATGGCTTTTAGGTTTAAGTTCTGTATTAATATTTATTAATCGAAGTTTCGACGAACTCAAAGTCCGACTTCTTTATCAGGAAAACTGATACAAATGACATTTACAGTAAATAACAGAACATGGAAACAAGTTACCGATAACAAATAGTAACTATATCATAAAATTTTTTTTATAAATTTTTAATTAATGGAAATCAAATTTTATTTAAATCAGTTCTTTCACAATAATTAATATTATCTTCTTTATAAATTTCTATTGTTTATCTTATCAATCTACTTTTAATATTGATTGTTATTGTAATAATTACAATATCTTCGCATTTCACAACATAAAAATACTCACACATCATATTGTGATATTCGAAGATACTGTAATAATTGCAAGACCAATCAATATTAACAGCAAATTGATAAGAAAAGCAATGGAAATTTAAAAAGAAAAAGATAACATCAATCAGTGTAAAATTTGGCTTCTATTAATTAAAAATTTATAAAAAAAATAAATATGATTGTTACTTATTATATTTGTTACCTAGTAACTTGTTTCTATGTTCTATTATTTACTGTAAATGTCATTTGTATCAGTTTTTTTCCTGATAAAGACGTACGTTGAGAATGTCGAATATTAGTAAATAATAATAATAATAATAATAATTGTTTATTAGTAGCTTTTGAAGCTATATATCATACATAAAAAGATGATTATAAACATAAAATATTTTTACATAAATTTGAAATGTTACATCAAGTCTGCTGTACATCTATATTACGATACTTAAAAAATATTTTTTTATTTCAAATTTGAACTTAGCCACTGTATTAGATGTTTTAATAAACTGAGGCAACTGGTTATATTCCTGCAATCCTTTATAGAATAAGTCATTGCTACTACTGACTTTATTAGTTTTACATATATAAAAATTATTAGCATTCCGAGTATTATGCATATGAACATCACTGTGTAATTTTAATTTATTTGTTAAATAACTCGGTAATAATCCTTTCTCCATTTTAAATATGAATGTCATAGCATTTATTTTTAATAATATTTTTAATAATATTAATATAGAACTTAAACCTAGAGCCGTTTTATTTTATATAATAAGTTCTGGAAGATTTTTACTATGTAAAAAGAAAAATCTTCATAGTACTAGTAATTTTGCAAAAAAAAAATGGTATTCAATATTCCTGCAACATACTCGTCGTTCGTATACAGTTATCGATAACTTACATAACATTTTTACTAGGCATATCAAAATTAACAACATTATGCAATTTACGCGTCACAAATTTCTCTTACAAATCTAATAAACACTATGATACCTCATATGTCTAACTAAACTACCTCTTTGCGTAAAACATTTCTGACACTCAGTACAACTATAAGGTTTCTCCTTTGTATGAGTCCTTAAATGAGTTCGCAACAAAGCATTAGTCCGAAACTTTTTCGCACATTCTTCATACGTACACGCATAAGCCCTTTCGCCCGTATGTATTAAACTATGATCACGTAAACTAGCCATACTTGTCACAACTCGTTCGCAAATATCGCAGGTAAATTCTTTCTTTTCATGCCGTTGTACATGTTTACGTAACGCACCATTATTATTATAAATTTTCCCGCAAAGCTCGCACGTAAACTGCTCGGTACTAAAGTGTATTTTCACATGAGTTAGATAATTATAACGTGTTGAAAATGTGTGATCGCAGTGTTCACACGGTATACGATTGCCTTTATGTTTTACCTCGATATGTTCAGTACGTGCGACTCGCGTGAAAAAACCTTTTCCGCATTCAAAACAAGGAAACGGATAATCTTTCTGATGTCTTTTTTCGTGTTTCGATAAACAGTTGCTAGTTTTAAATCGTTCCTCACAATAACCGCATGCAAAGTTACGTTCGGTTGTGTGAACTTTCTGATGCGCAAACAATTGGAATTTATCATAGAATGATTTCGAGCATTGATCGCATTGAAATGCACGACCCATAACATGTCTAAGTTTATGACGATTTAAATCGGCAACTGTGTAAAATTTTTCCGGACACTGTGTGCACAATTTCGTTTTACCGGAATGGCGCTTTCTATGAAGTGCCATTTTTTGGTT
The DNA here is from genome assembly GCA_963966155.1 of Clivina fossor. Classification (NCBI taxonomy): domain Eukaryota; kingdom Metazoa; phylum Arthropoda; class Insecta; order Coleoptera; family Carabidae; genus Clivina; species Clivina fossor. Next base: position 17,955,858 of record OZ014553.1, on the reverse strand, counting down.
ATTTGCGTATGTTTTGCCGCATATGTCACATTTGACGTCCGATGACGTAGTAGTTTTCGTTTGTAATGGATCCAGCCTGGAAAGAACCAATCGTTACTAAACTAAAACCAACCAATTATTCTAGTTCTATCTTTCAACACATTTCATTTCCATAAATTTACTATAGGTAAAAGTATTTCAAAATTTCTTTTAATAAAAATATCACAAATTTAACATTAATTACAATACAATATATTTCTGCTAAAGTTAGTAATCCGAACAAATATTAATGAAGAATTTTACAAAATATTCTTATACTCAACTAAACAATGGTTAAATGAATAATTTGTATTATATGTGTTTTCTTTTTTTTTTAAGATATGAAATTTTTTTTTGATTCTCGATTATAATTTTAGTTTACAATTTTCTAGATATCGCAGGAATATTAAATAATTCGTATTTTTGCCAAATCAAAAATATATTATTTCAATTAGACTCTACGGCGGTAAGTAAGATAAAAAGGTTAGTTCATATTTATAAAAAAAAAATCTTTTAAATACTAGTAATTTTACAAAGAAACAGATTATTCAATATTACTGCAATATATACGTCTTCCATAACCTATACATTTTTATTAGGCATATCAAAATTAACAACATTATGTGACTTGATATGATTTTTCAAAAAAGTCCGCGTCACAAATTTCTTATCACAAATCGAACAAACAAACGGCCTTATACCACTATGATACCTCATATGTATAACTAAACTACCTCTTTGCGTAAAACATTTCTGACACTCAGTACAAGTATGAGGTTTCGCCTTTGTATGGGACCTTAAATGAATTCGCATCAATGTATTAGTCCGAAACTTTTTCGTACAAGCTTCATACGTACAGGCATAAGCCTTCTCACCCGTATGTATCAAATGATGATCGCGTAAACTAGTCGAACTTGTCAATACTTTCCCACAAATATCGCAAATAAATTCTTTCTTTTCATGCCGTTGTACATGTTTACGTAACGCGACATTATTATTATAAATTTTCCCGCAAATCTCGCACGTAAACTGCTCGGTAGTAAAGTGTGTTTTCACGTGAGCTCGATAATAAGCACGTGATGAATATGTTTGATCGCAGTGTTCACACGGTAAACGATTGCCTTTATGTTTAACTTCAATATGTTCGTCGCGTTCGACCCTTGTGAAAAAACCTTTCCCACATTCTAAACAAGGAAACGGATAATCTTTCTGATGTCTTTTTTCGTGATTATATAAACACATTCTGGTTTTAAATCGCGCATCGCAATAACTGCACGTAAAATTACGTTCAGTTGTGTGAATTTTCTGATGTGAGAGCAATTGAAATTTAAGATAGAATGATTTCGGACATTGATTGCATTGAAATGTACGACCCACATCGTGTTTCACTTTATGTCGTTTTAAATCGTAATCGTTATAAAAAAATTTTGGGCATTGATTGCACGATTTTGTTTTATCGAAATGACGCAATCTATGTAGGGTCAAATTTGACTGATTTAAAAATGTTTTGCCGCATATGTCACATTTGACGTCCGATGACGTAGTAGTTTTCGTTTGTAATGGATCCAGCCTGGAAAGAACCAATCGTTACTAAAACTAAAGCCAACCAATTATTCTAGTTCTATCTTTCAACACATTTCTTTTTCATAAATTTACTATAGGTAAAAGTATTTCAAAATTTCTTTTAATAAAAGTATCACAAATTTAATATTAGCTTTGTTCGCGGAACACATTCCGAACTAGTTCCGAACAAGTACGCATGCGCGTTTTAATTTTGAGCGTTCACAAAGGCTCAAAATCGTACGGCAAAATGATACTGCGCATTCGTACTTGTTCGGACTAGTTCGGGATATGTTCCGCGAACAAAGCTATTAATTACAATACAATATAATTCTGCTAAAGTTAGTAATCCTAACACATATTAATGAAGAATTTTACAAAAATTTCTTATACTCAACTAAACAATGGTTAAATGAATAATTTGTACTACATATTTTTTGTTTTAGTTTACAATTTTCTAGAAATCGCAAGAATATTAAATAATTTCGTATTTTTGCCAAATCAAAAATATATTATTTATATATTATTATCGGGTCATATTTGAATAAATTGCGTATGTTTTGCCGCATATGTCACATGTGAAGTTTGGTAACGTAGTAGTTTTCGTTTGTAGTGAAAGTTTTTAAAAAAGATATGATAATAATTATTCATTTAATCAAGCTTTAGATGAGGTAGGTATAAGAAATTTTTGTAAAATTCTTCATTAATATGTGTTAGAATTACAAATTTTAACAGAATTATATTTTATTGTAATTAATATTAAAGCTATGATACTGTTCTTAAAAGAAATTTTGAAATACTTACATAGGTAAGAATTTCAAAATTCTGTTAAAATTTGTAATTCTAACACATATTAATGAAGAATTTTACAAAAATTTCTTATACCTATTCAACTAAAGAATGGTTAAATAATTATTATGTGCTAACACAGTAAAAAATCTTTCAAAACTCATTGTATTAAAATAAAACGGCTTTAGGTTTAAGTTCTGTATTAATATTTATTAATAATCGACGTTTCGACTAAGTCAACGTCCGTCTTCATCAGGAAAAAACTGATACATATAACAGTAAATAAGAAAATATAGGAACAAGTTACTAGATAAAAATATAAGTAACTATATCATAAAAATTTCATACATTTTTTTTAATTAGAGGAAGCTAAATTTTATTTAAGTCAGTAGCCTTCACAGTGATTGATATTAATTTTTTTCTTTATAAATTTCAATTTCTATCGAGAATTTTAATCTGAAACGCTAGCTTCATCATTTTGGGCAGCTGCTGCCACAAAATTATTTCCATGTTTACATGCGTATTCATAATAGTTCTAGTTATAAAACAATTTCCACATACAAGACAAGCATAAGGTCTCTCGCCCGTATGATATCGAACATGAATTTTCAATCATCATCAATTTTTACTAAAAAAACACACTATCACACAACTCGCATTTACACTAGGTCTGTTTTTTCTCCATCGAATTACTCATATAAGTAACATTTAATGTTGTACCATGCTTTCTAGACACAAAATTGATAGATAAATTTATCAGTATTATGCCTCACACTGTGTTTTTGTAATGTTTGTTTATTTGAGAATATTTTCGAACACTGTGTACATTTATAAGTAGCTTTAACTGTTAAATTATGATCGCGTAGATGATTACGAAAATAATATTCATCGACAAAGGATTTATTACAAACTTTACAAAAATACTTGCGACCAATATGCGCATTCATATGTCTTTTATAAATACAGGGTGGTGTAAATACAGGGTGACCACAGGTTACCAAAATCTATTTTCCCTGTGTTTTCCCTGTCTTTTCCCTGTGTTATTATCATTTTTCCCTGTGTTAAATTTACAATTTTATTATAACTTATACATTATACTCTTGTATTGGCACTATTTGTTCGTATTTTCATAATAATTTCAACTAAATGGCTCGTTATATTTTAATATTTTTTATTGCGAAACATAATATATATATATATATATATATATATATATATATATATATATATATATACAGGGTGTTCGTTCGCTTGGTTGATATAGGGCAATAACATGGGATTTCGATAATATGCAGAATACTACTTTCTGAAGTAAAATCCGGAGAAATACTTAGAATACTTTTCGATAGGGAATAAAAAGTTATATAATTTGGTTTTAGTTTTAATTTGCTAGCATGTACCGTTTGCGCGCTAGAATTTTTTTTAAATGTTTTTTAGAATTTTCAATAATTTTTCCTGCTAAATCAATATGAGTTAGAGAAAAAAGTTACTTAGCTATTATGTAGCTAATTTTTTTCTCAATTTTACTGAATTTTTTCAGATTTTTTTGAGCAAATTTTGAAAAAAGTCTTTTTTTACGTTTTGAGTTATTTTTTCATCAGTTTTTGTCAAAATGTCTGAATAAAATGATAGAATATTATTTTTTGTTGATAAATACTTGAATCAGTTCCTGTGTTTATAAAATATTATCATCAATGTGTTATTAAAAATTGGATGTCATTTTTTGATTAATATAATATTAAAATTATCCAAATTAATGTATTAATCTTATTTGAGTTTCAACAAAAGTGTATACAATACATATAAAAGTTATTTTTTTAAAAAAATAAACGTATGTGATCAGATTTAAATAAATATGTATTCTTGAACGAATTAAACAATTTAATTATTATGTAATGTTGCCAATTTTCCGTGAAAACTATTCAAAAAATTTAACGTAAAATTTTTTTTCCCTGCGTTTTCCCTGTTTCCCTGAGTTTTCCAGAATGTGGTCACCCTGAAATAAAACCTTTATTACAATCGGTGCATTTATATTTGTATTTACCCTCGTGTCTAAATTTGTGTAATTTAAGTGTGTGCGATGTTTTAAATTGTTTATCGCACACGTCGCAAGTGAAGTTCGCGTTCGTAAGATGCGTTTCTAAATGCGAGCGTAATTCGCTTTGAAAACAGAATGTTTTCGCGCAATTGCGGCAGGAATGTTTACGTTCTGAGTGACGTTTAACGTGTAGGGTGTAACGCAATGAACCGGAAAGAGTTTTTGAACATACAGGACATGTGTATGTATCATCGCCATTGAGTTGAGGCTCCGGTACCCGATGCTCTATACAGGGTGGCTAAAACTTTGTGAAAACCAATTTCCCTGACTTTTCCCGGTTTTCCAGAACTTTTTTTCATTTTTCCCTGACTTTTGTATTTAAACAAATATAAATTCCCAAGTACTGTGAATTACAAAATATTGATTAAAATCGGTTTAAAATTAGATAAAGATGAGTTACAACCTCGAACTTAATCAATTATAATGATTTCTAAGTCTAGGTGTGAAAAAATTGAGATAAGATTAATTTGAATATACTAAAAGTGAAATTCATAAAATTTTTGCGAATTTTATAATAATACAATTACAAATTTGCACAACATTTGCTCAAAATTTGTGTTTGTAATTTTGTAACTTCGCCAAACAAATTTTCTCCCTGACTCCAAATGAAATTCCCTGACTTTTCCCTGACTTTTCCAGGACCAACAAAATTCCCTGACTTTTCCCGGTTTTCCAAGTTTTGGCCACCCTATCTATATGTCTGAAAAGAAGGACTCTATGTACACGAAATTTTGAATTTTTGAAAAAAAAGATTTATAGAAAATTAATTCAATATAATTTAAATATAAATCTCTCACATAATTTCTCGATTTTCAATATTAATATCATTCTCTAAAGACATCTATAAAGTTTGCAAAAAAATTTCTATTTCTTGTTTTCCTTAACTCCTACGAAGCGGTACTATTTAAAATGTACCCCACAAAATTTGAATAAAATTATCGTTTTTGAGTTTTATAATAATGGGGTACATTTGTACCCCATACTGCAACCAAAAGACGCCGTAACGTAAGGGTTAATTGCCTATAAAAGAGTTAATTTACGCATTTATAGCTATAAATATATGTTTTATCAAATGTCAACAGTTTAATAAACTACAGAGATAAGTCACAAATTATTTGTACTTAAACTAAAAAAATCTAACATAGTAAAACAACTTTTAATTATATTAAAATAAATCTGCTCTTGGTTAAAGTTCTGTATTAATATTTATTTATAATCGACGCGTTTCGACAAACTTAACGTCCGTCTTCATCAGGAAAACTGATACAAATGACATTTACAGTAAATCACAGAACATAGAAACAAGTTACTACAGTACATCTATTCTAAGCTGGCAGCAAAATTACGATGCGCAATAGTTTGTAAATTCTGGTGGGGGTATGAAAAAGCCAAACACCCTTGTTTCTCTCTCTGGTTTATTGCTACAAACATCTTGAGCAGCGTTGATAAGTATAGTCTGTGGTAAAAATTATGGAATTTAAAAGTAAAATTGTTAGCCATCCGATAAATAGTCAGAGTAGGAAAATTGTTTCAAATGTATATAATTTTATTAAACGTAAATATGGAGATACGTTAACAGTACGTGAAATTGTGAAACAAGTAGTTGAAGCAACTGGTGTCTCCGAAAGATCAGTGTATCGAATTAATAAGGAAAAAAATTCTTTTATTCTTTTATTTTAAAATATATTTTTATTTTGATATTAATTTGTTTATTATTTTTCACCTTTAATAATTAATACTTTAATTATATAACACTCTAAAATATAAATTCTAAATATTTATTATAATTATTATCTATTTTTAAATATTAGTACATTATAATTTAGTATAGTTTTTATTTTGATGTTGATTTGTTTATAATTTTTCACCTTTAATAATTAATAATTTAATTATATAACACTCTAAAATATAAATTCAAAATATTTATTATAATTATTATCTATTTTTAAATATTAATACATTATAATTTAATATGGATATTAAAATAATTTTTAGAAAAAAATTATTCGTTGGACTATACTTTGCGCGTATTTCGCTTTCTCTTTTGCTCCGAATGCGTTCTCTCTCTGCGCGGGACACATGCTGTTGCTGCCACCTTAGAATAGATAAACTGTAGGTAACTATATTCGGTTATTTACTGTAAATGTCATTTGTATCAGTTTCCCTGATGAAGACGGACGTTGAGTTCGTCGAAACGTAGATTATAAATAAATATTAATACAGAACTTTAATCTAAAGCAGTTTTATTTTAAAAAATCTATTTAAAAAATTAAAAAAGTCCTCGTGCTTTTGATCGAGAGACTTAAGCGCATTTTTGGCGGGCGGATCAGTATTTTTATGCGATGCGCCAATAATTCGACAGCACCGAACTAATGCAAAAAACTAGAACTCTCTACGATGTCTAGTTTAAAAGTTTTTCTGAAGCCGAACGAACGACCGACCGAACGGACAAAGCGTATTATTAAACTTCCTTTTTGAAAACAAAAATGCGCTAAAAAGAGTATATTATTTTACAGAAATGGAAAAAAAATTGATTATTATTTTAAAAAAATATATTAACAATATAGTTTAAGAGTTTCTAAGAGTTTCAAAATTTATTTTATATTAAGATTCTAAACAAACCTGTAAGTGTTACAAAACACTAATTTTTTTTTAGTAAATTACATTTTTCATTCTATAGAAAACAATGTAATACTATAGATATGTTCAGAATTAATGATATGTGACCATTAATGCTGACAATTACACACATAAAGATATGTTTCCAGTTAATTTTTTCATGTCAGATTATGTATCAAATTTAGACGTTATGTGTTATCATCGCTGATAATACATATTACAATTATAATTCTAAATTTATATACGAGAACAAATGTATCTTCGTTCAGCAATTATAATTGCCTAATATAATTTATTTTACATTTTAGACATTCAAAAAAATTATATAAACAATTTAAAAACAACAGTAATTAAGAAATTATAATTCTAAAATAATTAATTCATATAACTGCTTTGTCCTAAATCTTCCTTCCTCAGCAATCCATTAAAAATTCTGAGATTGTTATTTTTAACGGAAATAACAAAGTTTATATTTTTATTAATATAAATTTAAAACAAAATCTTCTTTAAAGAATTATTACATTTCAAATAATTATAAAAAAGATAACATTTTTTTTTCACTCTTTATGAATATAAAGAAATCTGTAACATACCTTCCCACTATATCTTCATAAATATTGAAATATTTCTTCAAAATAAAATCACAATTATTTATTTCAAATGTATTTATCGCGCGTCAATTTCCGAAAAATGAATGTTTATGTAATCGATATATTCATATATTTAATTAATAATTGTAATAATTATTATAAATAAAACAATATTATAGAAATTCCTACCTACCTTATTTATATTATAAAATAGCAATATAATTTCTTCTTGTAAATATTACCGCGTAAATTTTACTAATATTCCCGATATTTAAATATAATCGAATGTTTCACACTTCATTTGTTTATTACTTTTATAATAATAAAATAATTTCATTTTCAATTTTCAACTATACGAAATTTTGCGCAAAATAAATAAAAAAAAAAACTATTTACATAAACAATTTACGACTCCGTTTCAAATATGAATCATTTTTTTGTAAATCAAGTAATAATTAAATAAAATTAATTGAATTGAAAATAAATTGTTCATGAAAACAGTTTTTTAAGAAAAAACAACAGAAAAAATATTTGAACTACAATAAAATAAGCAGCAATTTATTTGATTATAACATGCGCAGTCTATCCCAAAAGTTGATATTTTATTTAGAAAACAATATTTTTAAAATTATATTTACTAGTTGAGCGAAAAAAGAGGGTTTTTTTTTTCTTTCTGCTTAGATCCAAAATTTCTATTTTCTACTTTTATTACACATTAAATTACGTATAAAAATATTTTTTCAGTAATTATGTAATATAATACATTTTTGTAATAACTTATTATTTTTGAAAAATTTAAATATTTAATTTTACTAATCGTAAGTAAGAAACTTTAGATCAAAAATGTTAAGTTTTAAGCACAATTGAAACAAATTTTCAAACTAAATAAACGCAGTAAATATATAATATTTTTAGAACAAAATATTAAATAAAAAAATTCTATATTTGTCAAGAATTGAACTCGCAACCTCTCAATCTCCGATTGAACATTTTACCCACTCGACTACAGATGTCTACTATTTAGCAACTGGTGCAGTTCATTTGTAGCCGAATGGGTTAAGAACTCAATCAGATATAGAAAGATCGCAAGTTCAATTTCATACAAGAGCAGTCTTTTTTTTATTATTTTTACCATTTTATTCAAACAATATCAAATATCAACTTTAAATATTAATAATATTATTATTACTTAGCCATAACAAATAAACATACTTTTCATATACTAAAATTAACTTTATAAAACATGAATTTAAAATGCATTTTTTTCTTTGGTCAACTTTTAAAAGTTAGTACTGCGCTATAAAAACTTTACTTTTTTCGCTACTTTTCCAAAAAAAAAAAATTATTTCGAAAACAAATCAACTGAAACTAAAAATAATATCCGCAAATTATAATAACAAAATATCGATATTTAAATCACGGGAATATTTGTAAACAATTTCAACCGTATATTCACAAAAATATTAAATAAATTATTTCAAAGTATGAATCCGTTATTATTTAATATCATCATCTCCTCTTCTGATATTCTTCATCATAATTCTTGAAATATTTATCCAAAATTCTTTGTATCGTTCATACATTCTGTACGTTTGTTTATAATTCCGTTTTATCATTTTTTTTCTTCTTTTTCTATTTTATACGTATTTATAATTATCCTCTTCTGTCATTTGACGAAATAATATTTTTGTGTTATCGCAGAAATATACTTTCAAAATCGATAAAAATTCGTGTTTCAAAATAATTTAGTCGCTTATATATATCTACCGTCTACCCTAATATCATAATCTATGTTTTTTTTTAATTATTATTTTGTTTAAATATCCTCAACGCTCAACAATACATTTTTGTACAAATATATTTTGAAAATTCTCTATATAATATATAAAATAATCAGTAATCCCGTTATTAATAGCCTAACTTTTTTTTTTATTAATTTTCAACCTGTTTAAAACTAGTAAATTAAGCAATCAAAAATAACTTTACATACGTTAAAGAAAACAAAACAAAAAATTAATAAAAGAGATACGAATAGTAGCAATTTATAAATAATTTAAATTGGATTCGATATAAAAAAAAATAAACACCTAACAAATTTTTAGTTTCAGCACATAACTCTTGGGATATACTGTACGATTAATTTTTTTATTAAGAGTTACAAAAAAAATCATATTTAACCGAAAATATTTTACTAATTATTAATACAAATTGCTGCTTGTAACAAACAGGACATGATCATATATATTTTTTTGCTTTTTCGAACAATCCAAAAATATAAAGACAATAAACAGATTTAATAACAATAGATATTGATAGAAAATTCAGAAATAAGTTATTATTAATAAATTAATAATATTAATGTTTTAATTTATTGTAATACTGACTAGTTGACATTACAAATATATGACTTACCGAGATTCAAATCCTTTGTTTGTCCTTCCGTAATCCACATTAATCCATTTATATCCATTTTGTTTTAATGATTTGGCAAAATATATAAATCTATCTTTTTAATTATTATATTACACTATATAATTCTCTAATCATAGTAGTTTTTTAAATAAAAAGTAGTAATAGTGAACTATTGCTTTATATTTAGATTAATAAAATTTTCCAAAAAATATTTTCTTTTATTACATATATTTCATTTAATAGTATAGTTTATATTGCTATTGTAATAGTAAATAATTTTATAATAATTAAAATTTATGAAATGAAAAACTTAATAGATATCTTTCTGAAAAAATAAAAAATTGTATTTTCTTATTTATATACTTTTTTATATTTCGAAAATTGTAAAATGTGCAAGTTAAAAACAAAAATTAAATCTAAATTCTTATTTAAAATTTACTAAGTTCCGTAACTAATTATAATATCTAGGTACATCTAAGTTTAAAAATTTTAAAATTTCAAACATATTTACAATATTTGACACTAACACTATAATTGTTGCCAAATTTACGTAAATTTTAATAAATAATAAAATAGTATAAATTTTCGCCAGTAGTTAAATTTTTACTTATTCTTTTTTCTCTGTTGTATTTGTAAATGTTGAAAGGTTAAAAAAACATACTAATTTTCTAAAATCATAAATTCTCAAATCTTCCACAAACAAAAAAAAATTCAACTCGTCAGTATTTTCCTACGAAATGATCAAGTCCTGTTTGCCATTCGACAAAATTCTTTGCGTTTGTTTTCCATAACGAAAATCCATATTAAAAAATCAACCAGAAAAATTGAAAATTTGGAGAGAGAGAGACAAACAAAAAACAATCGCATAGAAATTATCAATTTTCAAAAAAAAAAAAAAAATTGAGATAAAGTTTCAAATTACGATTACTCACCCTTGTTCATTGGCGTTAGGATTGGTTGCTGCTGATGCTGTTTTGTTAGTTCCCGCCGCTGCTAAACCGGATGGTCCTGGTTGATCGTCCGCCGATGTTGACGGTACGCCGACAAATGTAGTGGGTTCCAACGATTCAGGGTTATCAACATAGTCTTCATCGTCTGAATCGGCCTCCTCCTAAAATTAAGTTTATTCCAAAATTTCAAATTTTAAAACTCGTATATAATAATAATAATCTTTAGAGAACAATCGTAAATAAATCAAGGTGTATAACGAAAAACTGAAATAAATTCCCCGTATAATTCCCGCTTTTTTCCCGTATATTTAAAAAAATTCCCGTATGTAAATATACAAGTTTAACGATAAAAGAAGTTAAAGAAGTGTTAAATCGAAGTTATTTATTGCATATATTATATTTATTTATCACAATTACAGCATGGAACATGAACTATCGCAATCATCAAATTATAATTCCATCTTCTTTTTCTTTATTTCTTCTGAAATTGTATGAAGATATTCCATTATCGATCGCTTCCTTCGTTCTAAATCTTTAAATATTACAATTTTTTTTTAAATTTCTAACATAATTCCCGCTTTTCCCGTTTTTCACGCCCATTATACACCCTGTATAATAATTTAGATAAATAAATTACTGAGTGACACTCCCTAACTCGAATTCAAATCTATCCAACAGAATATTATGAACTATATATGTCTTTCTGGAAATGATCCATCACATTTAAAAAAATAAATATTTTAAAAATCGGCGTTGTACCTTCTCAATATCAGTTATATGATTTGTCTTGAATCAGAATCAGAATCAGAATCAATGGCTATTTGTAGTAACAATGTTAGACTGAGTTTAAATTCGGTTTTTTAGTAGTACTAGTTTAAATCTAATATAATATTCATAAAATAAAAAAAATCTTTCAGAACTCATTATATTAAAATATAACTGCTTTAGGTTATAATTTAGGTATTAATATTTATTAATTATGGCATAATATGCCGGGGGCCCCAAAAACAAAGGAGCCTCGCGTTGTACCGACATTTACAATCCAGGCAATGCAAAAGGGTACCGTTGTGAATAGTCCTCCGAAATGTTGTGCTTTTAAACCGAGATCTCTGAGGCCGACAAGCTTTTTAAATTAGTATAAGCAAGGAGAATTTCCTATAAGTATTGAAGTTGACAAAAATGGAAATAAAGTTATTGCTTGGAAAGTAAAAATACATAAATTTTATTTCAATTTTCGCAACTTTTTGATAGAAAAATATGTAATTATCTTTGTAACTAAAAATGCTATTTTTTTCTCAATTATTTCTTACCGAAATATATGTAAAACTTTGAAATACTTTGTCATTATACAATTTTTATTTTCTTTCTTCATATAATAAATTCAATTTGTTAAATTAAATAAATAATTGTTCCATAGATTTCGAATAATTTTGATTTACACTTCGTTTTTCATGAATACTGTTTTCTTAAAATTGTTTTCAAAATAATTTTTACAAATATTTGTATAATAATCTATAGCTACTTCTATTAAATATTTGTATAACTTATTTATATTTATTTAAGGATTTGTATAAAAATCTATCTTTCAGGAAATGGATATTTCGGAAATTTTATATTAGAATCCAAAAATTACAAACGAACACAAAACTCTATATTCTTTAAAGCAGTGGTAAAATATAATACCTTACCAAAAAATATTAAGTTGTGCAATTATAAAATTTTTTTGTAGAGTTGGAAGACTTATATTTAAGTGATTTATTTTAGTTAAGATTATTATACTTCTTATATATCTATTATATGTTTACATATTATTTAATATTGGTTTATATGTATCTTTTTATTTTTGTATTTTTTAAAGTTTTGTATTCTTATAGTTAATTCATTGTACAATACTTATTTAATAAATATTATTATTATAATATCGTAAATTGAATCAGGAATTCATGACGTAACTTCATTAAATGATTATTTTTACTATATACATACAATTTTTGAATTACAAAATCGGTTCAATAATATATCGAAACCAAACACACTCAATACCATATTCATAATCAAATCAACAAACCTTAAGTTTAACTTTCGGCGCCTTCACCCCAGGCATCTCAACATCCTCATCGTCTTCGTCATCATCATCATCATCGTAATCATCAGCACCGTCCATCATCCGATCGCTATCGCTATCACTATCCGTATCGCGAGCGCTATTCTTTACTTCGGCGGCGACAGCAGCCGCGCGTCGACTCCGACCACCAGGTGTCGTTGTAGTGGCGACTGGTGCCGGCTGAACTTTCGGTGGTGGTGGAGCGGGAGCAGTGACAGTGGCAGCGGGTGGCGTTTTTTGTTTCGGCGGTCGACCGCGACGTTTTGGGGTTGGTTTCGTTACTGGTGCAGTCTGCAAAAAGGGTAGGATGATATAATTAGTTAAAACAGAAATTTTCGAATATTTGTTATAGTATTTTTGTTTCTTTGCTTAAATCGCCATTATTTTATTTTGATAAACTAATTAAATCATTAGTTAATTTTTAAATGAAGAGAAATGTATTGAGTTTACGGAGGTTTAAACCCGGGACCTTCTGCTTTCGCGGCAGACGCGCTAACCTAACGAAAATGTTTCAGAATACGGAGTTAAATCTACCAACTCTAAAGAACTAGTTTAAAAGTCTTAATATTTTAATAATACAATTTCTTGTCCTATTTGAAACATTTTAAAATGGCGAACAAAGTTATTAAGTTTCATTTTTGTAATATCTCAGTATATTAAAAGTTTTTTTATTGATTTTTTCAAAAAAAAGTACATCTAAAGTAAAAATTGATTAAAAGAAAAAAAAAGTTTTTCATTAAATTTTTTGAGACTTTTTAAAAACTTTTGTAATTGAAGCTGTTAGAAAATATAAGTATATAGTCGGTAGTGCGTTCTTCATCAATTACTTTTTTTAACAATTATAAAAAAATAACGAGCTTGTGGTACGGAGCCAATGGTCGGTATTCCCACCTCTTTTGTTTATAAAAAAAAGTGCTTTTATTTTTTGTTTTAAAATAAATATGAGCAATATTTCTATTTTTGATATTAATATTTTTTTTATATTTAATAAATTTAAAATTCAAATAAACTAATTAAAACTAATGTTAAAAGATAAACTTTTGTTCTTTGGTCCTGAACCTGCGTTATGATTAATTATAATGTTATTGAATTCCCTATCAGGTTCGTTATTGTTTTTAAACAATAAAAAACAATAACGAACCTGATAGGGAATTCAATAACATTATAATTAAACTAATTAAAATTGCTTAATAAGTAATTTTAGTAAACGTCTCAAAAGCATTTTTGACAAAAAATCACTTTTAAGCGGGTATATAATAAGATCTTGACCTAAAAAATCGACCAACTTCATGAATTCTTTTCTGCGAAACTATAAAAGATATTAAACCGCGGTTTTCTGGAAGTTAAAGAATAGACGACTTTGAATTAATTTCTTAAATTTTTGTTTTTACTTTTGCTGGAAACCGTCCGAGTTCTAACCCTTTTCCCGAAGCTCTACAAAACCGGACGGCTGTGCGGTAACAATGATAACTTCTTCCCTGTTCATCTGAAACAAAAATCAAAAGGCACCTTTGAAGTATGACCTGATTTTGATCCATTTTGTCTCAAATGAATATTTGTAGAAAAAAATGGGTCAAAAACCAGATAATATATCATACTTCAAAGATGCCTTTTGATTTTTGTTTCAGATGAACAGGAAAGGAAGGAGTTATTATCATTATTACCGCACAGCCGTTCAGTTTTGCAGAGCTTCGAAGAAAGGGTTAGAACACTAACGATTTCCAACAATAGTAAAAACAAAAATTCCTGAAAGAAGTTCAAAGTCTATTCTTTCACCCCCAGAACACCACAGTTTGATATCTTTTATAGTTCGCAGAAAAATTAGTAGATTTTTTTAGGTCAAAAAAGGTATATGCCCCCTTAAAAGTGCAGTGAAATTACGGATCTATATTTTTAATATTGTTTAACCCTTTCACTTCGGGAGAATATATATTTTAAAAGCTGTACACCGTTTGTACAATCTTCATAACTCGGCACTTATAAAGTAGTAGTTTGTTCATTCAAGAGAATAATAAGTCAAGCATCGAATCTACTCCCAAGCAAAAGAACTAAATAAAATTGAAACAACAGAAATTTATTCAAACATATATACCTGTGGTTGTGTAAAATCAGTCGGAGCACCAATCTCCATATGTTGTTGGTAAGGTAAATCATAACTCTGATAGATATTTTGTCCGGGTAATTGATAACCGCCGCCTTGCCCCGCCGCCGTCTGTTGATCCATTACTTTCAAATCGGGATCGGGTCGTTCCTCTTTCAATATAAGAGTTTCGGTTGGTAGGGAGGAATGTGGATGAGCGTGTGATTGAGGCAATAGTTGAGGTACGGCCGCAGCAGTACCCTTCATATTTACATCGATACCTAGTTCGGTAAGCCATTGTAGTAGTTGTTTTTCGGCGTTTACCGTCGTATTCCAAAACTGGTAAAGTAGATCGACTTTGTATAAACATTGATCGCAAATGTTTTTCGGTAAGTTGTCTTCTCTAGATACCTGCACAATAAAAGTTTATAAAAATTAATTAATTTCGATTTGTTAGGAATATGAATGTACCCAATCAGTATGATTTCGATTATAACTGATTGAACAAACCCGACATTCATGTTATGTAATGTACAATATGGTGATTGTAACGTATAACTATTTCTTTAAACAATATTACATTTATATTCTATTTTTGAGTCTATTTTTGAATAAGTTATATAATAAATATTATATTAATACTAATCTGTCTCTTCACTCTACCCAAATGTAACAAGAGTCAATTTCGATCCTCTTTGCTAGTTTAAAGTCGACATAAGTAAAAGTTAGTCAACATTGTAAAAAAATCTTACAGAACTCAATATATTAAAATTAAACGACTTTAGAATGATGTTCTGTATTAATTTTTATTAATAATCGATGTTTCGACGTACTTCACGTACATCACCAAACGATATCTTTTGTCCTGATGATGATGCACGTAGAGTACGTCGAAATGAATACAGAACTACATCCTAAAGTTGTTTCATTTTAAAGTTAGTTAGTTCACAAGTTAACGAAATCGTACATACATAAACACATACATAGTCACGCCATGTATCCAAAAGGGTGTGGCACAAACTTTCCGCTATCCCGAAATCAATTTAGCTTTAGCAACTTTAGCGAGCAATTATATGACTGTAAATTTTATTTTGAAAACGTGCTACGGATTTTGATAAAATGGAGTTAATCTACCGTTTTCATACATACATACACAATCACGTCATGTACCCAAAAGGGTGTGACACCAACTCTTTTTCACTATCCGAAATCAGTTTCCTCCAAACATCCCTATTCAGCCACATTCATAATACTTCTTACACATGCTCTTCTATTCCTACTACTTGGAAACTTTCGCTCAAGCAAAATATTCTCACACGACGTCCACTTACAAACGTATACCTTTAAAATCATTCATATAAATTCTTTTAACCAAACGTTCATTAGACATTCGCTCAAGATGACCGAATCATCTCAAATGACAAACATTGCAACTTTTGCAACAACATTTTTTTTTTACCAACTCATCATACACTAATCTATTTTGTATCCGGTATCACCTAGTTACATCACATACCACACGTAAAAATTTCATTCCTACAGCAGTCATTTTTCTTTTATGCTAACGAAATCGTTAATTTAAAATATTGTTAAACACATGTAAGCCTAACAAGATGATTTAGTTTACAACTGACCGATAAATGAAGCAATTTATAGATAATTGACAATCTACTTGCGTGGTTAACCATAATCAAGTAAACAACGCACAACTTAACATAAATTTTACATTTTCAAAAGTTGTAATTGAGTAAACACTGTGAGTTATAAACACTATAATTTATCAAAATACACATATATTATAACCATATTATTTAATAAAGATAGAAAAAAATTTAATTACATTAAGAGATAACGAATATAAAACAATAAGAAAATTACAATGTCTAAAAATAATGTATAAATATCTACAAAAAAAAATCTCATAAGTCTATTATTGTAACTACTTCCGTAATTTTATCTTAAACAAATATTATTAATCTTTATATTATAAAAATATAAAATTAACAAATGTTACTTTTTATTTGCCAAATATTTTTAAAAAAAAATACATTTTCTGATAATTTAGATAATATTTTTTCATAAGTAATCGAACAAAAAAAAATTATTTTACAATTATTTTTTTTTTGAATTTATTATCAACGAACAAAATTTACATATTCATTATCTAAACACAAGGCTCATAAAATATAATATAAAAAATAAAAATATTACATCCGGTAGTTATGCAACTTTCAAATAAATAAAAAACACCCTATATATTTTCACATAATTTGAAAATTTGAAATCCACATAAAAATTCGATTTTAATTTATAGATACACAAATTATTCCAAGTTTAAAAACCGTAACTTAAAAATTAAAGTTATAAAAATATGAAAAAAGTCCATATTTCATAAAATCACCCTGTATACATATAACCAACTACCAAACTAACAGTTTGTTAAAGTTTCGAGTGAAAAATGCCATATGAACATAGGTCCTATTCTATCTTGTTGGACAACTACAAAAAATTAAAGTTTTAATAGTGGATATAGTCGCAGAATACCTATATCATTTTACAATAAAATATACTAGTACAAAAAACAAAGTTTTCAAAACTAAGAATCAAAAACAAAAACTAATATTGTGTTTTGCTTTTCTCTATTTTCATATTATTACAGTAGAACCTGGAGAAGAAATTTTGCAAAGAACTAACAGCAAATTATAAGAAAGAAAAAATCAACATTAAATAGAACAGTAGGCCAGCCAATACAAGTACACTAAGTTACTTCATTTCCCCAATTGAATTAATCTAAGGGCTGATATTTTCCAGATAAAATGTGGAATAATTAACCATAGAATAAGGACCGGTATTTTGTGTTCTGATTAAGCGCATAAATAACTAAGCGAGCTTTCAAATTAATTTAAATTCATAATTAAATTTAATAGATAAAACGTATAGATTTAACCACTTGATAATGTAACAAGTACATAAAATACAAAAAATGTGTAATGTTAATCAATTACTTAATTTAACCAACTACAGGATAATTTTAACCGAGATTCAAAATACCAGCCCTTAATGTTATACAGGGTGATTTATGATGTCGGGGAAAACTACACCGGATGATTCCTATGAATAATCTAAATAAAAATCTTCAAATAAACATATGTCCGAAAATGCTTTCTAACGGAACTGTAGCCGTTAGAAGTTTATTACATGTAACATCAATCGCATTAGCCTTTCTTATTTAATCAGGAAAAAAAATCAAAAAAAAAAATCTGTCACAATAATTTTCTCTGACATCAACATTAAATTAATTATGGATGAGTTCACAGTACATGAGTATGCTGATATAATTTTTATTTATGGATTTTGTGATAGAAATACATTACAAGCATCAAGAGAATACCAGCGCCGATTTCTAGGCAGACGGCCACCGAATCACTTACTTTGAGTTTAATCCCAGACGTTCATGCTTTAAATTAGTACCTTAATTATTGTTTTTGTTTTTTTCCTGATTTAATAAATAAGGCTAACGCGATTGATGTTACATGTAATAAACTTCTAACGGCTACAGTTCCGTTAGAAAGCATTTTCGGACATATGTTTATTTGAAGTTTTTTATTCAGATTACTCATAGGAATCATCCTGCGTAGTTTTTTCCCGATGTCATAAATTACCCTGTATACGTAAAAATATATACATGTATTTTATGATGAACTATTCCGTATCTTTTCCGGAATTAAGGGGGTACTTACATACTTTTCTCAACCTAAAAAAATCAACTAACTTTATATTTCTGCGAAACTATAAAAGATATTAAACCGCGGTTTTCTGGGGGGGTGAAAGAATTTCTTTCAAGAATTTTTATTTTTACTTTTGTTGGAAATCGTCCAAGTTTTAGCCCATTCTTCAAAGCTCTGCAAAACTGGACGACTGTGCGGTAACAATGATAACTCCTGCCCTGTTCATCTGAAACAAAAATCAAAGGGCATCCTTGAAGTATGATATATTATCGGATTTTTGACCCATTTTGTCCCGAATGAATATAATTATGTGGAAAAAAAATGGGTCAAAAACCAGATCATACTTCAAAGGTGCCTTTTGATTTTTGTTTCAGATGAACAGCCCACAGCCGTCCAGTTTTGCAGAGCTTCGAAGAAAGGGCTAGAACTCGGATGATTTTCAACAAAAGTAAAAATAAAAATTCCTGAAAGAAGCTGAAACTCTATTCTTTCACCCCAGAAAACCGCGGTTTAATATCTATTATAGTTTCGCAGAAAAAATTCATAAATTTAGTCAATTTTTTTTAGATCGAGAAAGATATATACCCCCTAATGCTTTGATAGCTAACTATGAACTAAAAGTGCCCCGCCCTAATGTCGTATTAGTATTGCGCGATCTACCTCCACACTGCGCAGGAAACACTTATTTATGTTTGTGTAGTGTATAGTCTAATAAATGTGTTGATATTTTTATAATAGGGCTTTTTATACAAATTCCACTGTATGACATTTTTGTTACTTCTAACATTTCTAAATCGAAATAAAGCTAATAAAGACCTACTAGGTATACATAGGACGTGCAGTGTCAAAAAAAGCCCGAAAACTTTGTTCACATGATTACTAGTCGTGCACGAAACATAAATAGATACTCTTTTCAGTATTAACTTTGTTTGAATCTGGGCTGTAGAGTCGGAGTTTATGAAAAATATTTTGTCAGTTGAGTCAGAATCGGAAAAATATACCAACTACGACTTCAAGTGCATGTTTAAATTTTATAGAAATAAAAAAATGTTAGGCGGTTTATTTCCGCAATAGATGGTGAAAAAAGCTAACTCATATGAATTTTAACGTAAATTTTAAATCATTTCTTTACATATATTTTTCTCTTTTACACACTATAAAATGTACATACATTACACAATCACGCCATGTACACAAAAGGGTGTGGCACAAACTATTTCCACTATCTCGAAATCAGTTTCCTCCAAACATCCCTATTCAGACAAGCAACTTTAGCTTCATCCACATTTATAATTCCTCTCATACCTACATACTCTTCTATTCTTACTACTTGAAAACTTTCGGTCACGCAAAACAATCTCAATCATACCACACCAACTACTCATCGGACGTCCACGCAAACGTATAGCTTTAAAATTATTCATATATATTTTTATAACCAAACATTCATTCATTCATTCTTAGTATTTAATTATGTTGGAGTCGGAGTTAAACTACTAAAATTATCAGGAGTTAAATTCGGATTTGGTTCGAATGTTTTTTACTGACTACGCAGCTCTAGTTTAAATACAGCATTACGGATTGCCCAAAAGCTCTTCAAAGATTATAATCTTATAAAAGAATTTGAGAAATCGAACCAATCTATGAATTATATATACCGGGTGTATACGTGGTTTATGCAATATAGGAAAAACAATGTTATTTTTTTAACATCATCGTAATTCCTGCCTCCCTGTTAGTTTTAGAGAAAAATTATAAGAGACAAAAATTATTTAGAATTAAAAACTACATTATTTACGCTTAAAATAATTGTGATATTACGTCTCAGTAATTAATTATTAATTAAATAAATATTATCAGTTTTCAGCAATATCAGACAGCCATGGACAAAACGCAAATGTATTTTGTTCACAAATGTCAGTGCATTGACAGTTGTAAACAAAATACATTCGCGTTTCGTCCATGGCTGTCTGATATTGCCGAAAACTGTTAATATTTATTTAATTAATAATTAATTACTAAGACGCAATATCGCAATTATTTTAAGCGTAAATAATGTAGTTTTTAATTCTAAATAATTTTTGTTTCTTATATTTTTTCTCTATAACTAACGGGGAAGCAAGAATTGCGATGTTAAAAAAATAACATTGTTTTTCAGTATCAGTTACAATAAAAATGTTATACTTTATATTTCATATATGTATATTTTATGTTGCCCCCCCCCCCCCCCCTTCTCTAGTTTATAAGTAATATAAATTTTACAACCATAATTTTAAAAAAATACAAGTTTTTTTTGAGTAGCTATAAATTCACAGATACTCGGTATATCAAATATCATCTTTTATTAATTTATAATAAAAAGTCCGACATGTTTTTTACATTAAATGAAGTATATCGACCATTTTTAACACACTCTGTAATGCGCATGTAAAAATTGAGAATATTCTTTTTTATAACTTAATGATATTTCCAGAATAATTTTTATAGCAAGCTTTTTGCTTTAGTAAGCAAAAATAATTAAATTTTTAATCGTATTAAAATTAATAAAAAATACAATTTTAAAATTACAGCTTGTAAAAAATGGAGGCAAAATATACATTAGAATCATTTTTTTAAATAAATATATTTTATCAATAACATGTAATAAAAAATAAAACCAATATAATTTTATAGAATACGATGTCTCCACCCACTATTATTTAAGCCGCGAAATCTACCCATAAAAAATCTAATAAACATATTACTTTTTACTACAGTTCTATAAAAACTTCACGTTTTTATTACAAAAAAAATATAAGATAAAGTTAATGCATGTTATATCCATAGAAACCGGAAAATAACAAAGTTATAAATAAATAAAACAATTTATTCATATTATAATACACTACATATAAGCGAATTTTTATTCATATAATTAGTAAAATATATTTATATAATACATAAAAATTTATAATTTGTTAAATAATTATTTATATTCATAAACATTTATCTTTTTGCACGTATTGGTAAATCTCTAATTATAATTACATTACACTACATTATAAGTATGTTGCATGTATAATTATATATGTAAGCATAATATTTTTATAATAAACAGCTAACAAAATAAAGAAATAACAGAAAAACTTAATAAAAGAAATAGTAAATAAAAAACACTTTAATATGGCGGGTGACGCTACTTACCTTTACTGGCAAACAAGCTGATATTTTCAGAAATATTTGTCGCACATCACTTGCATCACCAAATATTGGCACGTTAACTTTTTCTTTTACTAAACATAGTCTACAAAGTTGCATATAATCAAGTGCAGCAGACATTTTACACTTTTAAAATTATAAAAACCCATGAACTAACGTACCCCAAACATCTCAAACCAAATGAAACGAAAAGATCAATGCAGATTGCCGACTGAAGATGCCGGATATACAACGTCAGACAATAACAACTACGTGAGTCAATTTAAATATTTGAAAAGATGTAAAATAAAAAGTAAGAAAAATCTGTGTTAAATAATTATTATTGTAAATTACATATA
Organism: Clivina fossor; assembly: GCA_963966155.1. Taxonomy (NCBI): domain Eukaryota; kingdom Metazoa; phylum Arthropoda; class Insecta; order Coleoptera; family Carabidae; genus Clivina; species Clivina fossor. The sequence goes on along the minus strand of OZ014553.1, from coordinate 17,933,374 downwards.
AATATATTACTTAAATATAGTTTGTGTTTTATTATCTTTTTTTTTCTTTGTTTATATAAATATTATAAAAATCACATGATTTGATTTATTTAGTATAATTTAGATCTTTTTTTTATTTTTCTAATTTAAATACACAATAAATAATTTTATATATGAACCATATAAACAAAATTTGATAATAAAATTAAAATTATTAAATTTTTTTAATTCAGATTTAAATTATATTTTCAATTTTCTCTACTATAAAAATTAAAATAAATTCAAATACAGACTAGGTTGGTTGCTTAGCAACTGTAAAATGCTTCTTGTATACACATTTGTCAGACTGTCAATTAGCAAATTTTTAAATAAAAGTTTCATGTATAGATGATATGATCAAAGTATATTGATTTTAATGTGATTTATTTATTATATTTTTTAATATAAATAAGAAAATAATATGTCAACAACCGAGGCAGTACCTCAGCCTTCCGAAAGTGATCTTGGAGAAGCGGTTTCTGCACAAGCCGATGAAGCTACAGATGATTTTGAAGAAGAAATAGAAGAAGGCCCTATTAAAGAACAACTTTCAGATTCAATAGAACCAAATACATATAATATTAAACCTCCGCTACAAGATAAGTACGTAAATGTATTATTACACTTATAAATTTTTATCATATTGGAAATTATAGATTTAAAGTACTAACTGTAAAAGCAGCGATCCGAGAAGTTTTATCTGATGAATTAACAGGAAAAGAATATACAGCTGAAAATGCCAAAATATGGACGACGAATATTGCAAATACTCTAAATAAACGAGTTAGAGGTTAGGTTTTATTTGTATGACATAAAATTTGGTTCAAATTTTTCTTTATTTTTTTTGTAGATATGAAATGGAAACGCTATAAACATATTGTTCAAGTTGTAATAGGTGAACAAAGAGGTGCAGGAGTTCTAAGCGGTGTTAAATGTGTTTGGGATTCGGAAACTGATAATTATGCAAGCGATGTTTTTGTTAATGTAAGTTAAATGACAGAACTTACATAATTAGTTAATTAAATTAAACTATAGCCCGGTTTCATAAATAATAAATAAATTTACTTCACAAATAAATTTAATTTTCCTAATACATAACCTTAAAAACAAAATTCTCTGCCAGAATATTATTAGAAATAATAATAGCTACTTTTTAATACTATTAAATTGAATTTAATACCACGTTTCAATACGAAAATCTGCAGAGTAAATGCATTTACTTTTCAAGTAAATTTAACCAGCGATTATGAAACCGGGCCTAAGAAAATTATAATGGCCCGTATTTATAACCTCAAGTTTTTTTCGATATACTTATGTTTTTTAAGATCTGTATTTTGTTTTGATTTTATAATATCAGATATAACAAAAATATAGTAACAATATTATTTTATACAACAATATTTTTGTCAATATTAATTTAAAAGTTATACTTTATTAATTTTAAAATTACGATAAAGTTATTTATAAATTATAGTATATACATAGCACAGTATAAAGACATATGTCTTTACTGTGTAAATAGTATATATACATATATAGTACGCAATTTATAAGTAATTATTGTAATTATAAAAGATTATAGGAGTACATATTTGGAACAATAGAAATTAACTAATAGAAATTCTAAAACGAATAAATTCGCGCCGAAGCGTTTCATAGCTAGTGTTCTTGAATGGTTTGTGTGCTAGACAATCGAATAAATTATGTTATTGATATTATTTATTCCTTGTTTCTATATTATGTAGTTATAAATAACAATATTTAATTTTTCAGATACATTTCTGTTACAATTAAATTTTTTTTTATAGATTTCATAAACACTGGTTAAATTTACTTTAGAAGTAAAGTAAATGGCCCATATTCATAGCCCCTTTTAGAGTATTTCTAGATAAAATTACGTATATTTTAAAGTATTTATTTAAAAAATACTAGAACTGTTTTTAGCATTATTACTATTTTAAAATGTTAAGTATAAGAAAAAGTACCTATGTAATTTATAAAATTAGTTTAGATTTGATACATAATAAAAGCAAAAATTAATAGTGAAATCTTGACCATGTATTTGATCCAAAACTGGGCCTTAATGAATTTAGACTATTAAATTTATATATTTATTTCAAAAAATTGTATAATAATATAAAATATTGTATAATATATAAAGAAAACAAAAACAGCTACTTAAAATTAGATTATGCACATTTTATTCTACTCGAAAAAGCAGTAGTTCACAATAAAATAACTACATAATATAATAACAGATAAATATACTAATAAATTTTCGTTTTTTCTAGGATACATTATTCTGTGTTGCGGTAGTATTTGCAATTTATTTTTATTAACTTTTAATATATAAATAAAATATTGTACATGTAATTTTTAATAAAAACAATTAAGAAGAAAATAGAAAATACATTTAATTTTGCATGCATGATTCGTATGTCGGTATCATATATTTAATATTAATAAATGCGTCTTCACCGCCATAACGTTCCATCATTTCCAATGTTTCATTTATTAAGTCGCCGATATTTTCTCCACGTTGCTGAGAAAAATCGACAGCGTCACCGCAATTCACTGAAAAATTTAATGATCATTGTCAATGATTCATTAAAACTGAACATAAAATGAAAAGTCTGAATACGTTTTCAGTAAAATTTAATTCAGTTTTTCGCGTTCATTTAAAGTGAAAAAACGGTTATATTTAATGTCCATTCAGTCTGCTGTTTTAGTTTTACGGACAAGCACAAGAATTTAACCAATCCAAGCGCTTGAAACATTTTTAGTTTTTACACCAAGTGTTTGGATTGATCAAATTTTTGTATTTGTGCATAAAACTAAAACTTTATTGCAAAATTTTTCGCAGCGCCACACAGTGGTATGAATTCTGAATCTAGGTGGACAAAATTTCAGATGATATAATATATCAACGGTGGGCAAATGCGGCTCCGAGAGCCGAATGCGGCTCTTCACTCAGTCAACTGCGGCTCCCATTAAAGTTTTAGAGGATGGGTGACATATTTACGACACATTAGTAAATATATTTTTATGATATAGATTTCTGTTCTATTTCATTTTTATTATATTTGAATTTTATTACTAAAATTTTGAAATAATTATTTTCATGTTTATATGTTATAATGATATTTTTTCTATGTTTTTATATTATGACTTGTGAAAATATGCAATTATATTAAATAAAAAAAATTAATTTGTGAATGGCTCTTTATAGAATATTAAAAACCGGAGTGCGGCTCTCTTAGGCCTCATGTGTGCCCACCCCTGTAATATATCATCTTCATTTTCATTTCTTCATCTTCATTTTCATTTTATATATTATATAAAATGAAAAATTGTGTAAAATGTTTTTTGGACTCCTAAAAGTGATTTCGTTCTTATAACAATGATTTTTTCATCATATCATTAAAAATAGTATTAATGAGTGCTTTTATAACTACATTGTACAATGTACTAACTATCTTGGAAGGTCTGGCCTCATAGCAACTTTTCGGAGGCTTTTATTTCAGAAACCTTACAATATCAACCCGGACAAATTTGGTATTATCGGATTCGGAATTACATTTTGAAGCGTTCTATGTATTTAGTTTTAAGTCCCATTTGACTTTTTTAAAAAGAAAAAATTATAGATAAAAAAGTAGTAAGAAATTTTTGTTTTAACAAACGGACAAAATCACTAGGAATTCGAAGAGTTTTCCAGATTATCAATACAAAAAAGTTATAAACTTTTCTAAAGCTATAAAATTATGTACTTTATTTTAAAGCAATAAAAAAAATAGGCCAGTTGAAGAAAATATACTGTGTTAATATTAAAATATAATACAAAATTGAATGTCAAAACACAAATAATGAATGTAACAAGTCTTCAGAATCTCCCTGGAATTTATAAACACACTTATTTCTCATTTATTACAATAAATTGTTACTCTCTTAACTTTTCCATTCATATGAATAATTTTATTAACATTATAAGTTACGTATTTTGACTCTTTTGAGATAGATAAATCAACAAATAATAGTTTTAGGCGATTAGAAATAACTTTTTTTTTGGAGTTTTATCCACCTAGATTCAGGATTCATACCACTGTGCGTCATATTGAATTCAAAGTAGTTCAGTCATAGGATAATATTTAAATTATTATTGATACGTGTGAAAAAAAACCCTGTTATTTAATAACGAGTAATTAAAAATGTCTTGTGAGAACCCTGATTTAGTTTTATAATAAAAATTAATATTGCATACCATTTTTTTCCTTAAACATATTTAGAATTGGCAATATTTGTCTATAATACGGTACCAGAGCTACACCTGCCATTTCAACTGATTGAATTAAATTCTGTATTGCTCTTAAAGTTGCACAAAGTACGTATCTATTTTTTGTATGTAACGCTTCTGAAAAATCAAATAAGAATTAAGGTGAAAATTATATCAATATTTTAAAATTATAAGAAATGCTTTCTTTTGTATATAGGTAGATTATAGATACTACAATAGAAATAAAAGTTTGATAAAAATGAATAAATTAGCATTTTGCGCTTACTTTTAATTGGTATAATCAGTTGAGGAATAACCGGAAACACTTTATTCCCACCATATAAAATCATATCACGGATTCCTTGTTGAGCAAAAAACTTGTAAGGATTCACAACTTCACGTAAACCATCAAAAAACATTGGTAAATAATGATGGAAATCAAGTTTCTCAATATCAACCTAAATTCATAAATAAAATATTAACTATTAGAAAAGTTTACATTTTTTTTTTTTTTACTTTTTTGCTCCTTCTGACAGCAAAAACATTTAATAGAAGTAGCTATAGATTATTATATTATACAAATTATTTGAAAACAATCTTAAGAAAACAGTATTCTCGATTTGAAAGATCAAGTGTAAATCAAAATTATTTGAAATCTATGAAACAATTATTTATTTCTCATTTGCGGTACTCCGTATATGAATAATTTTAAAAATAAATATGAAAATTTTTAACAAATTGAATTTATTATATGAAGAAAGAAAATAAAAATTTTAAAATGACCATGTATTTCAAAGTTTTGCATAAATTTCGGTAAAAAATAAGTGAGAAAAAAATAGCATTTTAGTTACAAAGATAATTACATATTTTTGCTAAAAAATAGAAAAAAATAAAAAAATTTTTTTTTATCTAAAAGTTGCGAAAATTGAGATAAAATTTATGTATTTTTACCTTCCAAGCAATAACTTTATTTCCATTTTTGTCAACTTCAATACTTATAGGAAATTCTCCTCGCTTATAATAATTTCGAAAGCTTGTCGGCCTTAGAGGTCTCGGTTTAAAAGCACCACATTTCGGTGGACTTTTCACAACGGTACCCTTTTGCATTGCCTGAATTGTAAATGCCGGTACAACGCGAGGCTCCTTTGTTTTTGGGGCCCCCGGCATATTATGCCGTAAACCGGCACGAAATTCTGTCCCGCTAACCATTTTTGATCAATTTGATATCCAAATTCATAATAAAATGACGTACCTGCACCTGTTTTATGTCAAACTTATTTATTTTGTAAAGTAGGTCGTTGCTACGAAATATTCGCGATCAAAATTGATCAAACTATATCTGCACATACCGTTACATTTAAATTGAGTTTTTATTTTTCGTAGAAAATTCTAGAAATAATATAGTTTTATACGTTGTACATTATTTTATACAGATTCTATTTTACTTGACAGCTATTTCTGACAATCTAATAAAGGTTATTTTTATATAAAATATTGTTTTATAACTTTTTGCACGCTATAAAAATAAATACAATTTCTCTGTTAAAATATATTTTATATTTGAAATACGATTAGAATGACTTTATTTTCTTCGTGAAAAATCTAATATTTTTTCTCTAGTCAAATTTTTAAAATAATTATCTTGAATATTAATTGAATGAAAACTTTTAAATAAATTTAGCAAATAATATTTCTCTATTTTTTTAAAATTATAATGTAATTTTAGAATAGTTATACATATTTCCATTTTAGTTTTCAAATTTCATAACTCTAAATTATGATTAACATTTTAATTTCGTTGCTGATCAGTTAAAAATAAAAATGAACTATAAGTAATTATTGTAATTATAAAAGGAAAATAAGATTTGGAAATGAGATTTTTGCTTGTGATATATGGTGTTACTAAAAGGAATTAGGTTCGAAATGGATTGGTGTATGAAGAATATAATATTGGAAAAAAATGTTGAAAGTAATGTTGAAAGTGTATAAGCCTTGCGTGGACGTCCGATGAGTAGATGAATAGGCATGAGTGAGAGTGTTTTGTGTGGGCAAATATTTACAAGTTGTAAGAATAAAAGATTATGTATAAAAAGTATAGTGAATGTGGAGCGTAAGCGATATAGTTAATCTATGATGTGGATGGAACGAAAGTTTGGCGGAAAATAATTTCTGCTTGAATAGAAAGTATTTGTGCAAGAGTACATGAAGTGATTGTATATGTATGTATAAAATAAATATTTTATAGTAAAAAATCTTTTAGAACTCATTATATTAAAATAAATCGGCTTTAGGTTATAGTTCTGTTTGAATATTTATTAATAATCGAAGTTTCGATGAACTCAATGTGTACGTCTTCATCAAGAAAAAGGAACAAATTATATTTACAGTAAATAAACAGAACATAAATACAAGTTACTAGGTAACAAAATAAGTAACTAGATCATAAAATTTATAATATAAGTTAGAATATCTTCATGATGTAAAATGCAAAGATACTGTAATAATTGTAAGACCCATCAATATTAACAGCAGATTGATAAGAAAAGCAATAGAAATTTATAAAGAAAAAAAAAACGTCAATAGTGTAATTAATTAGTGTAGTAGTGTAGTAATTAGTAACTGATTTATATAACATTTGGTTTCCTTTAATTAAAAATTTATAAAACTTATGATTTATTTACTTATTTTGTTACCTAGATTCCTAGTTACTAGTTTCTATGGTCTGTTTATTTACTATAAAAGCCATTTGTATTATTTTTTCCTGATAAAAACGTACGTTGAGTTCGTCGAGACGTCGATTATTAATAAATATTAATACAGAACTATAACCTAAAGCCGTTTTATTTTTATATTATTTAATTCTGCTATAAAGGAACTGAATCGAATTAATTACTTTCTCAAAATGCTTATGTGTACATAAAAAATAAATAAATGTATTTTATATAAAGTATATTTATTATTGCGTAATATTATAAAATTACAAATTTAAACAATACATAATACATTTCCTACAATTTAATAGTACGCTTATTTTATAAAATTGAAAATTTATTTAAATAAAACAACTGTTAATAAACAAAATTATCTAATACTACATCTACTAAAATTTGATTGAAAACATCTTGCTTGCTTCGTTTTTTCTTTAGCTTTGTTTTTTAAATTAATATTTCGAAACGCTTTTGGTAAAAAGTTCCAAACAAAGATATTTTCATCGGTGCTCACTGTTGCTATAAAGTTGAAAGAAAAAATTATTAAAATTTAGATAAAATGCTACTACGTACAAGATGGTATTTACAAAAGTTCAATTAATCGCAACAATCCTACTCAAAACAGAGTCAATTTTTTCAAAATTAAATCATTTACTGCAAGCAATACTGAACTGACATAACTTAACCCTTAACCAGTCATGTGCCATATGTCGAACTGTTTCAATTATAAATTTTCTAATAATTCCAATTACTTTTAACTAGTGCTGTTAATATTGGAAAAAATTGGATTCAAATATTCGGATCCAAAAAAATTGGATATCCGTGTATCCGATTCTCGGATAATTTGATATCCGAATTCGATAAATGGATCAGAGATCCGGATCCGATATCCGGACAGAATATATTGCATATTGCATATTTATGTATAAAAATATATTGTATATAAAAATTCTTGAGACCCATTATATATAATTTTGAGGCACAATGAATATATGATACATTTAGAGGTATCATATATAATTGTCGTTGCACACTTATTTCACATGTCGATGAAATAATACAGCTTGTAAAATGTCTTTTCAATCTTCATTCCATTTAACAAACATTTAAACAAAAACGTATTACTCATTTAAACGCATGATATTTTAAACAGAAAATAGATCTTTCATAACCTCCCCGTACACTTATTTAAATAATACAGCCTGCGTATATAGATATATTTTAAAATAACATGCATACATATTTGTATAATGCGGATATCCGAATTTAATATCAGGATCCGAAATCCGGATATTTGAAAACCTAATTATCCGAATATCCGGATAATTTTGGATCTAAAATTTTCAGGATTTGGTTCCCAGCACTACTTTTTACTGTAGATTCTATATTCAGGGTGGCCAAAACCTGGAAAACCGGGAACAGTTAGGGAATTTTGTTAGTCCTGGAAAAGTCAGGGAATTTCATTTGTAGCAAAAATTAATTAATTTCACTTTTAGTATATTCAAATTAATGTTATCTCAATTTTTTCACACGTAGACTTAGAAATCATTATAATTAATTAAGTTTGAGGTTGTAACTCATCTTTATCTAATTTTAAACCGATTTTAATCAATATTTTGTGATTCACAGTACTTGGGAATTTATATTTGTTTAAATATAAAAGTCAGGAAAAAATGAAAAAAGTTCTGGAAAACCGGGAAAAGTCAGGGAAATTGGTTTTCACAAAGATTTAGCCACCCTGTATATTGCTAATTGCCGTCCATTTTTAATAATACAACCAGTAATTGAAAAAAAAAATGACTTGTATTACAGTAATGCAAACGAAAAATCAACACTTACCCAGCTTAGAGCCTGTTTCATTCCAAAACATATAAAGTACTCGACCATGATGTTTATACGTATAATCGACAACATGATTAAACGAAGATAAAACTAATATTTTTGTTCTGTAATTGTGTTGAGAATCTAAGATTTGATAACTGGCAACCAATTCACCTGTAATTGGATTGAATGTTAAATAATCAACAAATGATTTTTCCTCGGGTTTCATGTAGTCGATTTTCGTAGAAGTGTTTAGGTCCCAAAGTGATAAAGTGCCATCATCGATTCCTCCGCCTATAGCTAGAAGGCCGGCTTTCCATGGATGAAATGCTAATGCCTGCAAAATATTTTACAATATTTCCAAATTTTGAAATAAATTTATCCTTCGAATAATTTTAAAACTAGCCAATGAAATATTGTCATTTATTATGAGGATACAATTTTAGTCAATTACATATGATTTTTGACTTATCTTAAGAACATATAAAAATTGGCAATACTGGCCCTAAGAGGATTAGGTTCCTTACAAAATAGTGTTAAACTTGAAAAAATCCTATGATTAAGACCTACTTTAAATAGTACGCGACGAACAAAATTACGCAAAATTTAGTTTAATTTTATAATGCTACTGTATGAAAAGGTTAAAGAGTGAAGGGTTGAAACTTATTTTGTTTTAACTATCTAATAATGTATTATTTATTAATTTCCAAAATATAAACATTCTGTTTGGAATCTATTTTGTCTCAGTAGGCCGTAAGTACACGCCTTATATAACTGTGTTGTTAGACGTAGTCCTACCTCAAAATTTTGAATGTAAAGAAAACAGTAATACAAAGAATGAGTACTGGCAATACTTAAAAAATTGGATCAGACATCCAGATCTGAAATCCGGATCCGATATTCGGATCTAAGATTCGGTTCCAAAATCCTGATCTTAAATTGTATATAAATTCTTTAGACACATTATATATAACTGAGTACTTTTATTTCTGAGACACATTGCATATTTATATATATATATATATAAAAACAAACTGTATATATAATTTTGAGGCATATTGAATATGTGATTCATTTAAAATAATACGGCTTGTAAAATTTCTTTTTAATATTCATTCCATTTAACAAACATTTAAACACATGATATTTTAAACAGAAAATAGATCTTACATAACCTTCTCGTACTCTTATTTCAATAATACATATAGATATATTTAAGAAAACATGCATACATATTTGTATGTGTGAAAAATCTGTATAAAAATATAAAACACATAGATTCGTATCTGAGATCTGGATACGATTGCACAAAAAAACAAAAAAAAACAACAACATAAGAATGATAAATAATATAATTCACTTACTTTGACATAGCTGCGATAGTTAAATATCATATGTTTTTTTAAACTAGGCCATAACCAGACTTGCACACGGCCATAGGCAGTAGAGCTACACAAAAATTTATTGTACGGACAAAATTCCAACCGAATAATACTGTCAAAAATATATTGATTAAGAAAAATTTCTAGTTTAATTTCTTTCGTATCCCATATTACAATCAAACCGGATGAACAACCAGTAATTAGATATTTATCTGTTTTATCCCACAATAAACACGTGCAGTAACAGGCCAGGCAGAGACATTTCTTAATATTCATTATTATCTATAAATTTAAAACATTTTTGATTAGATAAAATTGCAATCAAAAAAATTAATTTCTACATACATACACAATCATGCCATCTACCTATAAGATGTGTAACACAAATTCTTTTAATTCAAGCAGAAATTAATTTCCGTTAAACGTTCCTATTCAAGCAAGCAACTTTCGCTTTATTCAAATTCACAATACACCTCTCGCACTTGCTCTTTTATTTTTTTAACTTGGAAACATTTGCTCATATTGTCAGTCATGCCAAGCTGTAAATAATACCAATTATTAAGGGGTTACCGCCAGTCATAAATCTTGAAAAAATCGATTTTGAGAAAATGTCACCATGCAAAAGTATAGTCTTTAGACTATTTAATTCCAAAGTTACAAAGTCGATATGAGAGTTATAACTATTTTCTTCCGAGCGCCGATGACTCAGTGTAAGTCTATTTGTTATGAATGTTAAATACATTTAATTTCATTCCAAAACTTTAAAGCCGTTTTTCTCGAAACGACATTTTTGAAGTCGGTGGACACGATTACAAACAAACTTTTCAACGGATTTCCATGAAACTTTGGGAAATTAGAGCTGATAAAATTGTTTTGCCCTTGAACGAAGGAATTTAATTTCTGAACAAAATAAATATTTTTTAGGCACGTTAAAAGAGCCAAATATTAGGCCAAAAAAAGCATTTTTGTTCAGACGGTCGCCATTTTATTTACAAGCAACATAAACTAATTTTCTTCATTCAAGGGCAAGTTTATTCTATGTATTATTTAGTTCAATTGGTTTTATTTGTTTCGGATAAGCGGTTTCCGAGTTATCCTGTCCACCGCACACCTCTTTCACTGAGAGGATCTCCGACTATTCCTCCGCGATTTTTCAACATTTTTAAACAAAAATTGGAAAATAAAGTACATAAATGAAGCTTTTAAACGTACTAATTGTTGTTTTAATAGAATGCATACTTCCGGAGAAAAAAATTGTCAAAAACAACCTCAAAACTTCAATCCTGACTGGCGGTAACCCCCATAATACTTTACTAGAAAATTATAGAAACCTTTTGCTCGGGCATTTGCCAAATTGAAACGAAAGAACGATTTGCAACAGCCAATTGAGTACCAGCATTGTTCCATTTTAATGCTTTAAATCCAGGAATATTTGTTTCGATTGCTTCACCTTTTTTTTCATTATGCCATACATAAACTACATTATCCCATATTGTTGTTAAGTATCCGGTTCGACTCCAATCAATTATATGCGCACCTATTTGCCACATCAAAACTAGAGGTTTGTTTCAACATATACGAGCCATAGCTCCTTTTAGAGAACTTTTAGATAAAACTGTGTATATTTTATATTGTTTATTTGAAAAATATTAGAACTGTTTTCAGCTTAATTTATATTTTAAAATGTTAAAAATAATAAAGTGTATTTAATTTATAAACTTAGTTAATACTTAATATATAATAAAAACAAAAATTAACATTGAAATTATGATTGCTTTTAACTAAAAGTGCTCTAAAAGGGGCTATGATTACGGGCCAATGGCCCGTATTATACATTTAAGTTGAATTGAGTTTTTTTTTTAATTAGGCGTTTAAAAGATAATCAATAATCAAATTTCGGAATTGATTAAGACAATGCTTTGTATAACTGGCTCCTAGTATTTAATTTTTTTTTTAACTTATTACAAACATACACACGCTCTTTCCACTATCCCAAAATCAGTTTCCTCCAAACATCCCTATCCAGACAAGCAACTTTAGCTTCATCCATATTCATAATTCCTTTCATATATGCTCTTCTATTCCTACCACTTGGAAACTTTCGCTCACGCAAGCCACTTTCTCAATCATACTACTCCAACTACTGATCAGACGTCCATGCAAACGTATAGTTTCAAAATCATTCATATAATTTTTTTTTAACCAAACGTTCATTAGGCATTTGCTCAAGATGTTCGAACCATCTTAACTGACTAACACGGCAACTTTTGCTACAACATTTTTTTCAATTTCACACTCATCATACACTAATTTTTCCGCTGACTGATAGTACAGGATAAATAGTACAGCCAAAATATATATTTTTTTAAAAATTACATACTTGTAATGAGATAAATAATAATAATATAATATCTTTATTGATATTTATTAGCTTATGCTAATACATAAAGTAGTAAAATCTGGAAAACTATAAAACATAGCAAGCTTAGAAAACAGAATGAATAATTTTTTGATGATTTGGACCCGGTTGCGAAAAGCGTTGTTAAATGCTTTGTAAAGTTAACCAATTCGTTAACTTGCTAACTGACCAATCAATGAGACGCTTGAAAGACAATTGACAATTTAATTACCTACTTAATTTATTGATTAAGTTAACAATGCTTTATACAACCGAGCAATAAACCGTCAGATTTCTATAATTTTCGTGGAGTGATATAATAATAATAAAATATATGGTCCGTATTCTCACCTCATTTATATGTGATTTTTGCCAAAAATACTTTTGACGTTTACTTATTAAGCACTTTATAATAGTTTATTTAAATACCAAATATAATAATAATAATCAAAAATCGAAAAACTATTTACATGAAAAACAAAAGCAAACAGTTATTTTGAAATTAATAATAAAAGCATTTTTTCACGAAAAAGTGAGGTGAGAAAACGAACCTAAAATTTTAACCAATTTTGATCTTCTATTTCAAGTGCCAGCAGGCTATGTATTTTTTTTTTTTTAATGTAAGCTATAAAAGTGATAGGTACCAGGTACTTTGGAGATTGTCAATTATCTGTAAAGTTATACTTTTAGCATCACTCGGCGAAAAAAGATTTTTACCTTTTTACTTCCCCTTTCCAAAAATACTAATAAATTTTCTTGAATTTACTTACGCACTTCAGAACACAAATCAGGTATATCCAACACTATTCTTGGTCCAATAAATACAGGTTTACTGCGTATAATTACTGGCCAAGATTTTTCCTTTTCTACAGTGTTTTTACTAGAAACTTCATAAAATGTAAGAATTTTTGTATTTTCATATCCAACTAACGATCGCAACAACATTTTATAAACTGGATTACATTCCGGTTCTCGGCTTAATGTATCATTTGGTTTTTCGTTTTCTAAAAGTTTATAATGTGTAATTTCAACGCTTTTTGGTCTTCTTGGAATAAAACGATCTGTCTAAAAATGCATTTTCCAATAAACGAAAGAAAAAAGAAAACGAAATAATGTAAATATAATATACACAATAAAAAAAATATTTACCATTTCAGCAGTTAAAAATTAAAATTAGTCACAAATATAAAAATTATTTCACTTTCACGAAAAGTTAAAACAAGACTAAATTTGTAGCTAACATGTTAGATTACAATTAAATTATAATTTTCTGCTTCTTACTTAGTGCCAACAAAAATAAATTTAAAAAAATAGTTTTAGATAAATCAAAAATAAACAAGTTGTTTAAAAATATATTACAAAATTATTTAAATTTGAACACTATTTATCCATTAAAAAAGTTGTTAGAATAAAAAAAATTTCAAAAAATTCAAAAATAGTTATATTTTATTGATTGATTAAATAAAACAATATTTTAATGTATTTTTATTTATTTTATACAATATTACATTACAAGTCAAACTATTAAAAAAATTACTGTATATGTAACCAATATAGTTTCATATTAATCTAATTTTACTTTAGATTTAATAAGTTCTTCACTTTGATACCAAAGTTCTGTAGCAACTTTCGAGTCAAATTTATATTTTGACTTGTACTGATCACAATTTCGATAAAATAATCCGGTTTCGTTCTCTAATTTCGGTTCAGTTGCGCAATAAATAATAGTTTGTGCACCCTGTAGATAAAATAACAATAATAAATATTATTTAATTATGATTCATAAACTTCAAAAATAAATTAAGGGAAAACACCACCCTAAGCATTCTGAAAATAGGTAAAGTTTGGAAATTTTTTTCGGGTAGACAGAATAAAGCACATGTTCCGTGGTTTTTATATGTTTTAGAGCTTTATTTGATCTACAATTTAGAAAAGTTTCAATCAAATAGGTTGCAGTGGTGAGCTGTAATTTGCTCATTTGTGGACTCATGTTTAAAAAACATTAGTCCGTTGTCCAGACTCCCGGGCAGCACTCGAATATAAAAAAAACATTTTTGGTTACTCGTCCAAAAGTAAACTAAAAAATCTAGGATGTAGAGTAGGATTATTCTGAAATTCATAAAATTACCAAAATGGCAGCATTTTGGAAAAAAGGTGTTTTTTTTTTTTTATATAAAAAATTGAAAATCAAGTCAATTGGACCAATAGTTTCCAAAATATCTTCTGGATAAGTTATAAAAACATGGTTTCGAGAAAAACGCGTTTAAAGTTTGAGATACCCCATCATTTGGGCTGATCCGTCCACTTTATCTGCCCTGACACGACTTTGTAAAAATCGCTGCAACTCCGCAACAAGGTCTAATTTCGTTAGCCAAATATTCCACACAAAAATGTATAAAAAATCGAATTTTTGAAAATTTCAGGGTGGTGTCCCCCTTAATAATAAATAATTGTATAACTCAATATAAATGATATGAAAATATATTAAGTTTGTTCTAACCTGCCATTAAATTAATTTGAATAGCAATAAAATCAGAGATCGCTAACGTTATTAATAAAAATGAGTAAAATACCTGTTTCGGAGTTCTCATGAAGAAAAACGCAATTGGAGAAACTAAAATATAATGATACCATTTCACATTATGATTTCTAAATAATCCGGAATAAACCCAGCCAGGGCAAGCAGCATAAATATTGACTTTATCATTTTTCACTTTCGCCGCTAATTCTTGTGCGAAATAAGCATTTGCTAATTTTGAATCCCCATAAGCTTTTTCATAACAATCTTCACGTGTCTTGTTAAGATCAGTTAAATCGATAGAGCCTTTTTCATGTAGCAGAGATGTTACTACAATAATTTTGCTTGGTGCAGCATTTTTCAATTTCGGTAACAAAAGATTAGTTAAAAGAAAATGGCCGAGATGATTGACACCAAAATGTATTTCAAAATCATCTTCAGTTCTAAAATTTATTCCTTTTGGATATGATACACCAGCATTGATAATTAATATGTCTATTTTATTTTCCTGTTTATTCAGTTCTTCAGCAAATGATTTCACTGATTTTAGTGAAGCTAAGTCCAGTTGCATACATATCTAATAAAAATGATTAATTTAAATTCTAATTATTTTTATTTGAGTTATTACTTTTATGACTTCATAATTGAGTCACTATTCATTTAATTTTTTTTTAATTTTAGATAACAAATTTGTTATCTATTGCAAAATATAGATTTAAAATTTAACAACTTATATAGAAAAATAAATTAATATAGTAAAAGATCTTTCAGAACTCATTATATAAAATAAAATGGTTTTAGGTTTAAGTTCTGTATTAATATTTACATATAGATAATCAACGTTGAGACAGAACTTAAATCTAAACCAATTTTATATTGAAAAAAATTGTTAAAAATTTAAATCTACATTGATAACGAAAATTCAATAAATCAAATTTTGAAATTAATTTTGACTCAATTGGATAAAATTTACTTTCAAAATTCCAAAGATTATTAAAAATATATTTGAAAAAAAAAACTGATTCATATGTACAATATGCATAATAAAATTAAAATAATAATGAGCTTTTGAAAAACCAATGTTTTGAATAATTATATAATTAATAACAATAATACATTCTCTACAATATAGCAAATAATTAATTATTAAATTGTGTAAAAATAGAAACAAATTTGTAAAATGTATAACTCACTAAATTGCAAGATGCCAGTGTGCATTTGATTTTTTCAATAGCTTTCTGAGCTTTCTTTATATCTCTACAAGCTATTATAACTTTGGCTCCTCGTTTAGCTAAATCTTTTGCCACTTCATATCCAATTCCAGAATTTGCGCCGGTAATAACTACAACTTTATCATCTAATCTAACCTTATTTTTGCAGTATTTCCAATTGTATTCTTGAAATTTTCTTATTAAGACAAAAAATAATAATGTAGGTAATAAGTAATAATAATAAGCCATCACTTTTGCTTTTGATAAAAAAAACAATCTACTTATTCAGAATTACTTGCAAATTAATATGAATATTTTTACATATAAGTCATCGATAAATATTTTTGTTGACAAACAAACATTACAGAGCTGATTGTCGCATGTTTTCTAACCTTAATTTTTAATAACTATGATAACCGCTAAATTTAAAATTCACATTAGAGTGATATATTTTTCCTATAATATTTCCTATTATTATAATCTATCTATTTATTAATATAATCGAAAAAATATTTGAAAAACCGATATGAAATTAAAATAACTCTGAGATTTTGTTATTGGCACCTAACAATCATGTATCCTATACTATTTTTCGTATAATTAATTTATAAACGTAATAATATTTGTTTAATTTATTTTTGCAGATATCCAAATAAAAATTTTCATATAATCTCAATATACCGGGTGTCCAAAAAGAATGGAAACTATTAAATATCTCGAGAACGCCACATCGGATTACAAAGTTACAAAACACGTTTTTCTTTATTTTTGAAAATCTATTTAGGGGTAATATGCGAAAACCACCCACACCTCCCCTGGCGGGGGGAGCGGGGGCAAGTTTTAAAATTTAAATAGGAACACCCATTTTTTATTGCACAGTTGCATTCTCCATAAAAAACTGTTTCTGAATTTGCAAATTGAGCCCCCCAGCTCCACCTCCCTCGGAGCAGGAAAGGGGAGAAAATTTGAAAATTTTTGCAGAAACTTTCATTTTTTATTTTAGTTTTGGATTTTCCTTTTAAAACTGGATATAAAAATATTGCATTTAAAAAAAAAAACTAAAATGGTAGTGAGAGGCGAGGGGATTCACCTAAATCCAGCACAATTTACCACAAGGCATTATTTGAGATGAAAAGTTGGTACCCATCCGCATGTGTGGGAGTGAGAGTGGAGGTGCGTTTTTCAATTTTATATCCAGTTTTAGAAGGAGAATCCAAAACTGCAATAAAAAGTGAAAGTTTCTGCAAAAATTTTCAAATTTTCTCCCCTTCCCTGCTCCGAGGGGGGTGGAGCTGGGGGGCTCAATTTGCAAATCCAGAAACAGTTTTTTATGGAAAATGCAACTGTGCAATAAAAAATGGGTGTTCCTATTTAAATTTTAAAACTTGCCCCCGCTCCCCCCGCCAGGGGAGGTGTGGGTGGTTTTCGCATATCACCCCTAAATAGATTTTCAAAAATAAAGAAAAACGTGTTTTGTAACTTTGTAATCCGATGTGGCGTTCTCGAGATATTTAATAGTTTCCATTCTTTTTGGACACCCGGTATATATTCTATAGTCGCATGCGATTTTTATGGAAATGTAATTTTTATAATTAAATAAATACCTAACTGTGCCTAACTGTTTCGTTTATAAAGTGACATAACAAAAGAATAATTTATGTAATATTTGCTAGAAAATTATTTTTAAATAATTATATTATTTATTATCAAGATTGTTAGTCGGGAAAGACTTATTAGTAATTTAATGTTTCAGTAAAACAAAATATTTTTATTGAAATATGAGAAGTTTATTACAGTGTATACATATTTTACAATAAAGTAATTAAAAGAATACAGTCGCTTAATGTATCTCTTCCTACATAACAAATTTTAACTATATATATATATACTATGAAATAAAAAAAAAAAAACAACGCGGCGTTATCACAGATATGAATAAAGATTAAAATAAGTTATGTTATTATTAGAATAGGATTACTAAAAATAAGAACCATTTACATCGCGTCAAAATGAAAACGATGCGATTCCTGTAAACGTTCTTTTCTATCCTCCTGTCTTTCGCGCCAATACAAAGCGATAATAATAACGGTAATAATGCCGCATACGGCTGTTAATGCAGCCACACTCATCAGAATTAGTTTACTGGGCGTTACGAAGAGCTGTGCCCGCCAACGCGATGGCATCTTGGGTGGCCAAGGTATAACAACCATTTGAGAATTCGGAATGATTTGAGTCCAAGAACGGGATCTAAAAATTAAAATAAATAAATACAAATGGCATAAGTGTGTGTGTGCACCTTTGATTATACAGAACTGGATGTCACGAAGTATGTACCGTGTATGAAGAACAGAGATAGAGAATAAAATGTAAAAACAAATTGCGCAAGCGCAACTGTATCTGATGGAGTTTGCGCAGTACAGTTTTATATTTTATATACTCTGTCACTTTTACACTATTTGATTTTATATATCTGTCTTCGTCTGGCGTACGAGTACATTATATTATAGGCTTCAGCGTATCCAGTTCTATATAATCAAAGGTGTGCACTATCAAAAAAAAAGAGCGAAATTACAAAAAAATAGTGGTAAAATTTTACTATAAAAAAGAATCTATAATTTTATTTTTTGTTTTTCTGCCTCAAAATTCTGTAATTTTTACATAATTCATAATAATCACATAAAATAAGTAAAAATAACCTAATAAAACTGCTTACTTTCTGCAAATTGCATCACATATTTAATGTAGAATTACATATTGTTGATATTAACTTATTAAATTATGTAAAATTACAGCTTGCATATTAATATCTGTAATAATTCATCGAAATAATGAGACCTAAGTACATATTTTGTGTAATAATACTAATAAAATATTTTAAGTGTCATTCATTCATTTCGAAATACATCCTTTATGTGAATTTAGAAATGTATGTAATTATACCAACGATAATATTACAGAACTAAACAAATTTTACCTATTTATGGAAAATTCCTGACAACAAATTTACTGAAGTTCTGTAAATTTACTAAAAGAGACTTTACTAAAAAAAACAACTGTAATACTAGATATGTCATAGCGAGGAGCTGTCAGCACATTTGATGATAACGCGGAGAGCCGCCTTACGTATGTATATGTGTGTGCTGGACGCAGTCAAAACAATAAACAAAGAAACGGCAAAAGAGTTTGTTTGATTGTTTTGAAACTGTCTACGAGCCCTCGTGCATTTTTCATATATTGCATAATTTCGTGCATTTCATATTTTGTTAATATGAGTAAATATCAACACTCTAGAACGCTGTCTCCGACAGATTATATATATATATATCTGTCGTGTACCAACATCCCGTTGCTAATATATCATATTACATAATGTTTGTAATAGTTCTGATATTATGTATGTTTTAAACAGTTATGTTAAAATTATAGCAGTTGAGTAATTATACCTAGAAATACTGGGCATCAAAGTGTCTCATGATTTGTAGGTAAAATTACATAATTTTTTTGGAGTGTATATAATCACTCACCTATTTGAAAGGCCAACCGTCAAACTATCAACAAAATTCGGTGTCCGTCCTAAGCCAAAGATCGTATAGGGCAATCCTAGTGCCAAATGTGCACTTTGCGGTAATTGTGCCGAAGCGCCATGTCTTTCATCGCCCTCTTGCGTTGTGGTGTTGTACGAAATACGTGGCCCAGGTAGATTTGTACCGTATGTACGTTTCTTTTTTCCCAGACGACCAATCACGTTCGGACTGCGTTTATTTGTCAAACCGGTCAGTACCATAACTTTGATGAAGTTAGCATCGTAGTCGAGACTGTTTTTAAATGCGCCCACTGCACTTTTCGAACCATCCTCCTTTAATAGAAATTTTATATAATTATTATAAAAGCAAAACGACTGCTGTTGAAATAAGGTACGCGATGTTACCAGACGAGATCGGATGTGGAATGAACCGATGCATGACGAGTGCAAAAATTGCAAAAGTTGGTGTAAGTAAATTTAGATGATTCGATCTTCGGTAAAACTTTACTTGTCGGCCAAACCTGAAGTTGGCTGCGGAAAATAAAAATAAATAATCCAAACCCAACCCAAACCACACCAAAACAAACGCAAAATTTAGGTGACAGCTTGCAGCCAACTTCAGTTTTGGCTGTAAAGTAAAGTTTACCCCGATCTTCTTCAGCGAATACCTAATGAACGTTTAGATAAAAGAATATGTGATGTTAAAGGTGTATGTCTGCGTGAAAGTCCGATAAGTAGGCGAATATTTCCAAGTGGTAAGAATAAAATAGAATGCATGGATGGGAATAAAACACAATTTGTTTATTTAGATAGGAATATTTGACGAAAACGAATTTCTGCTTGAATGAAAAATACAAAATTAAAATCGACAAATTAATATTGAAACATACCTGAACAACAATAACATCCAAAATACCATCTTGATAAAAATCATAAAACACCGCCATACTGGTTCCGTTTGATAACGGCGCAAGCGCATTCCATCTCACCACATAGGTACGCGAGAAGTTTGCACAGCCAACTTCACACGGCACGTTCTCCAATAGAAATGCGTGTGGCCTGCTAACTGAATTAGCCGTTAGCGTTACCAGCAAATCGGGATAACCATCCATATTAAAATCACCACTTCGCAATGTTATCGTATCGTGATAGAATCGTTTTTCCGGACGCATAAATCGCCATAAAACATTATCGTTATCTTTGAAATTCACTTGTAATTGATGCCATTCGTTATTCGCATACACCAAAATGGCGGATTTTGTGCATGTGCTGTCATAGCAAACGGGCGTGACTAAGTCAACGCGACCGATTAATTCGACATCGATAAAAAGACTCTGGCCCACTAGAGTTGCGTCTTTCGGCAGAGGTATACGACGATCGAAAATGAAACCGCGATCTTCAACGCCATTCCAAACTTCAAAACTATCGACAGTTGTCAGAAACAGATCGGCGGTAAAATCTTGGTTAAGATCGAGGTAAGCGTGCGAATGTGGATGACGAATTGTTTGATGTTTCTTTACATCTGAAATAAATACATTTTTGAATAGAGCAGGAGCACAGAATAAGTATTATTCATTTCCCACGAGTTTATACTAGTGGGAAAGAAACATTCTATCTTTTACACTACTTTTTTTGAGATTAAAAATAGAAAACTGTACTTTTTGGTTTGACTAAACTTTACAGTTATGTAATCGATTTTTTCAAACTTTACAAACCGTTAATTTTGCACATTTTCTGAATATAAATCATAAAATTTTAGTGTAGAAATAAAATTTACAATGTTAAAACTTATTTTGAAAACTCATTTTTAACATATAAGTTATACGTAAGAAGAATTGGTTGTACTTGATATATATGGTGGCGCTCATTGCAGGATAGGTATGGTAAAGAAGTAAATTTGTTAAATGTTTAGTAAAATTAAAGCAACGTGAAGAATTTTTAGTTGTTTTTAATGTAAATAATTAAAAATAACAGTATCTGCTAGTAGTTATGTAAACATGGACAAAATATAGCAGCAGTTTTTCAACATGTTAAAAACGAATTTTCAAAATCAATTTTAATATTGTAAATATTATTTTCGCACTAAAATTTTGTAATTTACATTCACATGATGTGCAAAATTAACGGTATGTAAAGCTTGAAGAAAATCGATTACATAACCGTAAAGTAAAGCTTTATCAATTTATAATATAAATTATGAACTAACATTGGTGAAAAAAATTAATAACGATTTTTACAAATCTACATAAATAACCGATGGTCCAATATCTGTCAAATCCACCCTTAACCTTCCCGTATCCGACATGGGTATAATATGCCCAGTTCAAATATTGAATTATTGTATATAACAACTCGTTTATAGTAAATATACACTAATATCAATCCTAGAAATAATTTCCAATGTCAAATAATCGTTAAATTTAATAATATAATGAATAAAAATACATACGTATTTATTTGTCTCCCACTGTACAAATGAAATGCAGGTAAATCACGTGGTTTGCCATAGGCGTCACTGATTATTTTTTTCAAATAAAAAATATTTAGAAAATACTCAAAAATAATAAATAAAAAAATAAATAAAATAATAATAAATAAAAAATAATAAATAATTAATAAAAAATAATAAAATAAATCTAGAATCCTAGAAAAAGTTCTACAACTGTTTTTTGCAGTCTGGACATACATTAGAAGAATGCTGCATACAAATTGGTTTAGAACACGAAATACACTTATGCCTTGTTTTTCTACGTTTCTTCGTTACACAAAATTTACATCTTGTCATTTTTGAATTGAATTGAATTGAATATAATTATTTGTTTGTTCAATAACTTCGGTCAGTATATCGTCGGTAATAAACAATTCAAAACATTCTCGAATATTAGTGACTTTCGAATTTCTGGCTTGCAAATTTTGATAATTGGTATTTATAGTTTGTACAGAAGGTATATTTTTACTCCAGATAAAATTTGATTTGGAAATAAAAACTTTGTCGGAGTCACTTTCGTCTTCTGATTCACTATTTATTGAATAACTGTCGGAATCGTAGCTTGATATTGATACTTGATCCTCACAACTGGAAACATCATCTTCATTCTCAAATTCAAAATCCGAATCATAATATTCATCATCATCACACATTTTCATAGAATTGTGCCTACGGCACTGGTATGCACGACAACTGATAACAATGGTATGTACGACTGCGCGCGCGTCACTGGGTAAACTATTCTCTAGCCAGTGTTTAGTAGAACTCAAACAGCGAGACTGTGTGTTACTATTCATGGAAACATATAAGATGTATTTTTGGCCTTATTTTGCAATTTTAGATAATAAAATTTTACCCTTATATTTATAACAATAAAACAAATTTTTTTTTACCAAGTTTTAGATTTTTTTAAAGCTATTTTTAATGGGTATAATATGCCCACGTCGGTATCGCGCGGTGCCATTTGATGTCGGCTTGTCGAAGGTTAAAAACTAATAAATCTAAAAAGAAAATCTATTATCTTTTAATAATACCATTTTACTTTACTTTACGGTTACGTTATGCTATTTTCATGGAACCAATTACTTTTGCGTAAATGGCGAGACTATTGTAATAATAAATCGAAACAAATTTCTAACCTGGTGGTGGTTCCATGGAATATTCAGTAGGCGGAACATCTCTCGTTCCATTAAAAACCCAAAATGTTCGATTACCATGCGTATCAACACCAAATAGATCAATAATCATATTTTGATCGTAGTCAATTGTAAGCGGTTGGCCACGCATTTTTAAAACATGTTTATTGGTGCAATTCACATGATCCAATCCACCCCACATTATATAGACATAGGTTTCTAACTCATTACTGTCATCAGATGTTGTCACTAAAATATTATAAAGAAATATTGAGTATTTTGGACATTTCGGTTTTCACACATACTGCACAAAGTCTCTACAGTTAAAATTGTGCGTGTACCCATCTAAAGTCATATCGAAAGAAATATTGAATTTATAAATACCTAAAAAGTCCATAAATGCGTCCCCATCAAAATCACCAGGCACAACACTTGTTACCGTGTGTGTAAAATTGCAATAAAGTTTATTCGGACGTAATAAGGGTTCTTCTTCGGCTGCTAGAAATACTTCGACTCTTTTACGATCATTTCTCAATACAAATACGTCTGTTAATTCGTCGGAATTAAAATCGCCAAATGCAGCTGGCATACCATCTCGTTCAGATCCAAATACTAATTTAGTTATATCACTACCGTAAACAAATCCGACAAATATATTTATGAAAGCAAACAACGTATAAATCTTCATTATATTTCTATTTTATTAAGAAGCTTTCAAGTTTATTGTTTCATTTTTCTGTCGATTTGACATTTGGCTTTTCAACAGTGTTGCCAATCTTATAAGATATAAGATTATTTACCAATATTAGATGAACTTATAACTTTTTCGACAACAGATGTCGCCACCAATACATTTTATTTATCCTTATTTGCATATAAATTTAATATACAATATTGCAAATAGAATCTTTCTAGAATATTTCATTGTTGATGATGTTTTAATTTGTATGAAAAAGAATCTAAAAATCTAATCTAACATATTTACATGTTATTCTAATTTATGTATGTCAATAATAAATATGTTGTTCATATATCATAATTTTTGTCTTGATTTTCTTCTTATATTTTAAACAACTCAAATAAATAAATTATTTATTATTTAAGTTGCTTGAAATATAATGCAAACATTACATATATGCTAATAAAAATTTTATATTAATAATTTTACTTTCATGATTAACTTTAATACGTTCGTTAAATAATTTAACTTTTAGTCAAATGGTCAAAATATTACATTATTCCAAATATTTAAAGATAGTCACGTAAATGACCGATTACTGCGTGTAAGTTGCAGGAGAAATGTAGTAGTAAATCCATTTCTTTCACAAATGAACAAATGGAATATTTCTAGAACATCATTTATCTCGTGTTTTATCTCGCGTTTTTACGAATGTTCTTACGGGTACAAATAAGGCGTTAACGGAAATGTTATTTATTACGTTTTAAATTGAAAAATATCATATTTATTTTTGTTATTTTGATTATAAACAAATATTTTAATGAACTGCTATTTATTACCTTTTTGAAATAATAATATACCATAATTAAGTAAAGAATATTAATTAATTAATAAATACAGAACTTAAACCTAAAGCCTTTTTATTTTTTTAATATTATTGTAATGAATAAAAATTTATAATAAAAAAATATATTGCAAATAAACTAAAAAAAATAATCATTATCATAAATATACTTGAGGCCCGAAAAAATTTAATAAGTAATAAAAACAAATATCAAAATCGATTTTCAGAATAAACTTTTATATAAAATTCAGCTAAAATATTATAATTCAATAATAAACAATTTAAAGAGCCACTATAGTTTTTTTTTTTTAAATATACATATTACTTGTATGTATAGTTACTTTTTATAGAAGCACATAATGAAAATAAATTATTATTTTTTTATAATTTTAATATTATTAGTAAATATTATGAAATATATTTATTTAGTTTGATCGTTACGCAAAACTGTTACTACTATTTAGAATTATAAATCTTCTTTATTATCATAAGATGAGAATAATAATAATATATAATAATAATATATAATACGCCATAAATGTAATAAGAATGAATGAAGTTTATTTTTAGCACGCTTAGTTTATTGATTAAATTCATGGGATTTTATAGACATGATAAGAATGTGAAAAAAGAATAATTATTGTATTGAGAAAAATCACTTCGGTATTTGATTTAAGTATAATATAACACTAGGATAAATTTATATAATAATTGAAATCATCAACAATAAAAAGATTATTTAGAAAGATTCTATTTGAATATTTTATAATTTAAATCATATATATTATAACAGAGACACTATAAAATAAGTTTTTAAACAATATAAATATTTATTATAATAAAACAAAACAAATTAGGTATTTTATAATGTGTTTTATGACTTGTTTACATTGAATTTTCATAATTTAATTGAACGTAATAGTTGATATTCTAGAAATATTCGCTGCGTATTGTTAGGGTGACCCGATTAATAATTAATTAAAATAATTATAATAAAACAAAACAAATTAGATATTTTATAATGTGTTTTATGACTTGTTTACATTGAATTTTCACAATTTAATTGAACGTAATAGTAGATATTCTAGAAAAATTCGCTGCGTATTGTTAAGGTGACCCGATTATACTTCGAGAAATTTCGAGAGTGTTCGCGATTGCGCACCAGTTACGTATATAAGCTCAGAGTTCGCGCGCCAACGCCAGTCTATTTGAATCAAGCGACAAGCAAACAAGCTTACAAACTATAAGTTATAAAAGCGATTAATTTATTGCAAATAATAAATATTCGAAGAAGAATTTGTTGTAATAGAAAGAAAGAACAGAACATCAGAATGGTGAAAGCAATTGGTATTGACTTGGGTACCACATACTCCTGTACGGGTGTGTGGGAACACGGCAAAGTTGAAATCATCGCAAATGACCAAGGCAACCGAACAACACCTAGTTATGTGGCATTCAGCGACACAGAACGATTAATCGGCGATGCGGCTAAAAACCAAGTAGCAATGAACCCAAATAATACGGTGTTCGATGCGAAACGTTTAATTGGCCGCAAATTCGACGATCCGAAAATTCAAGCCGATATGAAGCATTGGCCATTCAAAGTAGTGAGCGATTCCGGTAAACCAAAGATTCAAGTTGAATTCAAAGGCGAACGCAAGACGTTCGCACCAGAAGAAATCAGTTCAATGGTATTGACGAAAATGAAGGAGACAGCTGAAGCATACCTGGGCGGAAGTGTTCGCGATGCTGTTATTACAGTGCCAGCCTATTTCAATGACTCACAGCGTCAGGCCACAAAAGACGCGGGCGCCATTGCTGGCCTCAACGTCTTGCGCATCATTAACGAACCAACAGCAGCAGCACTCGCCTATGGGCTTGATAAGAACTTGAAAGGTGAGCGTAATGTACTTATCTTCGATTTAGGCGGTGGCACTTTTGACGTCTCCATTCTGACCATCGACGAGGGATCACTGTTTGAAGTGCGTGCCACAGCTGGTGACACACATCTCGGTGGCGAAGACTTCGATAATCGACTCGTCAATCTCCTGGTCGATGAATTCAAACGCAAATACAAGAAAGATTTGAGCGGCAATCCACGCTCACTGCGCCGTTTGCGAACAGCTGCCGAACGAGCAAAGAGAACGTTGTCATCCAGCACCGAGGCAGGCATTGAAATAGATGCTCTCTACGAAGGTATTGATTTCTACACGAAAGTATCGCGAGCGCGATTCGAAGAGCTGTGCTCGGACTTGTTCCGCGGTACTTTAGAACCAGTCGAAAAATCACTCAACGACGCTAAACTAGATAAATCTGCCATCCACGATGTTGTGCTGGTGGGTGGTTCGACGCGTATCCCGAAGATTCAGTCCTTGCTGCAGAACTTCTTTTGCGGCAAACAACTGAACTTGTCCATCAATCCAGATGAGGCTGTAGCATATGGTGCGGCCGTGCAGGCGGCTATTCTTAGCGGTGACACCAGCTCCAAGATCCAAGATGTGCTTCTAGTTGACGTAGCACCATTGTCTCTTGGCATCGAGACAGCCGGCGGTGTTATGAACAAGATCGTCGAGAGAAACGCTCGTATCCCATGCAAACAGACACAATCATTCACCACGTACTCAGACAATCAACCAGCAGTAACAGTTCAGGTATTCGAAGGTGAACGAACGATGACACGCGACAACAATCTACTCGGCACGTTTGACTTGACCAGTATTCCGCTAGCACCACGCGGTGTACCCCAAATCGATGTCACTTTTGATTTAGATGCGAATGGCATTCTGAATGTGTCTGCAAAAGACACGAGCTCGGGCAATTCACGTAACATAACGATCAAGAACGATAAAGGCCGTTTGTCACAGCAGGACATCGATCGCATGTTATCAGAAGCAGAGAAATACAAAGAGGAAGACGAACGCCAGAGACAACGTATCGTAGCTCGCAATCAACTTGAATCATATGTGTTTACTTTGAAACAAACATTGGACGAGGCTGGCGATAAATTGAGTGTCGAAGACAAGTCGAGTTTGAAACGCGAATGCGATGAAACGGTGCAGTGGCTCGATAGCAATCAACTGGCCGAGAAGGAAGAATATGAACATCGTAAGCAACAACTAGAACGTGTTTGCGCTCCTATTATGACAAGAATGCATCAAGGTGCTGGCTCACAGCAGACTTGCGGACAGCAAGCTGGTGGCTTTGGTGGAAAATCCACTGGACCAACCATTGAGGAAGTTGATTAAATTATTCATTCATAACAAAGAATTTAATTAAATAAATGCAGTATTATTTTAATTATACTTTATACTTGTATAAATAATAGATTACTTGGTTGTTTTAATTTAAGATTTATGTAAGACTGATTGTAATATTTATATAAATCAATATATTCTAGTCTATTTTATGTTTTAATAAACGTTTTTTAATAGTTAATATATATTATTTTTCATTTTTTATTCTGCCTTCATTATTCCTATTTATTTTTCAGATCAAATTTGTATTCTATCGCTAATTTTGTAATAATTTATTTTTATGAAAAAAAATTATGTAATGTTTAAAGTTAAATGAATCTTTCCAAAACTCATTCTTTATTGAAATTTAAACCTAAAGTGGTATAAGTAAGAAATAAGAGTCCCGAGATGTTGCTGTGTTCACGTTAGTTGAAAAACCAGTGACTCTCAAAATGTGTGACAAGACAAAATGTGATTTTAAATGTGTCTTAACGGTCTTTAAAAAACAAACTCCTACCTGAAACCTACCCTAACCTACCGGACTTCATAACATAACATAAGGAACAATCACACTTCTTAACATGATATGTCTTAACCTTAACGGACGAAAATGATAAAATTACTAACGAAACGTTTTGAGATTCACTGGTTTATTCACATCAAGCATGCGCATTCCGATGTTCACGCATGCGCAAATCTGGTTTTTTTAATATTTGTGAATACAGCAACTTCTCGGGACCCGATTACTTACTCCAGCCAAAAATATTTACTGAATTTCGAAGACTTGTTTTATTAAATTTATTGTATGAATATTTCACAGCATCATTTTAAATCTAAAAAATTTAAATTTGAATTATGTTTGATGTGATATTAGAAACAAAATTGCTTAGAAACAAATCAACTCCAAACAAACTTCACGACAGTTCAAAGTAAAATGACATTACCATTACACTGACGTGACTGAAGTCAAAATACTCATTTAGCAAATACGATACTGATACCTTAAAAATGACGTTTTTCAATTTTCTGCTATATTAGCGGTGACGTATATTTATAGTCTTTTTAGTGCAATAGGTGTGACAAAGCAGTAATAAAATTACACCTTCTTAGTTTTAAAGTATGTATGAAAAGTGGAGCAACTAAATATTTAATCAGCTACGTATTTCTATCATGAGAAGAAAATCTCCAGTCACAGTTCAACAATGGATTGATTCGTTACCAGTCGTGAAAACTCAACTGAAAAACTCAGGAGGTACAACAACTTTTAAATCAGAATGTAGTCCTACTTATTTAGGATCGCCAGCAAAATTGGGCGTTAGAGGACTTTTAATGCGTGATGCTTCGATACAATCGGATGATGCTAGTAATTGCTCAAGTGTTGAATCCGTTTTAGAATTACGAAAACCTGATCCAGAAGCCGTACTACTCGGATTAGGTTTTGGTCCGCCAAAATCAGCTGATTTCTTGACACGAATTCCGAAGCGGTTCCTACAACCATCCAAGGTAATTTGATATCCTCTTTTATTTGAATTATATGGATAAATTATTTGAATATATTATAATAAAATAAATGTTGATTGTTTATTTTAAAACATCATAATTTAGGTTAAGGTTAGTAAAGGTTATCCTTGTGAATTTTAGTTTTGAAAGATTTTTTAACTAAGTAAAATAAAGAAAACGCATGTTTTCAATTTTATTTGCAAAAATTTGAAATCTTAGGTTAAAACTTGTAACGACAAATAATCATAAATTATAATTAACATTTTTATGGCTTATTAAATATTATGGCCCGTATTTGTTGATATATATTATTATTATTTTCAGGAGCTTTATTTAACTAAAAGTGCTTCTACAAGGTATCATAAGCACGAGCCTCTGTTTTTGTTAATGTTATAAAAAGATAAATTACTATTAATCGGAATTAAAATATTTGTTAATAAAAACGCATATATTTTGATTTTATGAATTGCTTTTTATTGCTGTTGTCAATATTTATTTATTTATTAGGAAACTAAACTAATATGTTAAATTAAAATATAACAAGGCTTTTTGTTACATTTTAAATTTAATAAAGGTATTCATCAAATTACTGTATTCATATTTAAAAAAAAATAAAAATAAGAAGCATATCTTACTATGCTTTTATTGTTTTTCACAATTGAAAAAATAATATAAGAAAGTAACTAAATTAATTTAAGCCCGGTTTCATAAACGATGGTTAAATTTGTTTACAAGTAAATTTTACTTTGCTACTAAACTTTAAAACAAATGTTATTTCAGCGATTTATTACTTGATTATTTTTATTAATAATAATAATAATAACTATTTTAATACGAAAATTTATAAGTATAATAAATACATTTATACTTCTAAAAAAAAATTACTAAAATAGTCAAAAATCTTTCAGAACTCATTGTATAAATTTGAAGCCATTTTATTAATTTTTTAAATTACTAGTTAATGAAACTGAGCCCTACGGACTTTATAAAATAAAATGGTTTTAGGTTTAAGTTCTGTATTAATATTAATACAGAACTTATACATAAAGCCTTTTTTTTTTAATTACTAGTTTATGAAACTGAGCCCTAACAATATTTATTTTCCTAGTATGATGATTTGAATAAACTAATTTGATGAATAATTCTGTACTAATTGTTTTTAATTAAAGCGATATTTGAAAAATTTAGGTAAACGGAATTGACATAAAGAAATTTTTGGACGATCATGAAGAAGTAGATGATGCTTTTGAAAATCAGTTAAGTCATTCTCATTATGCGAATTGCTCACAGTAAGTTTAAAATATCAGAAAGAAAACATTTATCCAAAAAATATAACAAAATGAAATTTTTATAGAACACATTCCTCGCCAGTATCTCCAAGCCGAAACTGTGATAACTCAGTAACTCAAACAAAAAAGAACTCTTTTTAAATATTGTACATATATATATATATAGGTTATGTTACTATTTTAAATTAATTATTTAGCTTGCTTAATTATTATTTTTTGGTTCATTGTTTTTCTTGCCTTTATAGTTTTTTTTCTATTGAAAATACTATTAAATGCTTACTTAATTTTATTAAATATTTTAGGTAAATATTTTTTCGTCGATTCTAAAATTACTTTAGAGATACGGACATTTAAACAAAGATTTACTTGCATTTTACTAAAATTATTTGAATCAAAAGATTAAAAGTGCCAGTTACAATGTCTATAATCTGTAAAGTAATTTTCAAATACAAAAACATTTTTTTTATACAATATTACATTGAACAATAAATTTTCTTATGTTTATAAAATATAGTTTATTCGAAATTACTTTATGATAAAAAAATGAAACCAGTTTTTATTTTATGTATGATAATCAAACTAGGTTTGCGCATTTAAAATTAATTTTATTTTAAAGTATCATTCAGACTGCGGTTGCAGTTTTTGTTATTGCCGTAGTAATAGTTGTAAGCATACTTGACCATTCACACTGGCTTGTGATGCTAGTGAAATTTTTACATACGCATGCGTACTGCAATGACACATTTGACACAAAATAAATAAATAAAATAATTAAATAATCATAATAATAAAATAATAATAATAATATTAATAATAATTAAACATTATTTGATTAATTTTGCTTTCTAAAGTCGCCATTTTAATATATTTTATGAATTTGACGTTTGTTTGACATTTGTTTGACGTTTCAAAATAGTGCTATCTCTTTTCACTCTAACTCTGATTGGCCAATTCTTAAAACTATGTAAAATTTTAACTAGAATGTTTGGCCTGTTCAAATGTTTGGCTGCTTACAACTACTGCTATGTCTTATAACAATAACCACGCATGCGCATTGCATTCCCATAAGCTTACATGTATTTTCTTATGCTTATAACAACGACTATAACTACTGCAATAACTAAAACGGCAGTCTGAATGGGGCTTAAAAGTATTTTTATCATATTTTTTCTGTAATTAACGCAAAACCTAAATTTCAATAGTATAAACTTAGTAATCTAAACACTTTTGATAAAAAGTGCAATATACTTTTCTTGTCAGTTAAAAAATAACAAAATTTTCAGTAAAAAAACTTAAAAATATTAATGCAAAAGTTCAAAAAAAAAAACGCTTAACTAAATTTTAGTTACTAATATTTGTTTCACAATTAAATTTAAGTATAGCCATATTTCTGAAATGATTAGTTATTTGACAATGACATGATGTTAAACAAAATCAATTTTTTAATTGATTCATCATTACTAAAGGGGGTAATTTAATCAATATACAAAAATGTAGTAGTACCACATATTTATACTGTGGATTTTAATAACTTTAGATTTATATTCATAAATTAATAATAGTGTAAATATTTTATGAATCTCGCTATTGAAATGATTAACTTGCTTCGCTTTTTAAAAATAACCCCCTATATTTCGCGAGCATGAAATTTAATTGTGAGACAGAAAAAGGTTTGTTCCAATCTGCCATTAAATCAAAACTGTTCGAAGCATACCCAATACGGATTTAGATTATAATTTGTTATACTGGGCATATTTCCGAACCAGTCCAGAATGTTGGAAGAAATCTATAATTTTAGTACTGTTGGTAGTAAAGTAATTTCTAAATAAACTAATAATATTTAAAATGATTTTAAATAAGTAATATAATTTTTTTCATAAATAAGTATCTCTCACAATAGTGTTTCAAAACAATGAAACTAAAATATAGATTATGTCGCTTATAACACATTTTAGAAAAATAAATATATTTTACTAGTCATGGAACGAATTACAATACGATATGACTATAAATGGCAATGAATTTTTTAGTATCAATATTGAAATATTGTACAATTTGTATTTTTACAATATTTTCTTAATAAAGAAATTTGTTTAATTTTTACATATGACTGGGTATTTGTGATTAAATCAAAATTTATTTAAAAAAAATAATTATGATTTTATTTTGCAACTGCTTTTTGATTTGATTATATTACATTAATATAATATTTTAAAATGAATGATTCCTTTTCATGCTAATGAAGAAACAAACTGTTTTATCTTGTTAAAATGTATGTTGTTTTTATATGTTTGTTATTAATTCGTTTTCGTTCCATATTAATTTTATTCTTTTATTATAAGAACCTATCTTACAATATTATATCAAGACTCTATTAAGACAATTTAGTGATTAATGATAGGTTCAGTTAATAATTTTATTGGGTGAAGGGTATATATATACTTATTTTTTGATTTAGTAAATAAGTATAAAAATGGTTATTCTTAATTATTTATTGTTAAATATTGCTTCCTATCATGTTACACAAATGAAAAATTTTATTGTTATCCAGTGTTATTAATTCAATTAGAATCATTTTCATTTGAATTAATCACATTGTACATAAAGTTATTCCAGATTATAGATATTATATCTTAAGGACTGTATGTATCTAAAAATTTATATATGTGACTTATTGTTATGAATGTTGTACTTATTTGTAAATTATTTACAAATTGTCACCGACACATTTTGGTTTCAATTTTCGGACCAAACTATATCGAGCTTTATTTGAGTATGACTATATGAATGTTATGAAAGGACCAGATTTATGTTATATGTTTTACTTTAATATTCACAATAACTTATTCAACAAATTTATCACTAGAAAATTAAATATTTCGATAATCTTGTTGTACTTAAAAATATGACACTCGAATACTAAATATTTTAAGTTATTGTGAAATGTAAAAAAAGACCAATATTGTAATATACACTATTAAAATACACGTCCATTTTTTTTCTATACGTATTTATTAATTAAAATCACACATTTTTCAGAAAATATTTACAAGTACCTAGACTTTATTGTGATACATTTTCTTTTACAAAATATTTTTCAAGTCTATATCGAAATTTATCATTTTAATCAACAAATCAATGTAATTACATTCTCTCATTTATAGTTTTCTCATATTCTAATATTCCAGTGTTGTAAATAAAGACTATTTTTCTTGGATATTATGAGTAATTATTTCATTGTACTTACGAAAATTTTCATCCCACATTCAAAAATACTTCAATGATTGCGAAAGTAGGAAGTGAAAATTTAAATATGGCCACGTTTACATTTATAAATCTATTTTTAAACTAGTGTGCAACAAATATGAAATAAAGTATTAAATGAATATTTCAAAGATGAAAATAATAAAATGTATTTATTTATATTCAGAAAAATAAGTTAATGATAATTAAAATGTTTATTTATACTTTTACTTATTTCTCTCGTGGCAAATGTAAACGTAGTAACATTACTTTTGAAATTGAGTTTATTGTGAACAACCTTGAAGTGAATTGTGAGCTGTCAAAGAAAATTTTAATTTATATATTTTATTAATTTTAAAATCATTCAATGATTTTAAGCTTAATATTATGGATGAAGATTCAATTGTACATGTTTTAAAATCTCTAGAAGCAACTCAAAGGCCAGAAAGTCTATATAAGCATCTACAATGTCTTCGTAGTGTTGTGACAAATAAAAATCGATTCACAATCGTTCTAAAACATGGAGGGATACATAATGTACTTAATTGTATGTTTAAAAATAAAAAGAATGTAAATATTATTGATACGGCTTTAAGTATTTTGGGAAATTGTTGTATTGAGCGAGAACTTGCAAAAGAGGTATTTTTTTTTTTTTTTCAATATTGAAACAAAAATTGTTATATTGTAAACGTAACTTTATCTAGGTAATAAAGAAAAACGGTTTACAAATTCTGTCAAATGTACTAAGTAAATGGACACAAGATAGTATAATTTGCCGTACTTATCGAGTTATAGGAAATATAGCTCAATTTGACAATTATGCTAGCGAATTATACAAATATGGTGTTGTGTCAAAAATTGTCGGTACTCTTAATAAATCTATCTCAGCGAATGACAGTGGCAATGAAATCGGAAAAAATAAAAGTACTGCAATTAAAATATCGATGGGCACTCAGGTTATGGCTGTCAGAGCTTTACGGTAAGATTTAGTTAAACTTTATGTTAGAGAAATAACTAAATTTATTTGAAATTATACTAGACAAATGTGGGAAAGTTATTCCAATCGTCATAATATGATAAAAGACGGAGTGGTGCGAGCTGTATCAATGATTTTAATACATTATACAGAAAAATGGTTGCATAAATCAAACACAGATCCGATGAGGAAACCGTATGAAAAGTTACTGGAAAATGTATTAAAATGTTTACTACTCTTTAGCAAATGGGGAACACTGGAATGTGCTCAACAAGTAAGCGAGATTACTTTGCTACTTTTACGAAAAATTTGTGAATTCTAAACATTGATATTTTTCATTAGGTATTAGCTGATGGAAATGGTTTTAAAGCTCTAGTTTCTTTAATTGACTTGAATCCGTATTCAGCTGTGAAATGTTTGACAAATTTTAGTCATTGTGCTAGGTCTAGATCTGATATTGCAAATGCTGCAGCGATTGAGCGAATTGTTTATAAAATTAAAGAACATTTAGACAAAAATCCAGGTAAAATTATTTTTAATTATTGTAATAAGACACATTTTTGAATAAATTTTGGTAAAACTTTTGCCTAAATCGGCAATAATTTATTTTAATGAACTAATTAAATCATTAGCCAATTTTTAAATGAAAAATGCATTGACCTTATCGGGGCCTGAACCCGGCAAGGTTGTTACTTTAGCACATTTTATGAATATAAATCATGAAATTTTAGTGCGGAAATCATGTTTACAATATTAAAACTGATTTTGAAAATTCGTTTTTAACATGTTGAAAAACAGCTGCCACATTTTTCCATATTTACATACATTGTTATTTGAAATTTTTTACGTTAGGAACAACTCAAAATTCTTCAAGTGGCTTAAATTTTTCTAAACATAAATTAACCTCTATGTTAAAAACGAGTTTTCAAGATAAGTTTTAACATTGTAAATATTATTTCTGCATTAAAATTTTTTCGATTTATATTCATAAAATATGCAACAGTAACAGTATGTAAAGTTTCAAATATATACATTTGGAAACTGTAAAGTTTAGCATATTTTTTTTTTATACATAAACATTTACGCACAAGTTTGACACAACCTCTATTCAAACAGAAATTAGTTTCCACTAAACCACCACTTCACGGACTGAGCAAAATTTTGCTCAGTTTATGAACGAAGCAATTTTACGATTGGGGTGTAACTTGTACATTTACGATAATTTTGAAATTCTATCTATAGATATGCAACTTTTGAAATCCTCTGCTGTTGGTACGAATTATAATAAAATAATCACCTCTGCACCAAACACACATATAAAATCGAAATTATAGTAAAATTACATATATTATGTACTTTATATAACATTCTCCTAATAAATGAGTTTCTGGATCAGATCTTACTTTGCCTATTATTTCAGAATACATTTAATCACTTCTGTGATTTGTTATTAAGATCTAGGCATTTTTAACATTTAAATAATTCGTACATAATTTGTAGTTTGATGCAAGTACTATTGGAGTATTAAAGAACAATTGGAAATAAATTCGACAGTTTTTCTATTTTTACATAACAATTGTTTCTTTTAAATATAGTTGCAAGTGATAATCACTATAGAAATAATGTTGTGTCTGATAATTTCAGACACAACACGAATATTAGTCACTTACAATTAGGTCGTCTATTTTTAAAATTTTTTATTAATGATTATGTATTTTTATTTAAAATTGTTTAATGCTATGAATATATTTTACAATTAAAATAAAACGGCTTTAGGTTAAAGTTCCGTATATTTATTAGGTAATTATCCACGTTTCAACGAACTCAACATCCGTCTTCATCAGGAAAAATAATACAAATGACATATACAGTAAATAACAGAACATAGAAACAAGTTACTAGGTAACAAAATATCTAACTAGATCATAAATTTTTAAATAATAGTAGTATAAAATTTTATGATTTAGTTACTTATTTTGTTATCTAGCAACTTGTTTCTATGTTCTGTTTATTAACTGTAAATTTTATTTGGTATTATTTTTCCTAATGAAGACGGACGTTGAGTTCGTGGAAACGTCGATTATTATTATTATTAATACAGAACTTTAATCTAAAGCCATTTTAGTTCTGAAAGATTTTTGACAATATTTTACAATTTTCAGATGAAAGATGTTCGAATGAGATAATAAGCGCATTTTGTTTATTTTGTAAACATCCGATGAATTGTAGTGAAGTAAAGAAAGCTGGTGGCTTACAAATTATTCTTGAAATATTGAAGCAGTGTAAAAGTCGACGACAAGAATATCAAGTAAATAAATTAATAAATTATTCTAAACTTTGAGTGCTTGACACTTGATTTGAAAATTTAAAGAAAAACAAATAACTATGGCCCGTATCATGAGCTCAGTTTTAAAATTCGTTTTAATTTGTGCTGTCAATATTCCAAAAAGATTCGGGTATCCGATTCTCGGATAATTGGAAATCCGAATCCGATATCCATATCTAAGATATCTGAATCGTAAATTGTATATATGATTTTTGAGACATTGCATATATGATTCTTTAAACACTTGTATATACAATTTTTTATTCACGTATATAACATAGGTACGAAAATGCTTTCTAACGGAACTGTAGCCGTTAGAAGTTTATTACATGTAACATCAGTCGCATTAGCCTTATTTATTATATCAGAAAAAAAAAGTCATAAACTTCTGAATAATTGTAAAATTACTGATTGATTTTCTAACATTTTGTTTAAACACTAGTAAACCAATTTACTAGTTTATAAATTTTTGTACACACATAAATAAATATTTAATAAACAATTTACAATAATTAAAAATCGAAGACAATTTTTGTCGGGACCCAGTAAGTCATAACTAATAAATTGGTTTACTAGTGTTTAAACAAAATGTTAGAAAATCAATCAGTAATTTTACAATTATTCAGAAGTTTATGACTAGTTTTTTTTTCCTGATATAATAAATAAGGCTAACGCGATTAAAGTTACATGTAATAAACTTCTAACGGCTACAGTTCCGTTAGAAACCATTTTCGGACATATGTTTATTTGAAGTTTTTTACTTAGATTACTCATAGGAATCATCCGGTGTAGTTTGTATATAAAATTCTTGAGATGCATTGTATATATAATTTTGAGACACATTGAATATATAATCCTTTTAGACACATCGTATATAATTGCCGTCGCATACGTATTTCGTATTTCGATGAAATAATACAGCTTGTAAAATGTTTTTTCAATATTCATTCCATTGAACAAACATTTAAAAATTTATTATTTCTTTAAACGTATGATATTTTAAATAGAAAATAGATCCCCTTACATTTATTTCAATAATACATCTTGCTTATATATAGATATATTAAAAAAAATATATACCGGGTGTCCAAAAAGAATGGAAACTATTAAATATCTCGAGAACGGCACATCGGATTACAAAGTTACAAAACACGTTTTTCTTTATTTTTGAAAATCTATTTAGGGGTGATATGCGAAAACCACCCACACCTCCCCTGGCGGGGGGGCCGGGGGCAAGTTTTAAAATTTAAATGGGAACACCCATTTTTTATTGCACAGTTGCATTCTCCATAAAAAACTGTTTCTGGATTTACAAATTGAGCCCCCTAGCACTTCCCCCCTCAGAGCAGTGAAGGGGAGAAAATTTAAAATTTTTTGCAGAAACTTTCACTTTTTATTGCAGTTTTGGATTCTCCTTCTAAAACTTTATATAATTAAGTAGGGTGTTCACCTAAATTTAGCACCCCGATAGTGAGAGGCGAGGGGATTCACCTAAATCCAGCACAATTTACCACCAGGTATTATTTGAGATGAAAAGTTGGTACCCATCCGCATGTGTGGGAGTGAGAGTGGAGGTGCGTTTTTCAATTTTATATCCAGTTTTAGAAGGAGAATCCAAAACAGCAATAAAAAGTGAAAGTTTCTGCAAAAATTTTCAAATTTTCTCCTCTTCCCTGTTCTGAGGGGGATGGAGCTGGGGGGCTCAATTTGCAAATCCAGAAACAGTTTTTTATGGAGAATGCAACTGTGCAATAAAAAATGGGTGTTCCTATTTAAATTTTAAAACTTGCCCCCCGCCCCCCCCCGCCAGGGGAGGTGTGGGTGGTTTTCGGATATCACCCCTAAATAGATTTTCAAAAATAAAGAAAAACGTGTTTTGTAGCTTTGTAATCCGATGTGCCGTTCTCGAGATATTTAATAGTTTCCATTCTTTTTGGACACCTAGTAGGTTTTAAAATAATGCAACTGCTCTAATAGTTGGCCTAAACAAATGAACCGAAAAAACCGAGCTCGTAATACCAGGCCTTCAACTTCAATCAAGTGTAATTTTAATTAATTTTCTTTAAATTTCAACGAAAATATTGTCTAGAAAAAAATTCGAAATGATTGAGATATAAATTTTCTAGATTGTTACTGCTTTATCTGGTTTTCATTATGATGAACAAAGTCAAGAGATTCTATTATCGAACGGTGTTGTTAATATTGTAATTGATTGTCTGGAACGTAATTTAAAATCAACCCACGATTTAAATGAAAAACACGATTATATTAAACGAAGGAAACGTTCGAAAATTACGTTAAAATTAGATGAAAATACTTGTGGAAAACGGATTAGAGATAGCAGTCCGATTAATGTAAGTATTGTAATTAATCTTGGATTGATAAATGAAAAGTAGTGTTACCATGTATCCGAAAAGGGTGTGTGACACAAACTCTTTCCACTATCCCGAAATCAGTTTTCTTCAGACATCTCTAGCCAGACAACGGGAATTTTGTTACGCGGGAATTATGCTAGGAATTTTGTTACGCGGGAATTATGCTAGGAATTTTTTCGTTGTGCGTGAATTTTTGAAAAATTTGTAATATTTAAGGATTTAGAACGAAGGAAGCGATCGATAATGGAAGAGCTTCATATAATTTCAGAAGAAATAAAGAAAAAGAAGATGGAATTATAATTTGATGATTGCGATAGTTCATGTTCCATGCAGTAATTGTGATAACACTTCTTTAACTTTCTTTATCGTTAAACTTGCATATTTACATGCGGGAATTTTTTTAAATATACAGGATAAAAAGCGGGAATTATACGGGAAATTTATTTTAACTTTCCGTTATACACCCTGGACAAGCAACTTTAGCTTCATCCATATTAATAATATGTACCTCTCATACATGCTATTCTATTCCTACTACTTGAAAACTTTCACCCACGCAAGCCACTCTTCATCGTACGTTCATTAGACATTCGCTCAAGATAACCGAACCATCTTAACTGACTAACGCCAACTTTTCTAATAACATTTTTTTCAATTTCACACTATTTCACACTTATTATATACATACCAATCGATTTCTATCTTAATTGTATTCAAATGTTGAGATCATTAGCTTTATTCTTTTTATCTTAACTGAGCTACGACAAATTGAGTTGGATACCTTCCCCCCTTACCGATTCTGCTGCACCCGCAAAATAATCTCAAAATGAAGTGAGATACTCAGATGATACTGAGTTTGGTAGTAGAGGTTAAGTTTGTGTCAATCTTGCTGTTTTTAAGGTTAACGACGAAAAATTTCATACGAAATTGAATGATTGAATAATATTGGACCTTTAAATTTAAAAATTAATGTAGAATTTATCAAAGATGTATTTCTAGATTCACAAAATGATTGATTAGAATAACAAACGTCAAAGAAGGTGTCAAAGTATTTCGATCTTTGTCAGTTATTCGTGTTCTCTTGCTAGAGTTTGAATATCTTGTTCTTTTATAAAGCAACTCAACCCACTTCACTTCGTTTCACCACACTTCACTTGCCAACTGAGCTGAGTCAATTTTTTGATAAAAAGAATACAGCTATTGAATCGGCTTGTTAAGCTAAATGCATCAATGATTGGGCAGTTAACCATAGACTCTTGTTTCGCTCTTTAGATGTTCGTCAGTATGATGATTTTAACTGGCGGATTATTGATGCATATAGCTTAACAAGCCGATTCAATGATTGAGTAAATTTTTTTTGGGAAAATCTCAACATTAGAATATTACATTAATCTCACAGATACACTTATGAATTTTTGTGTGATCTTATTATTATTACTATCTTAATTGGTTATATATTCTGTTTTTAACTTGATTTTGTTTTTGTTTACGTAATTATTTCGAATTGAAGGATATATCATCATCGCCAAGCGGCAGTTACGTGAGCGATTCATATGTTTATTATAAGCATTGCGGTCGTATAACACCACCCGATTCTAGTGATTCTAGTCCGTTTGGTTCACCGAATTGTACACCGCCGCGACGAAACGAATACGATATGGACGAAGAAGACGATGATGATTCAATCAATTATTCACCGGTTTGTAGTGATGCCGAACAGGAACAGGATATCGATATCAATTTGGAAAAGGACTCGCCGCTTACGTTACAAACACCCGAACCGGAATCGGGACAAGAAAATGATGACGATTTAGGTTAGATAGATTTTTTCATATTTTTATTATTTTAGTTTTAAATTAAATTAACATTTAAAAAATGAAACCGCTTTAGGTTGTAGTTGTATATTATGCATTAGAAAATCTTCATGTTCTAAAGTTCAAAGATACTGTAATAATTGCAAGATTCATCAATATTAACAGTAGATTGATAAGAGAACCAATAGAAAATTAAAAAAAAGATAACATCACTGGGGTACTGATTTAAATAAAATTTAGCTTCCATTAATTAAAACTTTATTAATTTTATGATCTAGTTACGTGTATTTTGTTACCTAGTAAGTAACTTGTTTCTATGTTCTTGTTTATTTATTATATGAAGATGTACGTTGAGTACACAGCGTAGCGTACGTCTATTATAATAAAAAACTACAACCTAAAGCCATTTTATTTTAATAGAATAAGTTCTGATATATTTTTTACTGTGTCATAACAATTAAAAGTGAATCTATAAATCTAATAGGATATTGTGTGTATATTTTAGATAATGAGAAAATGCATTTCGAGAATTCGGATATGCAAGAGAAAGCAATAATAATAATGTTAGTTGTACTATTGCGTGTTTCCCATGTGAAACCAACTTCACCTGAAATGAGTTTAGGTACGAAAAAAAATATCGTTATTTTATTAAAATATCTGAGAGAAAGTCGACATCCGAGCGGACGAGTCACAACGCTTCTGACGAGAATTTTTAGGTAACTTTTTTTTATTTTTCATAGTATTTTTTATAGAAACAAAAAAAAATACGGGAAATCTCTAGGGCATAATATTTTTTTTATATTTTACAATATTTTTTTCTAAAATTGTAATTACTGTGTCGTAAATTGCTTCTTTTTTTTTTTCGAGTTGTAAATATGTCCCTTAGATTTATTTTATTATTAGTACATTATTAGTTTGTATAAATCAATCTGATTATAATAAAAAAAGTGATGTACGATAACAAAGTTATGTTCCACTTTTTTTTATTAACTATTTTTTCTATAATTAACCACTTGCTTTGTTGTACCCTAAAACGGTAGATTCGCCCGATTTTATCAAAATCCGTAACCCATTTTCAAGATGAAATTTACAGTCATACAATTTCTCGTTTAGTATTATTTGATTTAGAATCAGTTTGTTTGCATTACATAATCAAGGAAATAAAGAAAAATATATAAAATATATAAAAATATTATGTTAGATGAATTAATATAGAAATATTCGAAAAATAATTTATGAATCATGTTTCAGTAATCATGATAACTTATTACAACTAATAACATCCGATGTGGTACAACTAATTCACAGTCTAACCGACATGCAACACAATATGAACTGTAGCATGTGCTTTAGAATGGATAGTATTGGGCATTTATTATTGAAGCATTTATCGAATGTTGCCGAATCGAATTGTGGCAAAGCGATACTTTTTGATATTTTACAAAGTGGTAGCAATGAACCAAAACGGAAATGTGTTGTTAATATTCCATTAATCGTAAGGTAAATGATAGTGTTTTATCCCCCTTCCATTTTTCAATATTTTCACATACCGGGTGTTCGTTCGTCAAGTTCGTATGGGCGTTTAACATGCAATTTCGATAATTTGCGATATACTTCTTTCTCGAGTTAAATTCGGAGAAATACTTAGAATACTTTTTGATAGATCATAAAAAGTTTTAGTTTTAATTTGCT
Organism: Clivina fossor; assembly: GCA_963966155.1. Taxonomy (NCBI): domain Eukaryota; kingdom Metazoa; phylum Arthropoda; class Insecta; order Coleoptera; family Carabidae; genus Clivina; species Clivina fossor. Next base: position 17,889,930 of record OZ014553.1, on the reverse strand, counting down.
AGCATGTACCGTTTGGGCACTAGAATTTTTTTTGGTTTTTTTTTTTTTTCTCAAAAACTGAGGTGTAGGAAAATAAGCATAATATGGAAAAATGCGGAATAGTGTGTACTACAATTGAGGATGCATTGTTTAGTAGAAAAAAATTAAAAACTAAATTTTTGAAAATGTCTCAAGGGGGTGTTTGCGATTTTTTCAAAATGAGACTTTTTCAAAATTTGCTGAAAAAATTCTGAAAAAATTCAGTAAAATAGAGAAAAAAATTAGCTACATAGTAGCTAAGTAACTTTTTTCTTTATCTCATACTTTGGTTTGGCAAGAAAAATTATTGAAAATTAATATTTTTTGCATTTTAAGTTATTTTTTCTTTCCTGTCAAAAACCAGTATGAGATAGAGAAAAAAGTTACTTAGCTATTATGTAGCTAATTTTTTTCTCTATTTTAGTAATTTTTTTCAGATTTTTGCAGTAAATTTTGAAAAAAAATTTATTTTGAAAAAAAATTTATTTTGAAAAAAATCCCAAGGATACCCCCCTTGACAGATTTTCAAAAATTCAGTTTTTAATTTTTTTCTACTAAACTGTGCATCCTAGAATAATGGTTTCTACACTCAATTATAGCACTCATTATTCCGCATTTTTTCATATCATGCTTATTTTCCTACACCTCATAGTTTTTGATAAAAAAATGAAAACCAAAAAATAAAAAAAAAAATCTAGCGCCCAATCGGCACATGCTAGCAAATGAAAACTTAAACCAAATTATAGAACTTTTTATTGTCTATCAAAAAGTATTCTAAGTATTTCTCCGAATTTAACTCGAGAAAGAAGTATATCGCAAATTATCGAATTTGCATATTTAAACGTCCATACGAACTTAACGAACGAACACCCGGTATATATTTATATAGAGAAAAACATTAAGAATTCTTCTTCAAAAATTCAAATAAAATTTTAAATAAATTGTGTAATTATTGACTTATATAAAATAATAATAAATATAATGAAACGACTTTAGGTTGTATTCTGTATTAATAAACAACGTTTCGACCAACTCAACGTTCATCGTCATCAGGAAAAATGATACAAATGACATTTACAGTAAATAAACTGAACATGGAAATAATTTACTAGGTAAAATTTATAAATTTTAAATTAAAGGAGGAAAAATTGTATATAAATCAGTTACTAGTCACACTGTTTGGATGTTATCTTTTTCTCTATAAATTTCTATTGTTTCTCTTATCAATCTGCTGTTAATTTTATGGGTCTTGCAATTGATTAACAGCAGATTGATAAGACAAGAAATAGAAATTTATAAAGAAATAGATAACATCCAAACAGTGTGACTAGTAACTGATTTAAATAAAATTTGGTTTTCTTTAATTAAAAATTTATAAATTTTATGATCTAGTTAGTTATTTTATTACTAAGTAACTTGTTTCCATGTTCTGTTCCTGTTTAATACAGAACTACAACCTAAAACCATTTATTTAAATAAGAATGAGTTCTGAAATATTTTTTATTATGTTAATATTTTTCTGTTACAATATTTTTCAGGTCAAAGTCAATGCTGCAAAAAATTATGGACATTTGGTTAGGATTAAGCACCTTAATAAAACTATTCGCCGAAAATATCAATTTGCGTTATCAAATTTCAATCGCATTCCACAAATTAGCAACCACTATGAACATAAATAATCCAGTTTCCGGAACAAATAACATATCTAAAAATTATTTCAATCTTAGCGAAAGCTACGAACTGAATTCAACTGTACAAAATCTAGTTACAATCAAACTAGATGATGGCAGCACTGTAAATACGGATCGTGATTTTCTTATTAATCAAACCGATTATTTTAAAGTTATGTTAACCGGGTCGTTTAAAGAATCCAATCAAGAGGCGATCCGATTGAAAAATGTTTCGAAAAATGCTTTACAATGTTTATTAAATCTACTCGAGAGTAATTATCAAAGCGTTGCGCCGTGTAAATTAAACGTTCGTTTAGTGACAATCTTAGAGGTTATAGTGTTAACCGACATTTATTTAATGGAACAATTAACCGATTGGTTAACACGTTGTGTTGAACAATATATGTTAAAAGTCGATACGGCATGCGAAATATATAATTGGTCTATCGTATCAGGAACAAATTTTCTACGAATCGAAACGGTTGCATTTATTCTAACGGGGAAAATGAAAGATGGCGAACGGTGTCAGTTGTTTGAGAGTATTGTCGAATATGGCTTGTTAGATGAGATTAAAGACGATGTACAGGAACTTGTATTGAGATATTTAAAAATTCACTAACATTAAATAGGTTTTATTTTTAAGTAATTTGTAAATTTATTTCGATTTAAAAATTTGTATATAATTGTGTCTGATTAAAGTAATATTCATATGAAATATGTTTATTCTTAATTTATGATAAACTTGTAAAGAAATCGCCCACCAAGATATCTGTACATACACAATCACGTCATGTATCCAAAAAGAGAGTACCCACTATCCCGAAATGAATTACCTCCAGACATTCCTATCTATACAACTGCCGCTGTAAAAAGTCTACCGAATATTTGCGTGATAACAAGCATACTTCTTAACCATTGGCTGTCAAAATAGGGTTGTTACCCCCCATCATTTAAGTTAGAAGATGTTAAGAAGCTGTTTTTCGACGCAGTCAGTAATGTTACGGCGAAAAATGGGGAAAACTGTGTTAAACATTGTAACATTATGTCGTGTGTGGTTTCTTTAGGAGCGTGTTGTACTTATTATTTAAACACTGTTTATTATTTATTTATATATATTTATTATTTACACACAAGACTACATTACTAGTGTCGGTAATGGCTGTCTTTCCATTACTCAATGTCTGGCCGCGTCCACGCGTTGCCAACCTTCTCGCGTTGCCAACCTTATCATACCACATCCCCCTTCTTTTATTTTTAAACAATAAAATTCTAATCTACTTAAACAATAACCTATCAGAGTACAATGTTAAACAAACGATATATAAAGTACAGTATTATATAATTATACACAATCTAATTATTATTTATGTTTTACAATTATTTTTAATATTCTTATATCTATAATTCCTTGGTATCCACCTAGATTTATCCTGATTTTGAACTCTAACCTTTTCTCCTGGTTTAAATTCAACTTTCCTCTCTCTCACATTTTTATCATGATTTATTTTTTGTTTTAACTGTCTAGTTTTAAGATTTTGTTTTATAATATTGGTTTTATTATTGTTAGATTGTTTAAAAGTTAAACACGTATCACATTTGTTTATGTATTCCTCAATATCTGAGTTTATGTTCGGCCAATAGAGACCTTGTCGTGCTCTTAACTGACATTTGACAATCCCTAAATGATTATAGTGAATTTTCTCTAACATTTCTTCCCTGAGTGATTTGGGTACTATATCTTTATTACCTTTAATGGCCGTTTGCACAGATGGAATTTTTTGCTTAACTATAAGTTATGTACTGGTTAGTCATTTTAGATGTTGCATCGATTACTAACTAATAGTTAAACTGTCAAACTGAAAGTCAAATTTAACTGCTACTCATTCTGTGGTTTAGCTCAGTAACTTAAAGTTAACCAAAAAACTTTTTATTTTTTTATATGATTTTGTCGAGAAATAAAATATTCTTTTTTGTTTTTCAATTTGTAAGTTAATAATAAAGAAAGCATATAATATATTATTGCGTTTAATAATGAATTTCAATCCATTTGATGACGACGATGACAATGATGAAATGATGGAAATTGATATAATTTTTGGTGTACCAAACAAAAATTATGTTAGAACTAATCCATTGTATGACTTGGATAATTCGGAATTTTTTAAAAGATTTCGCTTAAGTAAAGAAACTATTCTTCAGTTTTTACCTGAAATTGAGCATTAAATAGAATTTCCATATGACATGTAAGTTTAAAAATCAAATGTACATATTAATATAGGTAGCTTACCTATATGATATTTATTTTAGAAATAATTGTGTATCTCCGATTAATCAGTTGTTGATCTGTCTACGTACTACGTAATGTGATAGGAATTTGGAAAAGAAGATTCCCCATATTGGCATATGGATGTCGTTTAAAACTAGAAACAGTATTAACGGTGATAGTCGCAACAGCTGTACTTCATAATCTTGCTAGGAAAAACCAGGAAATTCAACCACCAAATGAAGATAATGAACATATTTTACAAATTACAATTTTACAATTTTTTTCTTTAGTTCATGTTCTTCGTTATCTTGTTTCATTTTGTTTTCATGAAACTCAAGATTCCATTTTTGTTTTTGCCGTAATTCTTCGTTCATCATTTTATAATACTGTATTTTTTCTTCGGCTAATACAGCGTGTTGATCCGCTAAATTAGACTTTTGTTCGGTAAATGTAGGTGTTCTTCTTGACATTGTTTTTGGTGCAAGACGCTTATTTTTGCTACTTTTAAGTAAACTGGGTTTACATTTTGACCAGTTAGGTTGAGATGAAGTAGATGGTTCATTGTATAAGGAATGATTGTTTTCCTTGTCACCATCCTGTATTGAAACATCTTCTTCATTTTCTTCTAAATTTTCTACATTTAATTCCAAATATTCTTCTTCAACAGGATTTTCTTCTTCAAAAACAAATATATTAGTATCAGAATCAAATTTATTTTCCAATCCATAGACTGTTTTCTTATTTAGAAGTGCCAATGTCATATCAAATGTTGGATCAGTTATTTTAATATCTGGATCACCAGATCCTGTTTTAGAAATAGACAATCTTTCATTTGCTGCATCTTTTCGTGTTATTTTCTTTAAATTTTGAAAATAACTTTTTAACTGTAGTGCTGACCGATGTATACCTAAAATAAATATAAATTTCAGTACATCGTTAAATACTGGTCAATAATTAATTTTTTATTTGAATACAAATTCTATGTGACATTAAAATTAATATAAATATATTTTACCTGCCGGCAATATTGAATTAAAATCTGTTGCAACTCTATCCCATGTACTTTCTTTCTCTTTCCACGATGTTTGATTAGATTTTTTATCTAGAATAATATTCTTATATTTTTCAACAATGTTTAGGAGAGTAATTTTTTCTTCTGGTGTATAATTTGGGTTTCGTATACGTTTTTCGGACATCTAGAATATGAAATAATATTTTCTTAGTAAAATATAAATACTTATCTAATATTAAAGTGTTTAATTGATTTGTATATAAGAAATAAATAATCGCTACATTCAAATTATAATATTATTTAACAATAAATGTATAATTTGCGATAATTTACGAAAAATTAATAGATATACTTACTGTATTATTTACGAATCAAACCTCTGTCAAAATTGTCAAACACGTGAATTAAAAACTATGAACATAGTTACTATCAAATGTCACCAAATATCCCTAAGCATTCTCGTTAACTTGTATATTAGTTAACTGCAGCATAAATTTGATCTGTGCAACATATAGTATTAATAACCTATAGTTATCATTAACTAGTAGTTACTTAAGAAACAGATTAAAGTTGTACCTGTGCAAACGGCCATAAATAATACATCGTTGATGCTAACTATCTCATCTCTATAATTCCAATACTTTTTTACTTCATCATTTAGATTTTTATTATCTGCTGGCCAGTCGCCTTTTACTAATTTTAATACTTGTACAAGTACCGGATCTTGTTTTGTTTCAGATTGAAAAATTTTAAACTTTGATTCTGATATTGGTAGTATATTTTGTATTAAGTTTACTTGCGCTTCAATATCATTTAAATTAGATTCGTTTTCATTTATATATCCTTCAATATAACTTCTGGACAAACAGTCTGCAATTAGAAGTTGTGTACCGGGTTTATATTGAATATTTAAATCATATAATTGTAACTTAATCAACATACGCTGCAGTCTCAACGGACAATTTATTAATGGTTTTCTAGAAATGGTTACCAACGGCTTATGGTCAGTTTCCACCACTATTTGTTTTCCGTATATATATTGATGGAACCTCAAGCATCCGAACAAAATAGCTGCCATTTCTTTTTCAATTTGGGCATAATTTTGTTCAGTACTTGTCAGTGCCCTTGATGCATAAATCACAGGTAAATTATTTTGTAGCAGAACTGCCCCTAAGCCATTTTTTGATGCGTCCACCGAAACAACTACAGGTAGTTTTGGATTGTAAAATTGTAATACTGGACTCGTTGTGAGTAATTGTTTAATATCATTAATCGCTTTAGTATGATTTTCATGCCATACAAAAACTGAACTTTTCTTTATTAACTGTCTTAATTCATTTGTTTTATTTGACAAGTTTGGTATGAACTTAGACACGTATGTAACCATTCCTAACAATTTTTCAACTTCGTTCTTATTGTTTGGTACCGGCATTTCTATAATACTTTTAATTTTGTCTTTATCAGGTTTAATTCCTGATTTACTAACAATATGTCCTACAAATTTAATTTCATCTTTATTAAATTTACATTTCTCTCGATTAAATTTTACATTTTTTACCCTAGCCCTCTCTAGAATATTTTTTAAATTTTTATCGTGATCGTTTTGATCTTTACCGTAGACCAAAATATCATCTATATATGATATGTGACCTGGCAAGTCTTCAAAAATTTGTCTGAATTTTTTCTGAAAAACTTCTGGTGCTGACGAAACACCAAATGGCAGCCTAGTGAACATGTATCTACCAAAAGGTGTCGCGAAGCAACATAATTTCTGACTTGGTTCGTCCAGTGGTATCTGGTAAAACCCTTGATTAGCATCAAGTATGCTAAATACTTTTGCGTTAGATAGTTCCGTTAGAATATTTTCGATTGTTGGAATTTGGAAAAATTCCCTTTTAATAACTTTATTTAATTCAACCGGATCTAGACAAATTCTGATTTTCCCGTTGGGCTTTTTGACTATTACCAGTGGATGAACCCAGTCAGTAGGCTCACTAACTTTTACAATGATTTTATTTTTCTCTAATCTATCTAATTCTTTTTTCAGATCCTCTGTAACAGACATCGGTATTTTCCTAGCGTTAAATACTTTAGGTATTGCATTTTCTACAATCTTAATTTTATGTGTTTCATTTAAACATCCAATACCTTCAAAAACATCATGATATTTGTCTATTACATTTCGATTAGCACAATTTTTATTAATTTCATTTACTTTTGTTATAAGTTTTAATTTTTTACATTCTCTTAATCCTAAAATAGGAGAAACATTTTCTATATCTACAACGAAAAAATCTAAATTAAATGTTTCTGATTTATCTTTTACATTACAAAACAAATTAATTTTGCCTAATGTATTAATTTTTGTACCACCAAAAGTAATTAATTTTACTGTTGATTTTAGTAACTTGATATTTCCAAGCTTATTACATAGATATTTCGGTACTATACTAGCCTGCGCCCCAGTGTCTAATTTGAACTTCACAAACATTTTCTTATTTAACTCTATGTTTTCTGTCCAATCTTCTTCACCTACTTTTGTTTGATCTTCTACCGCACCTACAAACACTTCCTCTTCATTTTCATCTATTTCTTCTTTTACTTCTTTTATTTGTTTCACTCGGCACATTTTTTTAAAATGATTTGGCTTGTTGCACTTAAAACACATTTGTCCATATGCTGGGCACTCTCTCACTTTGTGTGTTTTTCCGCAACGTGTACAGTTCAATTGCTTCTGAACCCATACAATGCAGCAGTAAATTGCACTTTCTTTTTTCATTTGCTTCTATACCTGTTGCATTTATGTATATTTCAAACTGTTGCTTGAATTTGCACCATGTGCTTGCAGCATTTTTTTCATTTAACTTGAAATACGGTGGCTTCAAATCCTACCGACTGCGCCATGTAACATTATGTCGTGTGTGGTTTCTTTAGGAGCGTGTTGTACTTATTATTTAAACACTGTTTATTATTTATTTATATATATTTATTATTTACACACAAGACTACATTACTAGTGTCGGTAATGGCTGTCTTTCCATTACTCAATGTCTGGCCGCGTCCACGCGTTGCCAACCTTCTCGCGTTGCCAACCTTATCATACCACAAACATGTAGTTAGAGAAAAAGAAAAAATCTGTTCTTTAGACCCAATAATTGACAATTTGTCAAATTTATTATTAATTTGAATATAGACAGCAGTGAAAGTGAATCTAATAGTGATAGTGACGAAGAAACAGAAACACAATTAAATATAATTTATTAAATTATTATAATATAGAGTAGCCTAACAATATTAAATGTTTCAAACGTAAGCTTCATAAGTTTCTATTAAACAATAATTTTGTGCATTGTATTAATATGTAATTTTTATATATTTGTGACTTTTTCTCTATACATCTGTATTTTGTGTCTATAGAAGTAAATGATATATTATATACAAATGTTATTTGAAAAACAAGCGCATTAAGTAAGATATGCATTAAAAGTTTTGGTAAATAAGAATAAATATATATATATATATATATATATATATATATATATATATATATATATATATATCTGATAACAGCAGAACCCCGCCACTGCATTTTACTTGAATCCATATAATTGTAAAGCAAAACTGCTGATTGTTAATTTTACATTTTATACTTTTTGATATGTTTAAATTAGTTACATTCTGTATTTGAAATTGTTAACATCGATCTGTAAATCACTATCCGTTGTAAAAATAAAATAAATTTTTTTAAGTCGAACCATAATCGTTTACTTAACTTATATATATATATATATATATATATATATATATATATATATACAAAGAAAAGACGTTCGGGATTATATCATGTAAACGCACGGGAGTAATAAACAACGTCCATCAACACTAGTCTATCACGCGCAAATAGACTTCTCTCGGCGGCAGAACTGTAGACAAGTAATTTTAGCTTCATCCACATTCATGATATTTCTCATTGATGCTCTTCTATTCCAAGCACTTATAAATAATCAGGTTACCTAGTAACCTATCGTTTTTCCTAATGAAGACGCACGTTGAGTTCATCAAAACGTCGATTTATTAATAAATATTAATACAAAACTAGAACCTAAAGACATTTTATTGTAATATAATGAATTTTGTAAGATTTTTTACTATGTTATTTTATTTACATAATGACATTTATGCAAGTTGCCTATTAAAATTATTTTGCCTGTAAACTTTAAGCATTAAGATAATAATAAAAATACGTAATAAAATTGTATTAAGTTTTATTAGAACTTATTGAAACTAATACAAATACAAGTGGAAAAGATATGAAAAATGATTTGGATAATACAGATTATATTACATTTCAAATTATATTTCTATTTTTATTCTATTCTACGTTTCTTGACTAACGATCCCAGCTGAAAAAAAAAATTAGGCTATTTATATTTAATAATACTCAAGAATATTGAGATTTTATATTTTTCCCAAAATTTCACAAGATACTCAGTCATTGAATCGGCTTGTTAGGCTATGCATCAATGACTGGCCAGTTTTAACCGTAGACACGTGTTTCGGTCTTTAGGACCTCATCAGTACGGTGCTTTGATCAGTTGCTGAAAGGCAACTGATAACCGATGTTAATTCTGGCTGCCTTTTATGGCAAGTACTTCAAAGCGATAACGAAGAGTAGCAATAAATACCACCAACGCCATCTATACAATAATGCGATAAGCAATTATAGTAATGGACCTTGAACAAATAAATGTTCGTATTGTCATTGTGAAATTTAATATAATAATACTCAAGAATATTGAGATTTTATATTTTTCCCAAAATCAAGGCACCGTACTGATGAGGTCCTAAAGACCGAAACACGTGTCTACGGTTAAAACTGGCCAGTCATTGATGCATAGCCTAACAAGCCGATTCAATGACTGAGTATCTTATGAAATTTTGGGAAAAATATAAAATCCAATATTCTTGAGTATTATTATATTAAATTTCACAATGACAATACGAACATTTATTTGTTCAAGGTCCATTACTATTTATATTTACTTAATTCACTTACTAACTATATTAGATAAAGTGAATTTCAAAAAAAAGTCTCACCAGATCAGAAATAGCTGGCAAATTATTAGTTTGATCATTAGCGCCTGTATTGATATTTTCTGATGACGAAACAGCCTGTCCTTTTTGTCCTTTAATATTGCGATGTTGTGGGAAAGTGGGCATCAATTTTGGATCACACGCTATAACAATTACACAGAAATGTAAAAAATAAAAGACCCCGAATTCGAATTATTTTTCATTGAAACGCGGATCAAATAGAGAGACAGAATCTTACGTAATGGTGCTTCTTTAAAATAGCTGCTCTGCAAACATTCTTCGGCTGTTGCCCGTTTACGTGGATCGTACATGAAGAGAAAGTTTAGAAGTCTTAAGCCAGCCGCTGATAACCAAGGGAAACGCTGTTTTAAATTATTGTAAGGTTGTTGTTTCAATGTGAAATTCTGTAATGCGGGCAACTCACTGAATCCCGGCCATATTGCATCGGATGGTGTACCTTTTCATTCGAAATACAATTTATTATATATCACTGAATTTTTATTAGAAACAAAAAAAAGGTAATGATTTTTCAATTACTATAACTTATCCCAAAAAAATTGAAATAGAAATATATAAATATAAGAACTTATAATTATTCATTGCAAAAATGAAAAATACAAATAAATTTTAAAGTTTTAAGAATTCATTTTATATTTGTATTTGGTAGCGTAAATATGTGTCCTATCATTGGAATAAGTTTAGGTCTGCGAGATATGTGTGAATGCAAGTAAACAAAGACGTAGGCAGAATGCATACGTCTTATTGTTCCAGAGTGTTCCCGAAAGCTCGGGTGTTTCTCTGGCTGCGAATATATAAGGCGATGCAGACAGCAGTCGCATCATAAACATCAGAATGGTGAAGATTAATAGAAATAGTATGTGAATTTTTAATGCAGTGTATGCAGTGTTAAACATAAATAGTGTTTCAGTAATTCGTGCAATTGTATAGTTAATGTCAGTAATTGTAAATATTGTTATGTGAACAGTGTACGTACTTGTTAGGCTCGCTCAGCCAAATGTTGTTGTCTACAGTAATTGTTATTTACTATGTAAGTATTGTTAAATAAATCTAGTCAGTTACAATCGTCTGCTGTCTGATGTTATTTTTAATAATGTTCAGGCCTGTTGCAGTATATAACAAATAAAAATCATTAATTAAACATAAATATTTTGAAAAATACAAGTTTGCGTATATTTAAATGTTCTATCGCTTTAAGGAATAGTTAACAATTTAAGAATGTAGGTATTTATTACACATTACTCTCGCGGTAAAATAAATAAAAAATTAGTAATTGACGGAATTCAGTCTTTTGTATGTATTTATTATCTACTAAGCCAACGTTTCGGCAATCTCTATTGCCTTCTTCAGAACTCTACAATAAATATAAATATGTATACATATAATATATACAAATATATACTTGTATAATAATAACGTTGGTTTAATAGGTAATAAAAACATAAAAGACTGAATTCCTTCAATTACTAATTATTTATAAAAAAATAAATACCTAATAAATCCACAATCAGTTCCAATTGTTGTATTTCTGATCTCCCGGGTAGTAATGGCTTGTGACCGAGTAATTCTCCGAGTATACAGCCAGCTGCCCACATATCAACACTGGTGGTTTGAGTCGGGGCTTGCAGTAATAATTCGGGAGCGCGATACCATAGTGTGACAACGCGTGGTGTCATCGGACGCAGTGGAATGCCAAACCAACGCGCTAGTCCGAAATCAGCTACAATGCAAATATAAATTGTCTCAAAATTTCTTCACTTACCAAATAAAACACATGGATTTTGGTAGTGATAGAGTGTTTCTGCTGGAGCGAATGTTTTCAAGTGATAGAAATAAAAGAGCATGTATGAGAGATATCATGAATGTGGATAATAATAATAATGTTCACGTGCTCTGTTGCCTCCTTTTCAGAGTGTTCTGTTGTGTCAGTGTATTTCAAGTAGGGAACCACTAGGGAGCCAATGTGCTCTGATGTGATATTGCATAGCAATGACTACCGCCCGTGAACTATATGAGTAATGCATGTTGATAAGCAAAAGTTGCTTGTCTGGATAGGAAAACAGGAAGAAATTAACAATTTGAAAAATATTTACCAATTTTAACGCATCCTTTATCAGTCATAAGCAAATTGGAAACTTTTAAATCACGATGCACAATGAAATTGTAGTGAAGATAACGTAATCCCCTTAATACTTGTAGCATTATACATTTCACTTGTGATTCGGAAAACGGCGTCTGCATATTATCTAGTAAAGATGCTAAGTCTTGTTCGCAATATTCCATTGCTAAAAATATACTAAAAACGACAATTTTTTTTTAAATTTAGTTCTGTTTTAGCAAAAAACAGGACAAACCGAACTAGGAATTTTTTCAATAAGAAAATTAAATTTATGTAAATTAAATTACAGCACTACTGATGTAAAGAGTTCTTTACACAAAATTAATATTACGAAATGAAAATAGATAATAAGGAATACCTTTCAAGACTTCTTCCTACGACAACTTCTTTGAGATGAACAATATTTTCATGTCGACAACTTAACAATACTTGAATTTCTCTTAAACTACTAACTGGAATGCCGTCTTTTTCATGTTCCATACGAACTTTTTTTAATGCAACTATTTTTTCTGATATCGTATCTTTTGCTCGATCTGAAATGCATTTCCAATCCTGATAAAATTCGTAATACAAACACCATATGTAATAGATAAATATGCAACAACGAAATTGTAGTTCAATTGATTCTTCGATTAATTATTAAATCATTTTCATAATTTAATATAGTTATTAACATGATTGCCGTGTGATTTAAATATAGTCGATAAAATGAAATATATTAAACTTTTGAAAACTTACAAACGATTCCATATGTGCCTTCTCCAATACGATTTAATTTCTCAAATTCTGATACAAATCGACAGCGGCCCAACTAAAAAATAAAGTCATACATTTCCGAATACATTGAATGAATTTTTTACTTACAACATCACTGTCAGGAATAGACATCGGGCTACCAGTTTTAAAAGATGTTAGAACACCTCTTCTAGTAATTGGTACATTGGGCTCAGTCCCATCAGATGGATGTATGGGACCGGCGTCAGGACCTACAATATAACCTCAATTATAAACAGTTTTTCCAATTATATTATATTCACTTACTTTTCTTCAAAATATCCATTGTATCGTAATATTTTACTTAAAAACTCGACACTAATAATTATGTTTTACTCTTACCAATATAAACAATCAGAAATAGGTAAAAGTATCGTTGTTATTTTGTTTGTTATTTGACAGAATCCTGCGATTCTCAAACAGCAGATTGCAATGTAAAAATAAATTTTATTTTTACTATAAAAATTACATTATAAATAATATAATAGTACAACAAATTTAAATATGTTCATAAATATATCTAATAATTTCTTTTTACTGATTATAAAATTTAAAAAAATTAACAGCCACTGTTTTATTGGGTACCATCTAGCGACTACTGATTAGCAATTAGTTTTGAGAAAATTTTTATATTTAATTTCTACGGTTACAAACAATTCAAAATTTAGCTTATTGATTTAGAAACAGCATTTTATACTCCAAAACTTATATTTGAAGCATTTTTGCCTAAAATAATTTTGGAAAGCAGGAAATTACGATTAAGTATGAATTCTATGAACGAGCGACGCGATCCCCAGCGTCACAAAATTACTTTTTGTTTATTTGAATTTTATAATATTAGACATAAAAAATACATCAAAAATAGAATTACTATTAATATTTAATAAGAGATAAAAGTAAAAATTTATTTTAAAGTAAAAAATAAAAGCACTTTTTCATAAACAAGAGATAAAAATATGGGTCACACTATTCGTTGGACAGTTTTGCGTTTAGTTAGAAAATTATTTAGTATTCAATAACAAACATATGCAAATTTATACATGAATATTAACTATGGAATAAAATAAAAATACGATATTCATTATAAAGTATTTATTTGAAATGATAAATAAAATGGTAGGATGTGTTTATACTTCTTAACAAATATAAAACAAAACAAAGAAAAAAAAAAAATAAAATGTATAGAAAATTCGTTTTATTCTTCATTTTTCTTAATTGGAATACTTTTTTTGGGAAATGCTGATAGATCTCGCATCATTGAGTAAGCGTCTTCACCGTCTGCGTAATATTTCGGTTCGATTTCCAATATTTTAAATTGTAACGAATTTGTATATAAATTTAAAGCAGCCCGATTACTTTTACGTACATGTAACGAAACATATTTCGCCTCAAAACATTCGACCATTGCACGGGAGGCTTGATCCATTAATTTCTGAGCTAGACCGAGTCGCCGATGCGATCGTTTTACAGCTAATGAAGTAATATGTCCATGTTTTTGCTCTTCGCCATCCTCTTCCATTTTTGCTAACACATAACCTACAATATTGCCTTTTTCATCTTCGGCAACGTAACTTAATTGCGGCCAGGATAGTCCGTGATAAAAATAATATTTCATTTGATAGTTTTCTGGCAAGCAAAGTAAGTTACAATGCTGCATATTCATTAAATCTTCCGGTTTTGCACACCGAATATTCATAATTGCGAATTTTATATAAAAAAAAAAAAATTATAAAATTAATCTCTTCTAATCTTTTTCGTGCGTTTAGTTTCCGTTTTTGGTTCGCTGTTTGTGGAATTTTCTGACATACCACCCAATAGCTCGCGCACGAACCGAAATCGTGACAGAAAGGCCTTCCAGACAATATACCAACCTGCAAATTTCAAAATCATAAAGAAACACATTTTTCAATACATCCTTGAGAATTTTCTATACCAAATCCAACTAATAAAAACACAATCAATATTGAAGAAATCACAGAGAATACAGCTAATAACAATTCTTTCATTTTACAAATTACATGGACGTGTACAAATATTGGCAACGTTATTTCAAAAATATTTAGTAATATTTCTGCTAGTTTCAGTGCTAAAATTTACTTAACCACACAATACCAAAAGAAGACATCGCCATTTTGTTTTGTTGTGCAGAAAGGAGGTGAATTTCATTAATTTTTTATCTCTTGTAATTTTTAATGTTCTTTTTAATAAAATACTGACGTAATATGAAAAATACTTACGATTCAAATTTTATCTGAAAAGACCTTCCCTCTTACACAAAACTCGGCAACGTGATATTTGAGAAATTTATCTAGTACGGTTGGTATTTGTAAAGTTACTAAATCACGGAGATTGACATTTACTAACTTCGTACACTTCGTAACATCAATAGCATGTCATGCAGCGTTTATCAATCTCAGATGTATAAAAAGTGTTTGTTTCAATAAAATAACTTCATTTTTCAATACAATAAGTATATTTTTAGTTTTATATTAGTTATAATTAATTAAATATGTCAGAACCATCATCAAAAGATTCTTCAGCAACCAAAACACCCATGGTTTATATTTGTGGAGGTGAGGTTATATTTGGGCTTTTTCTGTTTTTAATGGCATAAATGTGAAAAAAAAATCTATTTCAGAATGTCATAATGAAAATGAAATAAGACCTAGAGATCCTATTCGTTGCCGAGAGTGTGGTTATCGTATCATGTACAAAAAACGTACAAAGAGATGTATCCTTCTAAACGAATTGATTCTTAAAAATTTCTAGAAGAAATTAGTATAATTGTTTCATTTACAGATAATTGTTATTATTATAATTAAATTTCAAACAAGCTAATTATTTAAAATCTAGAAACTTGTTATGTAGGTTGTATTTATTTTTCATTTAAAAATAGTAATAGGATTTTTCTTTTGTTTATACATTTTAGAAGTATGAAAAGCTTTATTTTAATTTTAAAAATGAAAATTATCGCATTATAATAATAAAGTTAAATATATTTTCCTGAACATATATTTCAGTGGTCGTATTTGACGCTCGTTGACTTCAAGAAGAGAATAATTATATTTTTAAGTTATTAATAATTTTGTATGATGTACTTTAAAAAAATATAATTCGTAAAATAAAATTATGTTATAAAGTTTTATAAAAAATAAATTAAAATTGAAAAAAGTCTTATGTTTTCAGATTAATGATGGCCTATCAAAAGTGATTATAATTATACTTTTGAATCTGGCATTTTTTAATGTATTTGTTACGTTGGAAATATATAAAAAAAAACACTAAAATCTGGTTACTTTGGTTCACTTCAAATTGTATAATTTGAAGTGAACAAAAGCACTTTTAAGTGTAAGCCAATATTTTCCGTAAAAATGATTTTAATTTAATTTTTTTTAACATTTAATTTGAGGTAGTTCTTAGATATAGCATATAAATTTGTATTTGAAAGTCAGATTAATGTAAACTTTGGAATAAATGTCATAAATAAATTATATATTACAGTTTATACTTACTTATCTAGTGACCTAATTTCAAAACAAAAAAAACAACACAAACTATTGTAATATGAAGTTGGGGGTTTCTTTTTCTATCGTTTTTTTTTCTCATTTTGAAGCAGTGCCACGTTTTAATGGCTGCCGAAAGGGAAAGTTACCCCCTAAAATAACAAGTTCAAAGATCTCATCGATTTTAACAGGTTTCAAGGTCAAGTGCGCAAAACAACAATGGCAGGTCAACTTTAAGCTTTATTTCAAGGCCACACGTCTCGCGGATCAATACGACTAAAATTTACTTTACTATATATCCTGTATAAACTATGCGGCTAACATTGGATATCTACTAGCATCATCTGCCGCCTATTTGTATACGCATCGCTCATACGCATTACTGGTTCGTACTATAAACGAAACAGTCGATTTTTGATCAGTTTTTCGATAAATAAACAAATTCTAAGCTACCAGAACGATTTTATAATTTAATAAATAAATTATTAGTTAAAATGATTTAGTCATACGTCCCGATCATTGTGTATTTATTTTATTTAAGACATAATTTCGATCACCACGTGTTTAAATGACATTAAAAATTGGCTCAACTAAGTTTTTGGTTGCGTGGTCAGTTTTGGCGGGAAATTACGGATTATTGATTTTTAGAATTGAATAGAATCGAAACTTATTTCATCATATTGCGAAAAATTTTATTTTTATTAATTATTTTAAGTAAAATAATTGATATTAAATGTTATATTTTACATAGTTACAATCAAAATCATTTTTTTTAATATTTTGCATACCAGAAACTAAATTATAAATTTGTCAATTCTTGTTTAAATTGTAAAAAACAAAATATGACTTGAATATATGTTAACATTTTTTTCGTAATACTTCAGTTGTCTTTTGTGACTATGACGAAGTGCTTTGTTTTATTTTAACGACGATGTATATATTATTTTAAAGTTATAATTTTAATTCTTATTGTGTTGCTTGATTTGATACAATTTTAAACATAGGATTTTATTTCATCAGTTTTATTTTAAGTATTTGTAATATAATATCTAGTTTTAAATTACAATTATAAATATAGTTTTATCAATAGTACTAAGTATAACGTAAAAATAACTTACATGTATTTAGTTATTAAATGACTGTCTTTGAAAGAACTTCAACCAAAGAAAAATAAAAATTAATAAATATGTTAGAATGTAGTACTTTATCGTTTGATGATTTTAATCGTAAAAAATGGCTAAATCCAAACTTGTATATGGTAAGTAAAATTCAATATTCTGTTGTTTTTTGTTAGTCAGTTGTTTTTTTTTTTAATGAAAAATTGTTTTTGGAAGTGATATAAAAGTTAGAGATATAATAATTTAAGAAATTTATTGATGAAAACTGTGAAAATAAAAGTGAAAGTAGTAATTCGAAAGTTTGACGTAGTAGAATATCCCAATTTTCCGCCAAAATTTATTACGCGACAGCAAACGCTTTTCGAACATGTTTAGCGCAGGCGTAGTAAAATGTGTTTTAGCTAAAATCCAGCCATCTAGGTACCAAACCAAAACAAGTGCTTCGCTTAGCGCACGGTTGATACTTTTTGAAATTCGATACTAAGTTTTTGCGTTGTTTATAAAGTGTTTTGTGTAAAACCGAATCATTTGTTAATCGAATGATGTTGGTTTATGTGTAAAGTGACAGCTGACAAGCGTCGTTGAGGTATGTACGGTTCATCGTCAAATTTCCTCCCGGTTTTGTGTGTGTGTAGCCTTGAGTTAAGTTGTGTGTTGTCCTAAGGACCGATATACTGATCTAGAAGCGTGCCCGATTTTTCTCTTGAAATATGTGTTGTCAAGTGTTAATTTTTACATTACGTTGTTTCCTATCAACTGTGCTGTTTTGTACGCATTGAGATTACGGTTTCTGATAACGTATAAATCGCATTTTACCACTGACAGATAACGCTTAAATATGTCGTCTTTAGATATTCAACCACAAAAAATATTTTGTTTCTCTTTTTTAACATTTTTTTCCTTTGTTGTCGGGGCAGTTTCTTTTCTCATTCGTAATACCCGTTCAGATTGTGTTCAATATAAAAACATTATAGAAAAAAAGTTTTTAACTTCGGTTATAAAGTGTAACAAAACAAACAAAATTTTTATTATTTTTTGTTTTAAACTTTATCTGATTGTGCGATAAATGCCGTTAGTCATATAAATTGTTTTAAATTGATAAGTGCATTTATTCAACTTCAACTGCGCAGAAAATCTCGCCTGTACTACTAGTGTGTAAGTTTTGTGGAGTAAAAAAAAAAAACTCGTTTTCCAAATATTTTTCTATTAGATACTCTTAAAAAGTTTGTCTTTTGTGCATAGAAATTATTACTTTCACTTTTTAGTTGGCACAAAATGTGCAATAACAATGTTTAATATTTTGTGTTTGTTTTTCTTCAAGTGAAATTCCAAGTTTATTATTTGTAAAATTATTATATCATAGTAGCCGTTGTTAATAAATACATAAACTTTTTATTGTAATAATGACAGTTGAATATATATTATTAACAAATTAACAATCTTTTGTTTTAATTATGAAAATATGTGAAATATATTTATAGAAATGTACGTTATAAATTAATTTATGAAACTGAATAAATTTTAATGCTAAATAATAGAAAATAGTGAATAATAATTATTTTATAATTGTAATATAGGCAACCATCTTTTCTTAAATGTATTTCGGTACTATTGTTATTATTAAAATTTATTTATTTTTGTACTTGTAGCATAATATAATTATAATTTAATTTCAATTTTCGTATTATACTAATTATCTTCAATTTTTATAAAATTTATGAAAATACAAATCATTACATAGGTATTTCATTAACTATTTCTAAAACTATTATTTATATATTTTGTTTACTATTATCGATAAAAATATTTATAATCGTACATAATTAAATTTGTATATGGTGAGTAATATCATTGAGGTAATATTTAATGTCATAAATTTTATTACACAATTAGTTTTACAAATTACAAGTTATCACTAATTTTTATGTAGTGTAAAAAAAATAAATTTGAGAATTATTGTATCAATTTTTAGAAATCTATAAACTTTATTATAATTTTTGAATTAGAACTTGAGGTTGATATTTGTTGAAACATTGTTAATAATAATAGTAAAATTGTTGAAATAAAATATTTGATTTTTAATTTTGATATTTAATTTTTATCAAAAATTGTTTCAATTATTGCATCATTGTCAAGGTGCGATGTTTAAAGTTACAATTTTGTAAATAAATTAACTTTGTGAAATAATCAAGTGTTTTATTTTAATACTTTTAATATAATTATTACACATACATAAAGTGAAACGGTTTTGAGATGTCATTTTTCTATCACTTAAAATTGACACATTGACATACTAAATAAATATAAACGAAAAAGGGCCTTCAAAATTAACAGTGTTCTGTACCTCCAAAAAAATGTAAAGCATATACTGATTATATTACTATATTTTATTATATATATGTTTTTAATATATAATTTATTTTAGATATTTCTAAAAATGTCTAAACTATAAAATTTGTTATTTTGAATTTAGCAATGATAAAATTCGATTATATCTTTATAAATTTATATTTCATAAAATAATATTACGAGTTTTCCATATCTAACGGTTTTAAAAATACCTCTTTAAGAGCTACGTGACTTTATACATGTCCTCTAAGCCCTAAAGTGCCTTTGTTCTAACAAAACTTTTCATTCTAGTTATTTTGGTACAGTACTATCGATTTTTTTTTGTTACAGTTTTTTTTATTGCGTATCTCTTTGATTTACTAATTAACATTTATATATTAGTTGTATTAAGTAAATAATTTACTGTTGATGTATTTTGAACAATTTTGAATTGAAAATATTCAATTTGTTAGCGATAGTTATATTATGACAGCTGTCACTACAGCTGTTTTACTTTGAATTTTAGGTTAACATTATTGATAACAAAGTAAACTCGTTTCACTGAAAATCGAAAGAGAAATTTATTGTTTTATAGATGAATTTAAAGAAGATATATGTACATTCATATTTTGTTTTTAATATTTAATTTTTTAATATAGAAAATACTAGTTTTTAGTAAAAAATCCAGTTTTTTAAATTTTTGATAAAAATATGTACTTGATGTAAAGGACTGAATAATAGGTTTTCCCGAAAAAAAAAATTGAAAAAAGTATTTTTTTAAAGATAATTTTAAATAAATTATAGTTTGTTTAGTATAAATTTTATTGTGAGTACATACCTTTCTTTAAACTTTAATAAAAAAAAGTGTAACAATTTTTTTTTATTTGTGTTTTATGGTTGTAATAAGGGTATTTACGGCTCAAGGGCTATAACATACCATAAAAAATGGTTTTGTTTACGGTATATATATGTTACGCTCCAATCGTGTAATTGTCCTATTTGTGAAATGGGTTTTCGGTTCGTTGTAAACTATTTTTTTTTTTTTACGTAAAATATATGACGTATAATTTTAAAAATATTATTGTTATTTAGAAAAGAATAATTTTACATTCGATTTATTCGTTTAATACTACATATTTATGGTAACTAATTATTAGAAAAATTAACTAATTTATGTACAATTAATAATTTAATAACAATTTTTTATATTTACAGAATTAGCACATAAAAAAAAATCAAATTAATTGTCAATATTTTCTTTGTTTATTATTATTTTGATTTCCAAAAATGTTGTTAATTGTTATTATAGTATTTATGTATTAATTTCAGAATTTATTTATGTGTAGTTTATTTGTAAATAATTTTATAATTTTCATCATTTTCCTTGAAAAATGCACACATTTTTTTTTATTTTAAAAAAACAATATGATTAATCTTTATTACAATTAACAACATATATATTTTTTGGCAATCAAAATAATAATAAACAAAGAAAATATTGACAATTAAATATTTGATTATTTTTTTTTTTATATGTTAATTCTATAAATATATAAAAATTGTTATTAAATTATTAATTGTAGATAAATTAGCTAATTTTTCTAATAATTAGTTACAATAAATATGTAGTATTAAACGAACCAATCGAATGTAAAATTATTCATTTTTGGATTTCCACCACCTGTCTGAATATAGCCTTTTGTTTGCCTTGAAATGGCCTTAATTTACACATTTACAATAAATAACAGAACATAATGAAAAAATCTTTTAGAACTCATTATATTAAAATAAAACTGTTTTCGGTTAATGTTTTGTATTAATATTTATTTATAATCGACGTTTCGATGAACTCAACTTCCATCTTCATTAGGAAAAAATAATGACATTTACAGTAAATAACAGAACATAGAAACAAGTTGCTAGACGTAACAAATAAGTATAACTAGATCATACAATATATAGATTTTTTTTTAATTGATGGAAGCCAAATTTTATTTATTTTTATTTATTAATTAAAAATCTATAAATTTTATGATCTAGTTACTTATTTGTTACGTCTAACAACTTGTTTCTATGTTCTGTTATTTACTGTAAATGTCATCTGTATTAGTTTTTCTGATGAAGACGAACATTGAGTTCGTCGAAACGTCGGTTATAAATATATATTAATACAGAACTGAAACCTACCGCCATTTTATTTTATATAATGAGTTTTGTACTACCTTTATTAAAATTCGACGTTTCAGTTTACTATATGTAAACCGTGGGGGGAAACCACTTTCTTAAATTTTGTACAAATTTTACCTATAGTTGTGGAGCTTGTAGTGATTTTTCGTTGATTTTATGAATTTCATACAAAATTTCTAAGATTGTAGAGATTTTACATGATTAAAAAAATTTTTTTATTGATTTTACTATGATTTGAAAAGATTTTACTAAGATTTTAAGAGATTTTAATTAATTTGTATACCAGATTGTAACAGTGGTTTTCCTCTCGACGTAAACCTTTTTCGGAACTTTCTATAATTTTGTCAGCATACAAGAGATCTTTACGTCTGAACCATACTGATAAATCAGCTATCAAACAACATGCATTAGAAATTTGACGTAAAATTTGAATATACAAAGATTACCGAAAGACTAAATATCATTAATAGTAGATTAATTAGATTAACATTTGAAATTTACAAAGAAAAAGATAATATCAGTGAAGAGGCATTGAATTAAATAAAATTTGGTTTCCTATGTTTAATAATATGTACCTAATATTTTTGTTATTTAGTTACTTGTTTATTTGTTATATTGTCATTTTATTTTTCTGAAAAAGGTTTATTCGTAATTATCTGAAACATCGAAAGTTTTTTTTTTACGCTAAGGGTTTTATAGTTTCACACGCTTATTTTTTTTTCGATGTTACGCATTTCCTCAAATAATACATCTTGACCGAATGTATATATAAATTTGAAGTATAATTGTAGTGATTTTTCGTTAATTTAAAAAAAAAAATTAATTGATTTTATCAGGATTTTACAAAGATTTTAATTTGTTCACCCCTCACTCTTGACTATAAAAAAAAGAATCAGGCTATTTATACATACGGTATGTATACGCAATTGGCTATTTATACATATTGAAAAAAAAAACAAACCTAAACTAACCTAACCTACCCTAAATAGCCATTTGCGTAAACATACTGTATGTATAAATAGCCAATTGCGTATACATACCGTATGTATAAATAACCACTTTCATAAAAAAAATACACTGTTAGAAAAAAATGTAAAATTTTATAAAATAATATGTAATTTATTGTTGTTTTCGATTTTAATTAATTTTAAATCGTATAAAAATGTATTTTTCTTAAATTTCTTTTAAAGTGTCATTTATTTTATCACGAGGGGGCAACCACTTCTTTAAATTTTGTACACCAGATTTTACAAATTTCACGTATGATTGTAGTCATTCTTCGTTGATTTTAGCGATTTTATACGAAATTTCCGGGATTTCTACGATTTTACAAGATTTTTAAGAATAGATTTTACCATGATTTTACTAGGAATTTAACAGACTGAGAGCCCGTGACTGCCAGACCTTCCTTATTTTATAAAAGGTGAAAGTTTCTCAGCGCATGCTCCCAACACAGGTAGGAACGATAAGCTACTTACGAAGTTTGGGTCATCGTGGCTTTGGCAGGTAACAGGTTGCAAAGGTGTATAAAATGGCAACTTAAATTTTTGCGAGATACTCCTTTCTCGAGTTAAATTCGGAGATATACTTAGAATACTTTTTGATAGACAATAAAAAGTTCTATAATTTGGTTTTAGTTTTAATTTGCTAGCATGTGCCGTTTGGGCACTAGAATTTTTTTTGATTTTTTGGTTTTTATTTTTTTTCTCGAAAACTATGAGGTGTAGGAAAATAAGCATGTTATGGAAAAATGCGGAATAATGAATACGATAATTGAGTGAAGAAACCATTATTCTAGGATGCATTGTTTAGTAGAAAAAAATAAAAAACTAAATTTTTTAAAATTTATCAGGTACCCTTGCGATTTTTTCAAAATAAGATTTTTTTTCAAAATTTGCTCAAAAAAATCTGAAAAAATTCAGTAAAATAGATAAAAAATTTAGCTACATAATAGCTAAGTAACTTTTTTCTCTACCTCATTCTGGTTTGGCAGGAAAAATTATTGAAAATTCTAAAACGTTTTTTAAAATTTTCAATAAAATTGAAGTTTAAGGGTGTCTGGCAAGGGGTTGCCGCGATATTAAGTGTCTGGCAATGGATGACGTAATTTCTAATATTATTCTGAAGAAAATATATGAAAATTACGCTTTATTATTTGACAAATTTAAGTTGGCATTTTATACACCTTTGCAACCTGTTACCTGCCAAAGCCACGATGATCCAAACTTCGTAAGTAGCTTATCGTTCCTACCTGCGTTGGGAGCATGCACTGAGAAACTTTCAGCTTTTATAAAATAAGGAAGGTCTGGCAGTCACGGGCTCTCGGTCTATAAGGGATTTTAATAAATTTGTACATCCGATTTTACAAGTGGTTTCCCTCTGGTTTGATCAGTCATATTAGATGCAATAACGAAATTAAGTAATGTTTAATTTAAAAATTAAATTACATAAAATTACATGTAAATTCATCGCAGCTCTTTCTAACAGTGTATCACATAACTATTTGTCGAGCGTATTAAAAAAAATATTCCATATTTCCGTTATTGTTTGTTTTTGTTGCGATTCTAACCTAGCATTTACGTGTGATTGTGTTGTGTTGATTAGGATCCGATGTCAGCGGACGCAGAGCTGGCCGGTGGCGGTGGCGGTATGCATGCGCATGCGCCCGCCTACAACCAACACCAGCTGCTGCCCGATCTCACCGCGCTGAGTCTGCTCGGCGGATGTGGTGCTGGTGCCCCCTCAGCACAATCGAATACGGCGGCCCCTGCAACAACCACGCCACCTGGCCTCCAGCATCTGCACCATCAGCCACCGCAAGCGAACGGCGGCGGCGCCACCACCACTCTCATCACTAATATGCATCCAGCTAATTCAGGTATGGCGACGGCGAGGCCATGGGCCAGCCCCTAATCATCATATGTCTAGCCATGGGATTATGAGGATTTCTTAAAAATACTATTTACTCCTTTAACTGCGAGAGTCGTAAATAGAAACGAGCTCTTACGGCGGCCAGTTGCACCAACTGTAGTATGTAAGTATGGCTTAAATGAGTCGACCAGTTTAATTTTCAATATTATGATGAAGATTGTTTACTAGAAATCCACTGGTAGATTCATTTACACCACGCTTATAATTTTAGTAGAAAACGCGGAAATTTACAATATACAGGGGTGTCTACTTAAGTTGGATCCATATGGAAAACTTTTTTATTATTGGTTTTGTGAAAACATTTATTCTTGATAAAAAGTTGTGCATGGTCCGGAACTTAAAATGCAATTATCAGATATCAATTTTTTTAAGCCGTATACATGGTTTGTCAAAAAATATCAATTTTACTCAAGAGTAAAGTACCTTTATTTTTTACAATACAGAAGAATGTTATAAAGTAAAGTTATTTTGAATTATAAGTTATATTCAAATATGCAATTACAGTCATTTAGCATAAAAATGAAGGTTTGGTGATTATTTACGTTTTACATTATAAATTATTTGTAGTTATAAATTTCAATTTCAATGAATGCATAATAATTATTTATTTTAGATATAGGAAAATCCATACAAAGAATATTTAGTAAACAAACATCTATTTATACAGTAACAAAAATAATTAACTTTTTTATTACTGTCCGTATCATACTTGGAGTAATTTTTTGGCATTCTTCAGAAATAATTCTTTCCAAATGGTCTACATCATCAAATGGTCCTCGCTGATAAACCTGCTGTTAAATTGTATCAAGCCAGAATAATTAATACGGAATGATTAGTAAATAATCACCAAATCTTAATTTTTATACTAAATGGCTGTAATTGCATATTTGAATATAACTTATAATTCAAAATAATTTTATAACATTCTTCTGTATTGTAAAAAATAAAGGTACTTTACTATTGAGTAAAATTGATATTTTTTGACAAACCTCGTATACGGCTTAAAAAAATTGATATCTGATGGTTGCATTTTAAGTTTCGGACCATGCACAACTTTTTATCAAGAATAAATTTTTTCACAAAACCAATAATAAAAAAGTTTTCCATATGGCTCCAACTTAAGTAGACACACTGTATATTCCGTATTAGCATCCCAACTCAACAACTAAGTTGAGTTTTTTAAAGTTTTTTAAAGTTTTTCAAAGTTTAATATCACATCGAACCAGCCAAGCTGAAAATCAAGAAAACGTCAATTTAAAGATGGTTGCAATTAGCTATTAATGTTAAAAGAAACTCCATAGCTAATGGGTTAAGCTTCATTCAGACGATTCAGACTGCTGTTGCATCATACAAGCACAAAACACTGCTTGTAAAAAATGTTGTAGCAAAAGCTGGTGTTAGTCAGTTAAGATGGTTCGGGCATGTTGAGCGAATGTCTAATGAACGTCTGGTTAAAAAGATTTATTTGAATGATTTTGATGGTATACGTTTGCGTGCACGTCCGATGAGTAGTTGGAGTGGTATGATTGAGAGGGTGACTTGCGTGAGCGAAAGTTTCCAAGTAGTAGGAATAAAAGAGCATGTATGAGAGTGGAATTATGAATGTGGATGAAGCGAAAGTTGCTTGTTTGGATAGGAATGTTTGGAGGCGACTGATTTCGGAATGATGAAAAGAGTTTGTGCCACACCCTTTGGGGTACATGGCGTGATTGTGTATGTATGTATGTATGTATGTAAGCTACGGGGTGTGTCAACATGGTGGTCAACGTGTTAAAAAGATTTTCGTTCATACGGTAGTAATTTTTATAGTCATCTAAAGCTAAAATTACATCAATCAGGCTGTCAGATTGACTGATAAGTGATTGAAGTCAGAAAGGACAGTCTGATTTTTCAGTCAGACTGGCATTCCTGATTGACCGTGTAAGGCCCGCTTTAGTTGGTCAAATTCTTAAGTTTCATTCGAACTATCGTTTTAGTTTTACGTACTACAAGAATACGACCAATTCAAACACTTTTAGTTTTAATGCTAAGTGTTTTGGATTAGTCAAATTCTTGTGCTTGTGCGTAGAACTAAAACGGCAATCAGAATGGGGCTTTTTTCTTAAAACTAATCTTACGACGGCAGTCTGAACATAATTTAAGTTTCATTCGGACTAGGTTTATTTAGACTACTTTACTTATCACAAAAATAGGGTTATAGTTAAGCGCAGAGCTAGTGGTTCTAACCTAAACCAAACTACTTATTTAAAAAAAAAAACTGAAGCAAATGCACGATTTTAGTTTTATGAGTTATTGAGTTTATTGCTTATTGCAGCTACAAATTTACATTATTAAGGTCTTTCAATTATTATTTTTTGTGTACTCAGGAAAAATCTTACAAATGACATATATACAGTAAATAAACAGAACAGAGAAACAAGTTACTAGACGTAACAAAATAAGTAACTAGATCATAAAATTTATAGATTTTTGTAATTAATAGAAGCCTAATTTAATTTAAATCAGAGTACCTTCATAGTAATAAATTGATGTTATCTTTTTCTTTATAAATTTCTAATTGCTTCCATTATAAATACATACATACATACATACACAATCACGCCATGTACCCAAAAGGGTGTGGCACAAACTCTTCATCACCCCGAAATCAGTCGCCTCCAAACATTCCTAGTCAAACAAGCAACTTTCGCTTCATCCACATTCATAATTCTACTCTCATACATGCTCTTTTATTCCTACTACTTGGAAACTTTCGCTCACGCAAGCCACTATCTCAATCATACCACTCCAACTACTCATCGGACGGCCACGCAAACGTATACCATCAAAATTATTCAAATAAATCTTTTTAACCAAACGTTCATTAGACATTTGCTCAACATGTCCGAACCATCTTAGCTGACTAACACCAACTTTTGCTACAACATTTTTTTCAATTTCACACTCATCATACACTAATCAATCTGCTGTTAATATTGATTGGTCTTGTAATTATTACAGTATCTTCGAATTTTGCATCATGAAGATACAGAACTTTAACCTACAGCAGTTTTATTTTAATAACTAGAGCAAATAATATAAATTTACAAATAAATTACATACCTAATTTATGTTCGTCAAAACACCTGGACACAAAAAAATGGTTAAGTTAGAAAATTTCAAATACACTTTTGTAATTTGCTTACAAAAATGAATCAATGATACAAAATATTGAAATATAGTAAACAAAATACATATATTAGTAGCTATTCAACACAAAATATTTTTCAAACAATAAAATACAATTATTTTGTAGTAAAAATCACATTAGTACACGTCATCAACTAATAATACGTATAATAATGAAATGAGTGACTCATTACTTAATAACAAGCTTGACTAGGAATTCACCAAAGTAGCATTAGTAAACCTTTTTTTTCTAATGCATATTTAGCAACTGCAGATTTATCTGGATGATATGTATTTGAAGATACTGTAATAATTGCTAGACCAATTAGTATTAATAACAGATTAATAAGAAAAGCAATAGAAATTTTTAAAGAAAAAGATAATATCAATCAGTATGATTTAAATAAAATTTGGCTTCCATTAATTAAAAATCTATAAATTGTACGATCTAGTTAAATGTTTTAAACGAAACTAAATTAAAAATAAATAAAAATATATACCAAGTAACCTTAATTAATATCTTACTTAGAATAAGTATGTAGGTATATAAAAATAAAAATAATATTATAAAAATCCCAAAACCACACTTAAATTAAAATAAAGCTAATTGTGATCTTTGACAAGTGCTTAAGTGTTTATGTACTAGGATCACAGGTAAGATTTTTGTAAATTTATTTGCTACTGAAGATGGAAGCTTAGCTTCCGAAATACGTATTTAGCTTTATTTTAATTTAAGTGTGGTTTTGGGATTTTTTATAATATTATTTTTATTTTTATTTAAATTTCGCCACAGTAGATCATTTTCTAATCTTTTATTAAGTATGTATATGTATATTATTTATATTTGTTATTTGATTTGTGAGGAATTAATCTTTCTTTGGTCGAATGTACAATTTCTGACTATCCTGGGCGGTATACATTGCATTTCTTGCACTTCTTTACAC
Organism: Clivina fossor; assembly: GCA_963966155.1. NCBI lineage: Eukaryota > Metazoa > Arthropoda > Insecta > Coleoptera > Carabidae > Clivina > Clivina fossor. The sequence goes on along the minus strand of OZ014553.1, from coordinate 17,860,780 downwards.
ATTTTCAATAATCAAATTCATATTTAAGCGAAAATAAACAATGCAATTGTCAATTAACTTACCTTGACTTAATAATTTTTAATATATCCGTCGGAGATGTTAAATTAAATACACTTGACCGTGTTTCTTTGATCGAATATGCAGTTTTTGATCATCGTGGACGGTGCACATTGCTTATTTCTTGCACTTATACACATATTTTCAATAATCAAATTAAAATTGAAGCGAAAATAAACAATGCAATTGTCAATTAACTTAATTTGATGAAATAGTTTCGTAATAAGATTAAATACACTTAACGTTGTAGTTATGTTTAGTGCTGCATTAGTGGTGTGTATAGTAACTAACTGTTGTACAATAATATCATTATTGTACTAGTAACGTAATGACCACTTTCTACATAGGCAATGTGGTAACGTAATATTTATATTATAATGCGCTTGAAGAAAAATATTAAATATATGTTTCATAAGTTCCTACAGCATTCTCACTCGATTTAATTGGAAATTGAATCAGAATTTATTAGGTAATATCTAACAAATTTAGCTTCTACTAGCAGCAGAAATAAAATGCATTTTTTTTTTTAATGAAACACAATATATTGCTGAAATAGGCAAGTCATATTTCAACCCGTTGATTGTTTTTAAGAAAATTGTGAATGAAATGTTTAATATTAGAAACTAATTTTAATATAGAAGTACTTTAAATTATTTAAAGTTTTAAAATGTGTAAAAAAACAAGATTAGAAGTATATGGGTAAACCCGTATATAGACCACTTTGACATTATCACATAAATGATAAGAAATAGGAATAAAAAAATTTTTCACCGAAACTTGGCAACATTGTATTTTGCTAATATATAATATTATAGGCGCTAAGGGTATCTTCTGTAAAAATTTCATTAAAATCGGATAAATAATGCGTGCATAACAAGTTTTTAGAAAATTATTAATTTTTTTACTAGGAAAGTTGGCAACATCGTATTTTAATATAATTATAATTTATGTGGGCACTAGGAGAAACTTTTCTAAAAATTTGATCAAAATCGGTTAAATAATGTAGCCACAATGATTTTTTTTAAATTTTAGTAATTTTTTTCTCGATAAGTTGGCAACACTGTATTTTGTTAAAATTGCATAATTTATGCAGGCACCAGGAGAATCTTTCGTGAAAATTTGATTAAAATCGGTTAAATAACGTGGTCATAATAAATTTTTAAAAATTTTAGTAATTTTTTTCTCAGAAAGTTGGCAACACTGTACTTTGTTGAAATTATCTAATTTATATGGATACCAGAAGAATCTTTTGTGAAAATTTGAACAAAATCAGTTTAACAACATGGCCGTAATAAATTTTAAAATATTTTAGTAATTTTTCCTCAGAAAGTTGGCAACACTGCATTTTATTAAAATTATGAAATGTATGTAGGCACTAGGGGAATCTTTCCTGAAAATTTGATCAAAATCAGATAAATAATGTAGCCACAATGAATTTTTAAAAACTTTAGTAATTTTTTTTTCGGAAAGTTGGCATCACTGGAAAAAATCAAAACCACATGACCATCTTGGGCACTAAAAAAATTTATCCTGAAAATTTCATCAAAATCGGTTGAACCGTCTAGGAGGAGTTGCAATCACAAAATTTTGTCTGACGACCGAGCGAGTGAGCGAGCTGACGACGCACATCCATACACCCACATAAACTAAGTTCAGATTCGTCATCTAGAGACTATATGAAGGATTTCTATATACAATTTTTTTTTTTTATAATGTTACAGACACCGTACCAAACGCTATACCACTTTTTTCTTGCAGTCAAAGTGGTAAAAATAGTTATTTTGTTGCAAGTACTTTATTTGTAAACTTAAAAAAGTTTTGTATAAGTTAAAATTAATCGTGAAAACGAACATTAAAAATTAACTGAAAATTTAAAATTGATTTCAAATTTGTTAGAATTGTTTTCAACAAACAAATGTTTGTAAACAGTTGTTATATATTTGTTTTTGTGTTTACCAACAACAGTATGTAGGTGTATACCGGGCTTAAAACGTACGTCTAAAATAATATGTTACGTCGAACTAAAATTGTAACGCATGCGCAATAATGCTACGTTATAATATCGTATTTTGCGCCTTATGAATCAAGCTATTTTTTTATGTGACAACTAAATTTTATTTTTATATTTAGTACAACAAAATATATTTGCAGCAATATTGCTGTTGTAAAAATACAGTAAAAGTATTATTGTTAAGTTTTCTTTTAAATATTTTTTCATTTCAAATTAGATTACGTATTGTTTCTTAATATTAGAATAATTTTTTATTTGTTTATGCAGTTATTAAATATTACAACCTGCACTTTTTTATCGATTTATAGTTAGTTATTTAATTTTTATGATTAGTAATAAAATTTTCCTGGTATTATGAATAAAATTCACTTAAAAATACACTAGATTTAAATAGTACGAAAGCGTGATTTAAATTCATTCCTATATCTATTCATCTTTTTTCAACAGATGGCAATTGTAATAGAAAAGTATTAGTACGTAGGTTGTAGATAATAGCGGATGGTGAATGAATGAGTGACGTCACATCCTATATGGATTCCTTTTTGCAAATGTCTGCCTGCTGCTTACTGTACATTCGAGACAAGCCACAGTAACTAGTTTATAACATCGTGCGACAAATTTAGTGTTTAGTGTTTTTGGTTAAAGTGTAGAAATATGTTTCCTGGAAGCCGTAAGTTTTCTATTTGGAAAATTTTTCATTTGTTTTAGTTCGTTTCGAATCGTCAAATGTGTTTATTTAGGTCGTGAATTCTATTGTGTGTAGACCTAATACCATTCATTTAACTATTTTCAATTATTCATTTATTGTGTTTAGAACCGAATAGATTGATTAGACTTGATGCTAGACTTAAATTTAGTGGAAAACAGTGATTTTTCTTTTGTTTCAAATGAACGAAATTTGTAGAAATATACATCTAGCGATATTGTTTTGTTCATATAGCTTTTGTTTTTATTTGTAAATATTTTGTTTTACATCAAATTGTTATTTATTTCTGTATTTTTGCATTTATATTTAATAGAAAACTTCTAAAACCTGTCTGATATTGACTAATATGACAAAATTTTAAGGTTACAATTTTGACTAAAATGTAGTATACACATTTGAGTTACAAATTTGTGTAAAACTTTACTATTATAACATTTAATAGTTATAAAAAACGTTATTTCGTGATGAAAATAAACATTTTACGGTAGTTTTACACAAAAATAAATACGAATTCTAACCTATTGTTTATTGTAAACAAATACGTTTGACATCTTTTAATAGTTGTGGATGACAAGTTGATTTTAAGAAATATTTTTTAACAGTTTTATTAGCAATAATTATAAATATTATTATAAGTCAATTACAATATATTTACTATCTAAATGATATTAATAATGATAAGACATATATTATGAAATAACTGATTTGAGATTAATAAATTGAATTTGATAAAAAAATAATCACAAAATATTTTTTTTTTTTTGCAACAAATTAGGTTAGTATTTTTAGATTTATATATTTGATTTATTGTATTAATACAATATTTTGACGTCATTATTCTGTCAAATTTAATAGCAGAAATTAATATTCAATATTTAAATATTAGTAATTATGTATTAAAAGTATAAATAAGTAATTTGAAATATTTACTGAAATGATTTACCATGTATAGATTAAATATAGATAATATTTAAAGTATTTTACGATTGTTTATTACGAAATTATTAATATTGATGATAATTATGATAATGAAAAATTAGGTAGAAATTTTTAATAACCAAGAAAGGTCTTAGGACCTTCACAGTTACAGATTACTGCTTCTTAAGGTTTATTGACCTTTAGCCGTCAAACAAATTTAATGCCTTCGCATGCTAGAGAACACATTTTTTTGAGATGTATATAAATGTTTTTTTGTTATTATATATGATAATAATTTAGTTGTTTTTAAATTTAAATGACTGGAATAGATCGATGTAAAAATATATATTAATTCAATGTGTTAAATAGAAATATTTTGATATGTCGAAATACGAAATAACACTTAGTTATCATGAAACAATTTATTATTCAATTTTTTATACGATGTTTATGGTTTTGTTATCAGTGATCGTAAACGAAATTATGGTTATTTTTTACTTGAATGGACAAAAATTAATTTGTCAAAAATATCTTGTATTTGAATTTGAGGAAAATGAAACTGATATTTGTTATTATTTCATTATATATATATATATATATATATATATATATATATATATATATATATATATTCATATATACATAATCACGCCATGTACCCAAAAAGGGTGTGGCATAAACTCTTTCCACCAAACATCCCTATCCAGACAAGCAACTTTAGCTTCATCCACATTCATAATACCTCTCATACTTCATACATAGCTCTTCTATTCCTACTATTCATGTCATTCTCTCAATCATACTACTCTAGCTACTCATATGTAAACGTATACCTTCAAAATTATTCATATAAATTCTTTTAAGCAAACCGTGCATCTTAACTGACTAACATCAACTTTTTCAATTTCCCACTCATCACACATTAATCTATTTCGTATCCGATTCCTCCTAAAAATTTTATTTCCACAGCAGTTATTTTCCTTTTATACTTTTGCAGCCAAATCTAATATTCACTACCATACATCATCATAGACAGACATCAAAATAGAATTGTATATACTCAAATCTGGTGTACAAATTAATTAATTAAAATCTTGTAAAATCATAGTAAAATCAATTAAAGATTTTTAAAATCATGTGAAATCTTAGAAATCTTGTATAAAATCTGTAAAATCAACGAAAAATAACTACAATCTCAATAAACATACTTAAAATTTGTACAGTTTGGTGTACAAAATTTGTGGAAGTATCTTTCCTTTCGTAATTACATAAATAGTATAATTATTTAATTAATGTATATTGTCTATTCTGTCATTATGTTTTAATATTTTTTTTTTTGCAAACCGTCTATTTTATAATATCAGAATGGGAAACTAAATAACTTATTTGTAAATTCTATTGGAATAAACTAGGCCCAGATTGGCTTACAGAATAATATAAATTTTACAAGAATATTGTTTCCGATTTTATCGGAAATGATATTAACTTTCGAATTTTAAATGGAACTCCTATATATTTATACATATTTGAATTATACGTTAAATTCGGGATTGTATAATGTGCCTAATATGTCTAAATTTGGTGCTAATTTTTCTTTAATGTCAGTGTTTGTTATGAAACTGGCAGTAAGAATTTATAGTTCTCTTTAAAAAAATTTACTATACATTAGCAAGCTTTGTTTAATCTTATAATACAAATGTAAATGTCACTGTAAATATCTTAATTAGCAATAAGGGTTTTAAATAATTATGTAGTTACCTTGATATTTACATATAATCGTATAATGCACATAAAAACAAAGTGATTTGTCCGTACTGAAACAAATTTTACTTATAATAATACTTATAGTAAGACTTAAATATTACTTTAAAACCAACGTTTTTACTATTAATTCAAAAGTAATAGCGAGTTATAGTATAACTATTTTAAAACCTTTTTATCTCGAATTTTTTTGCAGAAAACTGCTCCGTATTCTAACCTCTTGTTTATGAAAAAGTGCTTTTATTTTTTGCTTTAAAATAAATTTTCACTTCCTACCTCTTATCAAATATGAATAGTATTTTTATTTTTGATATATATGTTTTATATAATTAAAATTGCTTAATAAATAATTTTCAGTAAACGTCAAAAGTACTTTTGACAAAAATCACTTTTAAAAGTGAGGTGAGAATACAAGTCATTGTGTTTCCAACTAAATAGTAAATAATTTCATAGAAAACTTTCAAAATAGTTATACTCTTACTATTATTTGTTTTTATTAAAAAAATATTTCTATTATTTTACAGATCAAAAGTTTGTTTACTTTTGAAGGTATAGGACGTAACGGTCTGTTTCATAATAACTACTTGTTAAGTCAACTTCAAACCAACCAAAAAATATCTATTTTAAATTCTTCTGTAATAATAATTATTGTTGTCAATAAAACGATGCTTTTTTGGTCAACTTTTCATACTTTTAACGGTAAAATTATTTGTTGTTAATTAAATAAGGCCTTTTTGAAAGCTTAAAGTTGACTTTAGTTACAAGTGTTTATTATGAAACTGACTGTTTTAAGGTAATATTTTTTGCAGTGTGTAGAAAATGTTTCTTAGGTTGATTTGATTGAACATTTAGCATTTTCTGTTTTGACAAATTTATATTCTCACTGAATAAGGTCATACAGTATCCTTGTTTTGTTTACAATCTTAAAATATATATATATACATAGTGCTGCGTATATTTTCGTTCTTTCTTCATATATTTTAATGCGCACTCAGATTTTTCGAATTTCCGTTTTGACAGTTTGATTCGATAAGTAAACAAATGGACAAAGGATATAATGATATTTTTTACGTGTTATAGAATATGTACATATATTTGATGAAAGATACATATATGCGTTGTTAAAAAAATATATTTTTTGAAATAATGCGTTTTTTGGTAGTAAGTATTTTGTTAAAAATTGATAGTTTTTTACGTTGCCTTTATCAGTATGATTATATTAACTTTACTTCAAAATCAATGTTTGATTGAAGATTAATTTTACAATAAAAATAAAGTCGGTTTTAATTTTAGATTAGTTTAATTTTAGTATTCAATAAATTTTGCTGTGAATTTAGATTATTTAATGTTATTTAAAAAAAAAAATGATTAAAATTTTAGGAAATATGTTTACATAGTATAGAATATAAGTTATTAATTCAAAATTATAATTAGTATTTATCTATCTGGTGTATAAATTAATTAAAATCTTTTAAAATCAGTAAATTCAATAAAAAAAATTCTTAAAATTATGTAAATTTTTGAATTAAATTCCTACAATTCTTACAATTGAATAAAATAAAAAAAATTGATGAAAAATCACTACAATTTCAAAAATCACACTTAAAATTTGTACAATCAGGTATATACAATTTGAGGAAGTGGTTTCTCTCTCGGTTTTTAATGTAATTTTTAAAAAATAGATTAATATGATACATATTTGATTTTGTAGAAGTTTGTAAATTTTATTAGTTAATAGCTTGTGATACCTTGATTGTTTTGAAACGTTTATTGTCTATGAGCCACATGTGACTCATTGACAATGTGCTGTTGGAAGTTTATGAAGCATATGTGATTCATTACGAAGAGGAAATCTAACTCAGATTATTGGCTTGGATGTAAATTTGAAATAAGTGTATTGATGCATACTCAACGATACTTTTGAATCCTATCTGAGTCATAGACGTGCCATAAGTAATATAAAGTAAATATATTAGTGAAATAAACTTTTTGAACATGGTAAAAACCAGTATTAGTTAAAACTTTAATTAAAACCGAATTTGTAATACAGCTATTGAGATTAATTTTGAAATGTCATATAGTAAAAATTCTATTACACTAAAATAAAGCGGTTTAATTATTAATAATCGACGTTTTGACAAATTCAACGTCCGTCTTCATCAGGGAACCATACAAATGAAGACGGACGTTTGAGTAAGTGGATTATTAATAAATATTAATACAAAACTTAAACCTAAAGCCGTTTTATTTTGTATAATGAGGTATGAAACATTTTTTACTACTTCTATTACACTGTTTTACAAACTTTGTAAATCTATTAAATTTATAGAATTTTCTTAGCTGGTATGCCGTGATCGATCTATTCTTGTTGCAAACTCAATACAATCATAAAATTTTGAAATTCGTTTCAACGCTTATACATTAAACTAAATAATATTTTGATTTTACTATAAATTTATCACTAATCATAGTAATGATTTACATTTTTTAATTAAAAACTATATGACTACATCTAAATTCAGTTTAATCCGGAGATTCAGTTTTAAAACCGGAGACTCCGGGTGAAAACCGGAGAGATGGTCACCCCTACTAATACTGGTTTTTACCATGTTGATTGTCCAAGCAATATTTGAAAACTCACGACACGTCCACAAGTTGATTATCAAAATGTTTATTTCACTATTATATTTACTTTATTACTCCTTCCATTTTATTACTTATATATGATTCAAAAGTATGCTTCAATACACTTATTTTAAATTTACATCCAAGCTAATAAGCTGAGTTCGTAATGAATCACATATACTTCATAAACTTTCAACTGCATTTTTTATTCTGAATTTCTTTATAAAAATTGTTCACAAAAGTGTTCCATAACTTTTATTGATAATTAATCTCTCTAATTGTCAAATGTTTGTATGTATGTATGTATGTATGTATATATCTTTCTCCAGCATCTCTGCCTAAACCCCTGAACCGATTTTGATGGGAGTGGTGTCATTTTAATTGGTTCATTCCCTATTTGAGAATACACAAGTTTCATCTTTCTACGATTTTATCTTGGTTCTCAAAAATTTGAAAAATTACGTTTATAATGCAAATGTCAAATGACAGCTGTGTGAAGTTATGTACACTACTGATAATAGAAGTGTTGCTTTTGCGTAATATATAATAGTGCAATTGATATTTTATTTGGGTTTGGTTGCAAAAGCATAAACGGAAAATGACTGCTGTGGAAATGAGATTTTTACGTGGGGTATGTGGTGTTAATAAGAGAGATCGGGTACGAAATAGATTAGTGTATGATGAGTGTGAAATTGAAAAGAATGTTGTAGCAAAAGTTGGTGTTAGTCAGTTAAGATGGTTCGGACATGTTGAGCGAATGTCTAATGAACGTTTGGTTAAAAAGATTTATTTGAATGATTTTGATGGTATACGTTTGCGTGGACGTCCGATGAGTAGTTGGAATGGTATGATTGAGAGTGTTTTGCGTGAGCGAAAGTTTCCAAGTAGTAGGAATAAAAGAGCATGTATGAGAGGAATTATGAATGTGGATGAAGCGAAAGTTGCTTGTTTGGATAGGAATGTTTGGAGGCGACTGATTTCGGGATGTTGAAAAGAGTTTGTGCCACACCCTTTTGGGTACATGGCGTGATTGTGTATGTATGTATGTATGTATGATATTTTATTATTATTATAATTTGTCTATTTATTTATTTTTATTATTTTTATATGTTTAATTACTATTTTCGACTTCAAAAGTGACTCTTATTAGTTATTGTTTAGATATATATCTATTTTTCTTTAATAATATGTTTGTGTTTGTGTGTTGTAGCGGGTACGCCGGGTTCAGGTTCGGGTGGTTCGACGAGCCAAGCGGTGACGCTGGCTGGTCCGGTGACGACTACCGGATTGGCAACAGGACCACCACCCACCGAGCCGCCGCATTTCACATGCCCCCGTCGACCGAATCTCGGCCGAGAGGGCCGACCAATAGGTCTACGAGCGAATCACTTTCAGATCTCAATGCCACGTGGCTATGTACATCACTACGATGTTAATATACAACCGGATAAATGCCCGAGAAAGGTAACTATAAAAGCAATGCTATAGGCTGCAACAGTTCCGAATTAATTCTAAACTAGATTGAAATAAATCTATTATTCATTCTAAAGCTCGATTTACATTATATACTAGATTCGGCTAGAAATTTTCGTACTAGACGCACTTGTCAAAACTTGGATAATGTAAATCAGAAAAAATCCAGCCAAGTTTTCAAACTAGAATCGTCTAGAAGTTGATTTTCAAACTAGGTTCGGACCAATTTTTCATCCAAGTTTCTATACTAGACCTGCGCACTAGCGGTCATTTCAGTGCTACCAACTCTGTGCAAAGTGCAAATGCGTAACTAAGTAACTCAGAAAGCTTCAAAATCTTAGAAATTTTAACTAGTTTTTCTTGTTTACGTCTATGAAAATTCATTTTGTACTTAACCTCTTACTTTTACACAATAACAAACTGGTATAAAAACACTACGTATATTTTGGATGTTGGCAAACCTAACTCACATCCAATTCCGCGCCTGCGTACAACTAAAACGTATGAACATACGCCTTAATAAAAAGTTTTAACTAATTTAAAGACGATTCTAGTTTCAAATCTAGTATGTAAACTAGTCAAAGTTTCTAGCCGAATCTAGTATAATGTAAATCGAGCTTTAGATATTATAAGTACATACATACATACATACATACATACATACACAATCACACCATGTATCCAAAAGGTGTGGCACAAACTCTTTTCATTATCCCGAAATCAGTCGCCTCCAAACATTCCTATCCAGCACAAGCAACTTTCGCTTCATTATAAGTGTGTTGAATTAATTTTGTTTTGTTTTGTTTTTGTACAGGTAAATAGAGAAATTATAGAAACAATGGTTCACGCTTATGGTAAAATATTCGGCAACTTAAAACCTGTATTCGATGGTAGAAATAATTTATATACAAGAGATCCTTTACCGATTGGTAATGTACGAGAAGAATTAGAAGTTACACTTCCTGGAGAAGGAAAAGATAGACTATTTCGAGTTACTATCAAATGGGTTGCGCAGGTAAATCAGATTTGTGTTATTAATATAAAAATAATTGTAGGTTTTAATTCTGTTAATTATTTATATTAAACGACGTTTCGACGAAAGCTAAACGCTCGTCTTTATCAGGTTAGAAATTTGTCAACGACATTAATACAAGTAATTCGATCACAGGAATTATAGTTTTTTAATTAATGGAAGCCAAATTTTATTTAACTAAGTGCCCTCACAGTGATTTATGTTATTCTTTTCTTATGTTATTCTCTTATTTAATCTGTTGCTAATATTGCTTGGATCTAATTAATTTTTTTATTATACTCAAAAGGCTTGAAATTCCTACTCACAGTTTTTCTTTAAAAGCACTTTTTGTTAAAAGCATAGGTATATTTTAAATTATTTACAAAAAAATTCAAATGAACTACAAAAAGAAACTGTAACTATGGACTTTTATTGTTAATTTCTTTGTATCTTTTTGATATAATTTTGTAGTTTTTGAAATAATTATTTTTATTATAATTAATTATTATTATCAAACAAGGTTCATGAATGGCAGAAAAACTGTTTATATTAGCATATTTATTTTGATTAAAAAATGCATAAGTCTTGTTTTTAATATTGTTAGAAAAATTCATTGATATGTAAAAATATTTTAAGAGTCTATTAACATGTTTTTGTTAATTAAGAAATGTAACTATTATACGTCATTTTTTCAGTTGTATTAATTAACTTGTTTTCAAGACTTTTGTGATGTAATTTCTTATTTATTTTATCTCAAAGTTATTTATTCAAAAAATTATGATATACAGAGTGATTAGAATGTATGGGAATTGGTGTAATTATAAGTTTTATGAAGAAAATAATTTTTTTTTTTAGAATTTTAGAACAATTTTTTAATGAACTAAAATTAATAAAATACCTAAGTAACTGATGATTATCGAAACTTTAGAAATATTTTTTTTTTGTTATTGAAATATAACATTTTAGCTATACTTGTTTAAAAAACCACGATTATAATATTTTTTTTATTTTTTATTTTGACAAATTGGTTACAGAAAGGACTCTGATTAATATAACAGTAAGAAGTCTTTCAGAATTTATTATATAAAATAAAACTGCTTTAAGTTTAAGTTTTGTATTAATATTTATTATTAATCGATGTTTCGACGAACTCAACGTCCGTTTTCATCAGGAAAACTGATGAAGACTGACGTTGAGTTTGTCGGAACGTCGATTATTAATAAGTATTAATATAGAACTTAAACCTAAATTTTAATAAACCCTTGTATTTTCATTATACTAAAAAAGTGAAAAATAATAATTTATGTACAAATAATAATCGTAAATCTACATTTTTTTATATAAAAATAATATTATAAAAAATCCCAAAACCACACTTAAATTAAAATAAAGCTAAATACGTATTTCGGAAGCTAAGCTTCCATCTTCAGTAGCTAAATAAAATCTACAAAAATCTTACCTGTGATCCAAAATACATAAACACTTAAGCACTTGTTGAAGATCACTCACAATTTTCTAATCTTTTACATTTTTTTAAAATAAGAAAAAAAATAGGGTTTCTGAAAATATAGCCATTATCTATAAAGTAAAGTCTGAAAAACTTATAAAGCTATTTTATACAATTTGAAAGTAATACTTACAAAATACATACATCAAATTTTAAGAAGTCTGTTCCCAAATTGAAAAATAATTTTTCTAATTTCTGAAAAGTCAGTTAAATTTTAGTAATTTATATCGATATTAATAGTTCTAATAAGTAAATAGTTTTTGTCAGATTTTAGTAAAAAGATACTTGAGAATCATTTTTAAAATGTAGTTAAAATGATAAAATTGGTTCTATATGTATTTTTATTTTGTACGAATGTTTCTCAAATATCTTTTTTCTTAAAATAGTAAAAAATCTTTCAGAACTCATTACATAAAATAAAACGGCGTTAGCTTTAGGTTCTGTATTAATATTTATTAATAATCGACGTATTCCACGTCCGTCTTCATCATTATCATTTTTTCTGAAGATGACGACGAACATTTCGTATGTCGATTCTTAATAAAGAACTAAAGATTATTAATAAACTAAAGATTATTAATAAACTAAAGATGATTAATAAAGAACTAAATTAATACAGAACTGAAACTTAAAGCCGTTTTATTTAAAAAAATATGTTTTAATTATAAGTAAATGAAATGATGTGATGCATTTTTAGGTATCATTATTCGGTTTAGAAGAAGCATTAGAAGGACGAACGCGACAAATTCCGTATGAGGCGATACTGGCATTAGACGTTGTTATGAGGCATTTACCTAGTATGAGTTATACACCTGTCGGTAGATCATTCTTTAGCTCGCCCGATGGCTACTATCATCCTTTAGGTTCGTCAATAATACTCATAATTTTTATTTTATTTATTTTCTTAACGTTATCATTTTTATTATTACCACCGACCCGAGAATTGGGCTAATTTATTTACACAAGGAATTAATTCACAATTCATCTATAGTCCTCCCATTCGCTTTAAGAACGAAGCATTATAAAAGACAAGTTTTACATTGGGACAAATATATTCGCAAATTTTTTTGTTGAATTTGAATAATTTGATTTTTGTCTGTCAACATTGTTACAGCATATTTTTCGTTCGAGATCTATTTTGTTATAATTTTAATAAATTAACTACTAAAATCAGTTCTTTTGTGATACTTATGCAGATTGCAGCATCAAATACATCATCATTCTTAACGTATAGTAAAATTTACAGTTCCAATTTCTCAGCAAAAGAAAAATGACTTTTCAGATCTAAAACGAATTGTATTTTGTTGAATGTTCAATTTTTACTTGAATTTTTGTCTTTTATTTGTGAATTAAATTTTTCAGAATTCATATTGAAAAACTAAGAAAAAGTAGTAATATTATGGTTTATAGTATTTTGTTTTTTTTTTGCTTAAATCGCCATTAATTTATTTTGATGAACTAATTAAATCATTAGTTAATTTTTAAATGAAGAAAAATGCATTGACCTTGCCGGAATTTGAATCCGGGACCTTTTGCTTTCGCGGCAGAAGGTTTCGGGTTGAAACATCGGCCAGATCAATGCAGTTGTTCTTCATTTAAAATTTTACTAATTTAATTAGTTCAAAAAAAAAAAAAAATTAATGGCGATTTAAGCAAAAACAACAAAATACTATAACCTAATATACAGGGTGATTTATGACGTCGGGGAAAAACTACACCGGATGATTCCTATGAGAAATCTAAATAAAAAACTTCAAATAAACATATATCCGAAAATGCTTTCTAATAAATAAGGCTAATGCGATTGCTGTTACATGTAATAAACTTCTAACGACTACAGTTTCGTTAGAAAGCATTTTCGGACATATGTTTATTTGTATTTTTTTTATTTAGATTACTCATAGGAATTATCCGGTGTAGTTTTTTCCCGACGTCATAAATCACCCTGTATAATACGCCATGTGTAATTAAGAATACAAGTAATTTTATATTTGGGGGGCATGTTTATATTTTCGAAGTAATAATATTTTTTCATTTTATGTTTTGAATGTAGGTGGCGGTAGAGAAGTATGGTTTGGTTTCCATCAGTCAGTACGGCCAAGCCAGTGGAAAATGATGCTTAATATTGATGGTAATTATATTAATTTGTTATGATATTTAACAAATATTTTATTTTCCACTTTATCGCATAAATATAATTAGAAAATTTAATAAATTTGGAAAAAATGTATTGGCTTCGCCGGGATTCGTATCCGGATTTCTTGTTTTTGCAGCAATCGTTCTAACCACTAGACTATGAGCCCACAATGAAACAAACACATTTTTTCTAATTATAACAGTCATGACTAATGGTGGATTCAGAGATTACTGCATTGCACAATAGAGCAGCGTATAACACAGACAAAGAAAAATCACATTCAGAGATTTTGACTGTGTTTCAAGACGATTCTAACCGAGAATACACAATGTTCATGAAATTAATTATTACAATATGTTTTTAGTTATTACATATAATGTTTAAGTGTGGCAAATTATTTAATAATATTTTGTAATTTAATAATAAATCACAAATAATTAAAATGAATAAAATTTGAATGTTAGAATTTACAGCGAAACGAAATGAAAACTTCGGGTTTTTTATGTCTTGCGTTTTCATGCGCTGCGCTGTTATGTCGTTTTTTTCAATCTCTGAATGCAATAATTTTTTTTTGCATAGGGATTACGTGTATTTGGTCATGAGACCTACGCTGTTTTGCAATGTTGCAATCTCTGAATCCACCTTAAGTCATGCGTTAACCTGATCAGTTGTATTATATAGTAATATGATATTAAAGCAATGTTTTTTGCGATGACACTAAAAGTTTTACAGATATTTTAATTTCTACTTGATCGCTGTGAACTAATATGTAATTAGAAAATTTAATAAATTTGGAAAAATGTATTGGTTTCGCTGGGATTCAAACCCGGGTTATTTGCTTTCGCAGCAAACGTTCTAACCACTAGACTACGAACCCACGACGAATATTGATGATGCATAAAAGCAAAATCTTTTTTTTTTAAATAATTACTGTATTTGTTAAATCTGACGATAAAATGGATTTGGACTTGAAATATCTTACTTTTAACAAATTAGCAATAATTTTTATTTCTATAATTGATGGTATTATGAAATAGAAATCGTAATAATAAATTGTTTCTTCTCGTAGTATCTGCAACGGCATTTTACAAAGCTCAGCCCGTTATCGAATTCATGTGCGAAGTCTTAGATATACGAGATATAAATGAGCAAAGGAAACCGTTAACAGACAGTCAACGTGTGAAGTTCACCAAAGAGATAAAGGGCTTGAAGATCGAAATAACACATTGCGGTACGATGCGAAGGAAATATCGTGTGTGTAACGTAACGAGACGGCCTGCGCAAATGCAATCATTTCCACTCCAATTAGAAAATGGACAAACTGTCGAATGTACGGTAGCTAAATATTTTCTCGATAAATACAAGATGAAATTGAGGTATCCGCATCTTCCTTGCTTACAAGTAAGTTTCATTACTCATTTATTTATTATTATGAAAGAGAAAGAGAGATTGAAAGGCGAATAAATGCTGGTTTACAAAGTGTTTTGGATGCTTTGGCTACATTTGCTAGAAATGTATTCAGAGAAGTCTGTTGAGTGTATACAATACATACAGAGTAGAGGTGTGCGAATCGCCCCGAAAAAAAGATTTAAGTGTACTAGGTCCATTTCCATTCTACGGTTACCCTTATCATATTTACCCGGGAAATTAGTTGCAACAACCAACCTCAGGGTGGTCAAAACCTGGAAAACCGGGAAAAGTCAGGGTATTTTGTTGGTCCTGGAAAAGTCAGGGAATTTCATTTGTAGTCAGGGAAAAAATTTGTTTGGCGAAGTTACAAAATTACAAACACAAATTTTCAGCAAATGTTGTGCAAATTGTGCAAACCGATGTTTGTATTTTTTACTCCTCATTATAATTAATTAAGTTTGAGGTTGTAACTCATCTTTATCTAATTTTAAACCGATTTTAATCAATATTTTGTGATTCACAGTACTTGTGAATTTATATTTGTTTAAATATAAAAGTCAGAGAAAAATGAAAAAAGTTCTGGAAAATCGGGAAAAGTCAGGGAAATTGGTTTTCACAAAGTTTTAGCCACCCTGCAACCCAAGTGTACCGAGCAGTAGTGCTCCATGCTTCAATGGAATGGAATGGAACAATGTACAGTTGCACTATTCACAACAATGACATTTTCGGACAATCCTCGCACCTCTAATAATTTTGTTTGATTTAATTAGTTCATCAAAATAAATTAATGGCGATTTAAGCAAAAACAAAATACTATAACTGAATATATAGGAGTATATATAATACGCCATGTGTAATTAAGAATATAAATATATAAAGTTCATCCGAAGAACGTAAAACCACATAAACATAAAAAAACATAAACTATATTAATTTTAAGGGAATTTGTACCTAAAATATTTTCTATACACTATAATATTTAAAACCATTTTCGCACAACACTAAATCCTATTCAATTCTAAGTGGTGATTGTCATGTTAACGACTTAATGAGTTTATGTAGTTTTACGTTCTTCGGATGAACTATACTAATATTGCTACAACTGTACAAATATCTCATGAAAATAAAGGGCGTACTTTGCGCAGAGAGAGAACGCATTCGGAGGAAATGAGATAGACAGCTAAAGTAAGACTAAAGTCCCCACTACAATTTTTAGCTAGAACGATTGCGCACCTATCCCTCATTCTCACGGGATATTTGTACACTTGTAGATTTATAGACACATCATGGTGATGTACTTGACTGGATTAAATTCATGAGTTTATCATGATCAGTTAAAAATATAGAAAAATGCATTACCTTGTCGTTTTGATCTTGTGACGCAGTTGGTTAGCGCGTTTGCCGCGAAAGCAGAAGGTCTCTCGGCTTTAAACACCGGCAAAGTCAATGCATTTTTCTTCATTTTTTTAAAAAATAACCAATGATTTAATTAGTCGCATCAAAATAAACCAAATGGCGATTTAAACAGAAATAAAATACTAGAACTGAATTTGAACCTAATATCTGATTGTCTGAATTCTCTCATTTCTAGGTTGGCCAAGAACACAAACACACTTATTTGCCGCTAGAAGTATGTAACATAGTCGCTGGTCAGCGTTGCATAAAAAAACTAACCGATATGCAAACATCGACCATGATTAAAGCGACCGCTCGTTCGGCGCCCGATCGTGAACGCGAAATTAACAATCTGGTGCGACGCGCCGATTTCAATAACGACGCCTACGTACAGGAATTCGGTCTGACCATTTCGAACAGTATGATGGAGGTACGGGGCCGTGTACTACCGCCTCCGAAGCTACAGTACGGCGGACGGGTGGCCAGTCTCAGTGGACAGGTATATTCATTTATTTCTGGTTGGTTACACTTTGCTAGAAATGTACAAATTCATTTTACACTGAAATTTAAGATATAGTATTTTTCAGCTAAGTGTAAACATAAATTCATCTACCTGCTCTAAACATACATCACCAGCAACAGACACAATTACATTCAGTCATCAAATCATCAATAATATATTGATGAATTTAATATCATTTTATTTAAGAAAGATTTATTTGTTTTTATATTAACGGGCGTGAAAAACGGAAAAAGTGGGAATTATACAGGAATTTTGTTTCGCGGGAAAAAATGCGGGAATTATGCTAGGAATTTTTTCGTTGTGCGTGATTTTTAAAAAAATTGTAATATTTAAGGATTTAGAACGAAGAAAGCGATTGTTGATGGAAGGTCTTCATAAAATTTCAAAATAAATAAAGAAAAAGAAGATGCAATTATAATTTGATGATTGCAATAGTTTAAATTCCTTTATCGAAACTTGTATATTTACAGACGGAATTTTTTTTTAAATATACTATATAAATAAATATGCTATATAATTTCTATTTTCCTGTGTGTGTTTTAGAGTAAGCAGCAAGCCATGCCAAATCAGGGTGTATGGGATATGCGTGGTAAACAGTTTTTCACCGGTGTCGAGATACGAGTGTGGGCGATTGCGTGCTTTGCCCCACAGCGTACGGTGCGCGAAGATGCACTACGCAATTTCACGCAACAGCTGCAAAAGATCTCGAACGATGCGGGCATGCCGATTATTGGACAGCCCTGTTTTTGTAAATACGCTACAGGACCTGATCAGGTTAGGAGCGAGATTATTTCTGTTTGTCTTTTATATTTTCTTTATTCGATTTTTTCATTTAATCAAGTTAATTCGGATTTTGTTTTATTTATTATTTTATAAAAATGGAATGGTAGTATCTTCATTTGTTATTTTTGTTATTATTTGGTGATTATCTCGCGTCTTTAAAAAACGAAATTGACTCTTCAAATATATATATTTAAAATTTAGTTAGAAGAATAAGAATGAGTGACGATGCTACCATCACACATAATGTGTATTAAATTGAATGAAATAAATTATTTCAAAAATTAATAAATCTCTAAGGCTCGGTTTATCAATGTACGGGATAAATAAACAGTAATATAACAAAAGGAAAAAAAGAGAGAGAAAATTAATGGCCTTAGCAATAATGATAATAATTAGCCAGCAAAACAATATTTTTATGAATTTATCGATGTTGATTTAGAGTATACAAAGGCATTCAAATCCAAGCGGGATTCGAACCCGGGCCCGCACGAGTTTCGACTGGCATCAGGCTGACACTACGCAGGTCGGCTTAAAAATTATTTAATTGCTTTATATGCGCCATAAGAATAATAATTGTTATTTATCTATTAAGATTTATCTATTTATCTGTCCGTGGCATTGATAAACCAAGCCTGAATTAGTAATTAGTATTTGAAAAAATATCTTAAGTTATACTCCTATCATCTAATCAATATCTTGATAATTTTTCGAATTTTTTTTTTCCTATTTATTTTACTTTTTTATTTAAAAATCTTTATAACAATAAACGTCGATTTTTAAACAAAGTATATACAGAACTGAATCCTAAAGTATTTTAATATAATGAATTCTGAAATATTTTTTACTATGTTAACACATATATTTTTTGGAAAGCGTAATAATTCGTTGAAAATAAAATATTTAAAATTAAATATGTGTCTGAATATAATATTCGTTTTTTTTTTGTTTCAAATTAATATTAAATTTGTAAATGAAATATATTATTACTAAAATAAAACGACCAGGTTTTAGTTCTGTATTAACATTTATAAATAATCGATCTTTATCAGGAATAAATAATGTAATAATTATTAATACAGAATTGAAATCTAAAGCCGTTTTATTTTAATAGAATGGGTTCTGAAAGACTTTTTACTGTGTTATATTATTACTGTTTTTAAAAAATTAATATCTTCTGATTAAATTAACAGATTTTTAAAAAAATCTCTCAGAACTTGTTATATTAAAATAAAATTTTAATATTTATTAATAATCGACGTTACCGAGATAAAAAATACAAATGACATTTACAGTAAATAAACAGAACATAGATACAAGTTACTAGGTAACAAAATACAAGTAACTGGACCGTAAAATTTATTAATTTTTAATTAAAGAAAGTCAAATTGTATTTAGATCAGTGCCCCTTCACACTGATTGATGTTTCTCTAATGCTTCTCTTATCAATTTACTGTTAATATTAATGTGCCTTGCAATTACTATAGTATCTTCGAATTTTTATTTAAAAAAAATGAAGACTTACGTTGAGTTCGTCGAAACGTCTCGATTATTATTAAATGTTAATACGGAACTACAACCTAAACCCGTTTTAACAGATTTTAGTAAAATGTAGGAGTATTTTAAATGAAAACAAATATTTTTCTATTTATTTTTTATTTACATATATACTTTATTTTAATTTTTTTTTGTTAAAATGAGTTTAAGTGATAAATTCAAAGACAATTTTATAATTTTTCATAACGGTTTTATATATTTATGTGTTTGCAGGTGGAGCCTATGTTTAGATATTTAAAATCAACATTTGCTGCACTACAATTAGTTGTTGTTGTCTTGCCAGGAAAAACACCCGTCTATGGTAAGTATTTTTTCAAATTTCCCTTTTTGTTTTTCTGAAAATGATTTACTATAGCAATTTGCTTCAATGTTTTAATTTAATGTTTAAAATTATTGAATATATATATAATTTACTGTGATAAATGATAAATTTAATTAAAATAACAACCACTAAATACCTACTTTTGAAGCTAAGCTTCCATCTTAAGTAGCAAATTATGAAAATGAGTACACACGTACTTAACGAACTTAGTGATCAAGAAACACTTATTAGAATATTGTTTTTTTTTTTAATATTCGCTACTGAAATGTAAGATTAGTTTCTGAAATACGTATTTATCCCCGTATTCTAAAACGTTTTTGTTAAAAATAATGATTCGTTAAAATGAAAATTCTTGGATTCCGTAAGGAATTTTTCTATGTATATTACAACGAAATTTTTAGTGAGATCCGAGAATTTTCATTTTAACGAACCATTAATTTTAACGAAAATGTTTCCATTTAGTATTTTATGGACAATTTGCTAAAATACATTAAAATATCTTATTTTAATAAAGTTCAAGTTAAATATGTAAAGATATAATATTATTGAATACAATATATTTATTTTGTCTCTATTGGTAACAGTGTTTTTCAAAGTTAAATAATATACTTTGTTAAGATTGGGTGTTACTTCTAGTAGTAGTTTGAAACTAGGATTGGTATGAAAGATGACAATGCCAAATAATTTTATTCCGATTTGAAAGCTCAAACATACCCGTGACACTCACACATTTGTTAAATTAGAAAAAATTAAAAAAGAAAATAGTTTTTAATAAAAATATATGATTTTTTTGAAATCTGAGACCTATGAGACAATTTTTTTATTGCTTTTGCAAAAAAAAAAAAAAAAAATGCAAGTACATTATTTCACAACAAAATATGCAAGTACTGCATTGATAATTAGCTGTTATAATATTCTTCAAAGTTTGTGAAGACGCAATAATTTCAAAATGTTTCAATTCGTTTTATATTTAATTCAAGGTAAGTGATATATCAAGAGTGCAGCGATACGAAACATTGTACATATATCAATATTAACAAAGTAGATGGCAAGTTCAAAACAGAATTGCGACGTACGTAACGCTATAAACAGTTCCGATAACTTCTGTAGCAAACTTCTACATTTACGTATGTCGTTCCGAATCACTGATTTAATATTGCGTAATCACAAACAGCTGAAGAATAATAGCTGTGTTTTTTTTACCAAAAAACTCAGCTCAGATCAGCAAATATCAGTAACCTTGAAATAATAGCTGTTTTATTTGTCGTCTCGTAACTGAGTTCGAAGTGAATGAATTGCATCCCCCCTTACCAATACTGAGTTTGATATTTAGCTAATGCTTAGCTGAGCTGAGCAAGTGAGCGCACATGCGCAATTCAAATTTTCCTAGTTTCAGATTTGATAACGTGTTTGATACTGGTTGACATTTATATTTGAATATTTAATTTTGAAATCAAACAATAGATATCCGGCGAGTTGCAATAAATTATCAACGCAAACAATCCAAATACATCTAATATTTTAGATTATATCGTATGTGGAATTTAGATTTTAAACGTCACTTTCAAATAAACTGTTTTATTTATCAATACAACTTACTCAACAAAACTCAGCTCAGCTCAGCTCATTTTCAAGATTTACTGATCTGAGTGGAATGTAAAAAAACACAGCTATTGTTGAATTCTTATTTATAAAACGCTTTTATAGTTTTACTAGTTATGCTAGTATGGTATAAGAATCATTTTCAAATGAAATATGTTTGTGTCTAATATTTAATAATTTCTAGTTGATTTACTCAATACGTAGAAGTGAGAAACGATTTGTTACTTTCTTATGAAAATCACACGATTTAGTAATAATAATTTATCGCCAATCATCGTTTGAAAAATGATTGTAACATTTTTCTAATAATAATTTTCTAGCTGAAGTAAAACGCGTAGGCGATACAGTTCTTGGTATGGCAACGCAATGCGTTCAAGCAAAGAACGTGAACAAAACCTCACCGCAAACGCTGTCCAATCTATGTTTGAAGATCAACGTGAAATTGGGCGGTATTAATAGCATTCTAGTCCCATCGATACGGCCAAAGATCTTCAACGAACCGGTGATATTCCTCGGCGCAGATGTGACACATCCGCCCGCTGGTGATAATAAGAAACCATCTATTGCTGCAGTCGTTGGATCTATGGATGCACATCCATCGAGGTATGCGGCTACCGTACGAGTGCAGCAGCATCGGCAGGAAATTATACAGGAATTGAGTTCGATGGTTAGGTAAGAAAAATCGCCACTTCTACTGCACTAATATTTTTATATACGTTTGATAAGTTGATATAGCCGAGTAAGGGCATTTCAAGGCAAACAAAAGGCTATTTCAGACAGGTGGTGGGAATACAATAAAGGATAATTTTACATTCGATTTATTCGTTTAATACTACATATTTATGGTAACTAATTATTAGAAAAATTAGCTAATTTCTGTACAATTAATAATTTCATAACAATTTTTATATTCAGACAGAATTAGCATATAAAAAATTAATCAAATATTAAATTGTCAATATTTTCTTTGTTTATTATTATTTTGATTTCCAAAACATATATATATATATGTTGTTAATTATAATAAAGATTAATCATAATTTTTTTTTCAAATAAAGTGTATGTGAAATAAGAGAAAATCGCATTTTTGAAGAAAAATGATGAAAATTATTTTTTTACAAATAACCACACATACAAAAATTCTGAAATTATTATATAAGTACTATAATAACAATTAACAATATATATATTTTTTGGAAATCAAAATAATAATAAACAAAGAAAATATTGACAATTTAATATTTGATTAATTTTTTTATATGCTAATTCTGTAAATATATAAAAATTGTTATTAAATTATTAATTGTACATAAATTAGCTAATTTTTCTAATAGTTACCATAAATATGTAGTATTAAACGAATAAATCGAATGTAAAATTATCTTTTTTTGTATTCCCACCACCTATCTGAATATAGCCATTTGTCTGCCTTGAACTGGCCTTAACTTGGCAAATCGATAATATTTAAAATACTTCTTTCTCGAGTTAAATTTCGAGAAATTACTATTAGGATCATTTAGATTTTAGATATTGAAAAATATCAATGATTAAATACAATAAAACTATTTAATTATTTACCATTATTTGAAAAATAAGGTTTTAAATGAAGTTTGACAATATTACTATTTATGACATATTGTGCAATTCCAATTGTTCTGTCCTGCTGGTACAGTGGGTAGAGTCCAGCTATCCAGGGTTCGATTCCCAGCTACTGACTTATTTTTATTTTTAATAATTACCAAATTATAATGACTATATTAGAAAATAGCACAATACTTAATAATAGTGGTAATTAATAATTAATTATAAAACGAATGTGTTGAATTTTGTGTAGGGAGCTGTTAATAATGTTCTATAAATCAACGGGCGGCTACAAACCACATCGGATAATTTTATATCGGGATGGTGTGAGTGAAGGACAGTTTCTGCAAGTGCTGCAACACGAGCTCACCGCGATACGTGAGGCGTGCATTAAACTCGAGGCAGACTATAAACCGGGTATCACGTTCATAGTCGTACAGAAACGCCATCACACTCGGCTGTTCTGCGCGGATAAAAAAGAACAGAGCGGTAAATCGGGTAATATACCAGCTGGTACGACAGTCGATGTCGGTATCACGCATCCCACCGAATTTGATTTCTATTTATGCAGTCATCAGGGTATACAAGTAAGTGACACATTTTCATTCTTTCTTTTTCAGTTTTATGCTGGCTTTACACGATGCATTTTTTTTTCTATTAAAAAACATGTATAAACCAAATACATTTCCATATTACACGAGCCGATATTCGATTCTATATAGAAATCTATGACAGTCTATAATATAGAAGAATGCAGGATTAAATCGTTATATTTTACGTTCCGATTAAATTAAAAAAAAAAAATATATCGGTTTGGTTACAGTTTTTGTTCCGGCAAAAATAACTGATTTTTTTCGGTTTTTAGTTTAGTTCCAAGTGATTAATTTTTAAATTTTTTCAATGTTTTTATTTGTATTAAAAACTTATTTTCTATCATAATTAAAACATGTTATTCCTACATTTTCAAATAAGCATACTACATAAATTGATACAATAATATAATATGAATAATAATTATTATTAATTAATTAAAGGTATAATAATTAGAAGTATATAATATATGATAATAATATAATTTATTATTCGAAACTTATATAATTTGTATTGTACGTTTTAATTATATAATAATAAGATAACATATGTTAACGTAACAAATTCTTGTATACAGGATTTTTTATTTATTTATATTTAGAAAAAAATATAAATAAAATTACTTTTGATTATTAAAATATTTTCCAGTGTATTTTAATTTAAACTATTTAGTAAATATTAAAAGCAAAATTATTATCAAAAAATATACCTTTCTCAAAGTGATCCATAGCTTCACTTTAAATTTTAATAACTGTAACAATACGATGTCACAAAGGGCTGAACATGACAACGGTCATTAGTTTCATAGCGCTCCGCACTAGGCTTTCCGCTAGAGCCACTGTCGATCAGTACCCGCACGCGCTCACGCCGGCGCGGCGCAACCGCTTAGACCTTGTGCGCGCGCACTCCTCCCACTACGAGCAACCCCCACCAGCCATCTACTCTTACGAAGTACTACATAAGGTAGCGTACCGTCAGACAACAGTCAGTCGCTTACCGGCTCGCTCCAGCTCTTATGCTTGCGCATCCATTCGGGGTCCTTGCATCTAAGCAGCTACATCGAGCTCTTGTGCTTGCGCACCCATTCGGGGTCCTTGCATCTAAGCAGCTACATCGAGCTCTTATGCTAGCGCACCTATTCGGGGTCCTTGCATCTAAGCAGCTACATCGAGCTCTTATGCTAGCGCACCTATTCGGGGTCCTTGCATCTAAGCAGCTACATCGAGCTCTTATGCTTGCGCACCTATTCGGGGTCCTTGCATCTAAGCAGCTCAGAGACTTTTATATATAACTAGATACCGAACTCAATATAACAAACCGCTCGAAAAGTGAAGCCTCAAGGTCACTAGGCGCCATTTGTCAAAAAGGCAATATGTATATGTTGTTTATAGAATGTATGAAATATAACTTCAAATATAATTGATATATCAATATTATAACGAATAAAGTTATTAATTATATATTTTATTTAGTAAAATATGAAATAAAACACAAGAATTATAACTCAATATTTATTTATTAGCTAAATAAAGTAAAAAGATAACTGATTGCAAATATATATAATATAATATATATATATATATATATATATATATATATATATATATATATATATAATATGTAGCTTTGAAATAATTAAAAAAAACATGACAAATACAACAACAAAAAATACATCTTACATTACATTTTAATTCATTGGTTTGCAAATAATATTAATTTATTGAATTTATGTCTTATACAAACATTATTTTTTTGATTCAATGACTGCTATACTGTGCAAACGAAGATTTAAGTAGTTTTTACAAATGTATACAATTAAATCAATTTTGTGATTGTTTTCCAAGGAAATTTCACAGTCTAAATTGGGAAAAATGTTTTTTTCAACAGCAAAGCGATTACTTAAAACATTTATTATCTTTTTAGTAATAATTTTATTCGAAAAATTATTAATCAAAATACTAATTTCTACTTCAGTAGCTCGAATTATTTTAAAAACACTTTCTGATGGATAAATTAATCCTCCATTATTTTTTAAATCAGTGAAAACTGAAAATTTAAAACTGTGAGCATAATTATGTTTTGATGTTAAATTTAATAAATTTTCGGCGCAAGAATTGCATGAAATTTTTTTTAGAAGCCCTCTAATTATATATCCACTTATATAATACAATACATTTTCTTTTGCTTCTGTAAATAAACTATTGTTATTGGAGAAATATAATGTAGAAAAACTTTCAAGATCTTCATCATCAAAAAGAAGCTTTCCGTTCTCTACATCATCTGTTACAATTTTTTTTGACCATTTTATTTCAAATATGCAACCTACCGAATTTAAATCTAATGCAATACAATTTGCAGCAGCAGAAGGCTGTATACTATTTTTCAGAAGAATTTGTTTCATATCAGTTTTAAATTGCTGCACATTTGAATTATTATTAAATCCAAATCTTTTTCTAATTCGTGAAAATAGCAGTTTGATGTGGTCCTTTCTTCTTACACTTATAACCCAAGATTTTAATAAATCTTTATTTTTTAGAGAAAATCTAAAATTAGAAAAAAAAAACGTATTCAATTACGGATCTTCTAAATGAAATAATTTGATGATATATTGATAATATCGATATATAGGGCTGCCTTAAGGTTAGGATTTATTTATTTGATAAAAAATTTTGTCCTCTACTTCGATATTATCAAATTACCAATTACAGAAATATATTTAAACTTTAAATTTAATTATTATATTGTTTCAGATTATAAAAGTAGACAATGCTTACCCAAAAAACTGTACTGTCCCTCCAGTTTTAAATCTATTTTTACAACCAAAAGCGGAACACGAAGCTGGCATTGCCATTGGTAATTTGCAACTATAATAATAAAATAACAGTTCTGCACAACACAAATTAATTATATCACTTTAAAACGTTAAATATAAATGATTTCGTATACACGATTCTTTATCACTGTTTACACTTTCTGCCTTTTCGACAAATGGCCGCCACACGAATTGACAAGCTTCACTTTTACGCATCGAGTTAGGCATCTAGGTTATATATAAAAATCTCTGAAGCAGCTACATCGAGCTCTTATGCTAGCGCACCTATTCGGGGTCCTTGCATCTAAGCAGCTACATCGAGCTCTTATGCTTGCGCACCTATTCGGGGTCCTTGCATCTAAGCAGCTACATCGAGCTCTTGTGCTTGCGCACCCATTCGGGGTCCTTGCATCTAAGCAGCTACATCGAGCTCTTGTGCTTGCGCACCCATTCGGGGTCCTTGCATCTAAGCAGCTACATCAAGCTCTTATGCTTGCGCACTATTTGTCTGTCAACAACGCCATGATTATCACCAACCCCCTCAACCACACGTTACATAACATTCATCCACAAAAAAACAAACCAAATACTCTTTCGCTAAGCCGAGTTGCGACTACGCTATGATATTCCGAAAATGAGAAAAAAAAAAAAACTACAACTGACATGGAAAGTAAGATTGTGTTAATATTCTAAATATTATTATAAATATAAAAACATAATTATTATAAATATTTTTGTTTATAAAATATGTAGTGTAAAGCCAGCATTAGTATAAGTATTCATTCACCATAATTCGTTTTCTTTTTCAAGTATTTGAAACAGAGTTGAAATAAGAAATCCGTATTTTTTG
The DNA here is from genome assembly GCA_963966155.1 of Clivina fossor. Classification (NCBI taxonomy): domain Eukaryota; kingdom Metazoa; phylum Arthropoda; class Insecta; order Coleoptera; family Carabidae; genus Clivina; species Clivina fossor. The sequence goes on along the minus strand of OZ014553.1, from coordinate 17,833,150 downwards.
TTTCTTGTTTTGTAGATACACAATACGTAAAATGTTTCTGAATGTTTACTTATTTTTAATCACTAAAAACAATATTCTGAGCGGAGCAAAAGTTCCTGATTAAATATCTCAAAAACTATTTATTGTATTAATGTGAAATTTTGCAGGAATATTGATAATATATAATCTAATTCTGTAAATATTTTAAATTTTGATTGTTAGTGAAAAAAATCACTTTCTAAAAAAAATCACAGTTCTATTCCGAACTTTTGTTTTAATATTTTAAAATATATATCAGATTTAATATAATTTTAAAAAATCGTGTTATTTTAAGTAAAATTTTATTTATTAACGTGTGATTTATAATAAATTTAAAAGTATTATATTTGAAATCTACAATTAGAATATTTTTTTAAATAAAGTAATTAATATTTATTTGCACATTAACTAATTATACAATTAATTTATGTAACAAATTAAATATGTTCACTGTTTTTGTATTCACTATGCATTCATTTTCACAATCAGAGTAATATTAACGTATTATTATTGGAGCTTTATTAAAACAGACTGATTTTATTCTAGCAATGGTTACATATTTATATGTATTTGTTTATTTCCTGTTTTAATGAGGCCATCTCTCACTCTATATTCTGGAACGTTTTTGTTTCAAATCAAGTTTTAAAAAAAATCTGTTTACGTTAAAATTTATTTTTAGATTTTATATTATTTTTAACGTATAACGCTTTTTTGTCAATTTTTAATAATATTTGGGAAATAATTATTTAAATAAAAAGAAATTAATGTACTACTAAAACTATTAAAACGGACTAAAAAGTATAAAGTAATTCTCCTAGTCCCATATAGATTCCTGATCCCATACAGATTGTTCTGAAAATTTGTGATTGTGAATTTTTAATAGCTATGACAATACTTGTAAGATTTAAAATGAAAAACGTGGGGCACAATGATAGCTACTCCTTACTATTACCTATTGTATACGCACCACGTTTTGCGTTTTAAATCTTACAAGTATTGTCATAGCTATTAAAAATTCACACAATCACAAATTTTCAGAACAATCTGTATGGGGGTCAGGAATCTTTATGGGACTAAGAGAAATTATTTTATACTTTTTAGTCCGTTTTAAAAACATGGTATATTAATTTTTTTAATTTAAATAATTATTTTCTGCTTTTTAGTTTTGTGCGTGTGTTTTGTATTTTCTGTAGTTGTTATCTGTAAAGTTGAAAGTTTCAGCTGTAGGCACTTGGTGAAACATTTTAATAAAAATAAAATAAAAATAAAATGGAACGTTTTTGTTTCAAATCAAGTTTTAAAAAAAATCTGTTTACGTTAAAATTTATTTTTAGATTTTATATTATTTTTAACGTATAACGCTTTTTTGTCAATTTTTAATAATATTTGGGAAATAATTATTTAAATAAAAAGAAATTAATGTACTACTAAAACTATTAAAACGGACTAAAAAGTATAAAGTAATTCTCCTAGTCCCATATAGATTCCTGATCCCATACAGATTGTTCTGAAAATTTGTGATTGTGAATTTTTAATAGCTATGACAATACTTGTAAGATTTAAAATGAAAAACGTGGGGCACAATGATAGCTACTCCTTACTATTACCTATTGTATACGCACCACGTTTTGCGTTTTAAATCTTACAAGTATTGTCAAGTTACAAGTTATCTTACAAGTTAAAAAGTATTGTTTTATTGTTTATTTTTGTTATCTGTACTTTCTGTATTTTGAAAAAAAAAAGAAAATGCTAAATACACAAATGTACGGAATTCGTGAATATGGCACAAGATAAAAATAAATATTTCTAATATTATTAATTGGATAATTAATTAATTAGTTAATATTGCATTGTCACTCAGTTCTGTTTAGTTTATAGTTTCAAGTCTCTAGCTCATCAGGAAGTTAGTTTAAAATCGATTGCAGAATTTGTACCGAACAGACAGACGAGAAAGCGAGTTAATAAAAACGTGTTAATAAATGTTGTAAAAAAATAGAAAGTGGCTATTTATACATACGGTATGTATATGCAATTGGCTATTTTTAGTATGTATAAATAGCCAATTGCGTATATATACCGTATGTATAAATAGCCTCATCCAAAAAATATGTTCAATTTTTTAAAAAATACAGTAGATTCTAAATTGCAAATAATAATAAAAAAAAAATAGTGGACAAGTCTCATTTACTGATATGTAAATATATATAAAAATAAATGAAATAACTGATGATAAAAATTGGTTGTTTTGATTTTGTGTTTTAGGGTACATCACGTCCATCCCATTATCATGTCCTGTGGGACGATTCCCATTTAGATTCGGACGAATTACAATGTTTGACCTATCAATTATGTCATACGTATGTGAGATGTACGCGTTCCGTATCAATTCCAGCGCCAGCATATTACGCGCATTTAGTCGCATTCCGAGCACGATATCACCTCGTCGAAAAAGAACATGACAGGTGAGAGATACATATAAATTTTACTATTTCATTCTTAGCCTTAACACGTTTACTGCTTCTGAGTCACATATGACTCATGGCTAGTGTAGGAATGGACGTTTATGAGTCAGATGTGAGGGGAATCTAGCTGCTCGAATTATTAGCTGTATTCTTTTTACCTATAATTGTGCCGAAGCACACTTTTAATTCATGGATGATCCCATAACAAATAGAACTTATTTTCGACGTGTGATGATGTTTTTAAATATTGCTTGAACAGTAAACGTGTTAAAAACTTTACAATACGTTCCTTAATAAGCACTTCAATTACTCTACTCTATCTTTAGATCAACCATAATATAGATGGAGCATACAATACAATGTTTTGTTACATTAATAAGAGAGAGAGAGAGAGAGAGAGAAAGTTTTGTTTATGATCAATATGGTCCGTATTCTCACCTCATTTTTTTTTTGTGAAAAAGTGCTTTTTTATTGATTTCAAAATAATGTTTTGCTTCTGTCTTTCATCAAATATAAATAGTTTTTTTATTTTTATAACTTTTATTGTATTTGATATTAATTTAAATAAAGTATTTTAAAATGAATAATAAATAATTTTAAGTAAATGTCAGATGTAATTTTGCCAAAAATCATTTTTTTAAATGAGTGAGAATACGGGTTATTATTATCATCATTATTATTATTTAATTATTATATAATTTTTTTGTAATACAATACATATATTTTGTAATACATAATATTTTTAAATTTGTTCGGCAAAATTTAATTAAACTTAATTATTCATGACAAGACGGTCAAATTAATACTAAATACTTACAATGTTAATCATTATATACAAAAATTTTCAATAAAATTAATTATATTGAAAAAATTTGCAGATTATATCGTCCAAAATTTAGAAATTTTGCAATATAAATTCTAATTTATCAATTATAAATGATATCAGGTTCAGGAAACTTATCTTAAAAAAAATAATAAACATTTTATTATACATATCAAAAAATAATAATTATAAAAGTGAGAACAAAAATTACAGTAATGTATAATAAATTACAATTCAGAAACTTGGATGAAAATAAACATAAATATCAAAAAAAAACCTGTAAATAATTTTAATTGAATAATTCAATAATTATTTTAAAATTAGAACTTTTCGAGTGTTTTTTAAATTTAATATTAGTGATTCTTGTAATATTTCATTAACATTATTAGATATTTCACAATTATCTGATAATGGAAAATCTTGCAAACTTGTATCTACGTTAATTAATTAATGTTAATAAAAGCCCTAACTGATTACAATCAAATCGTTCAATCGAACCATAAACACAGACCAAACAAAACACGAATCAAGTCTGAAGGTCATCGAAAGGTCGAAACGCGTCGTCAGTAATAGAAATTACTACGAATCTAACAGAGGTTTTAATAATTTTTAAAACCAATTATTATTATTATCTACAATACTTACAGCAAATTATTTTTGCATCATATTTTACTAGTAACATTGAATATATTTTGCGCACATAATTTCTTAATTTAAATACTTATTTTGTATTCATTTTTTAAATTACTCTGTGGAACAAAATGAACAGAAGTCGTTGGTAAAAAATTGACAAGTTTTCGACATATTTTAAAGAAAAGTTTGTTAGTTAATAAAATTAAAATTTGTTATTAGCAAATATATACTCGTAAATAGTATATACCGGGTGTGTTCCATTTTAATCTTTCCAGCATAATATCTCGAGATGAGTGTCTTCTCCAATCGAGATAGTTGTCGAATGAAAAGTTTTGTGATTTGGAGGGGGACATACGATTCTCCCAAAAATTTCACTTCCCGACCCTCCAGAGAGAAGGGTAGATAATAGGGGCTACTTTAAAATCTTAAATTTGAATCCCTATTTTTTTTATTGCAGATTCGGAAAAAGCATAAAAACTATATAGGCTTAGCTAGGAACATTTTTTTTATTTGCAACTTGGTTTATTGCAATTTGGTTACGTATTTTTCATACACAACTTCTTAGTCTAACGTTACTTGCGAATTTTCAATAACAAATGAGGGTTTTTTTTTTTAAGATATTTCACTTTGCTCACTTCACAAAGGGGTGAAGATGTGTCTATTTTAAACGACCTGAGTATTTTTTAATCATAAATTATCATCCAAACACTAATTTTATGTTTAATGTAAAATAATCACATTTTGGCGATTACAGTGCCAACTGTTGCAAATAAAAATAAAGTTCCCAGATAAAACCTAGATAGTTTTTTATGCTCTTTCCGAATCTATAGGGATTTCCATTTAAGATTTTAAAGTTATCCCTATTATTAGTGAAATTTTTGGGAGAATCATATGTCCTCCGAACTACAAAACTTTTCATTGGACAACTTTCTCGATTAGACGCACTCATCTCGAGATATTCTACTAGAAAGATTAAAATGAGACATCCGGTATATATTTATGTATAAACAATGTTACTCAGACAGTCAATCAGCTCTATTCTGGTGAGCGTTGTTGTTTTTTGTATGATATTGCAAAGTTTGCATTTATTCTAAAATTTACAAGAATCGGTATTGGTGTGACGCTTTGTTTATGAACTAACTCGTTTAACAAGTTGCTGTCAGATTTGTATTTTGATGACCATTTTAAAAACAAGTTATGTTGCATATGACGGTTTTCTTTTACTTATTAACGCCATGATGATATAAATGATGAAGAAAGGTAAGTTATTAAATTTCGATGTATTTAAATGTAATAATTAAAATATATGATACTACAAATAGAAAACAGTATATTGTTACGAATTTAATTTATGTTGACGGTTCTTATTTTTGGCAATAAAACTCACAGTAGATTTCGTAAATAAATATAGTTTATTGAACGAAAACGTACATATTTATTTAAACATTTATTTTACATTCGATCGTTCGTGAACGAGCTCACGGCACGATTGACATTTCCCGAACAATTGCCTCGCCTAAACAGTTTACTTTTTCAAACATTTGCATCCAGTATAGCCAACCATAAACAAAACTGTCAAATGTGCTTATAGTTATAATATAGAATATTTTAGACACGAATATCATTTCCTTTTCTTCTAATATTACTTAGTTTTCTTCTAGCACTGGTTGATTTTCTTCTGGAAGTTGTTGGTTATCAGTATGAATTTAATTTATTTCTTGCATACCTTTAATAGCTGCATTTCCTATAAGTTTAATCAAGCATTTTTCAATATCATTTAACATTTTTTCTCACGCAAGCTGTTAGACCTAAAAAAATAATATATTAATAAATGATTAGTTTTGTTAAATATACAGTATTGTTTCTCGCACAGATTCATTTAATGTTTTAAATAAATTTGTCCTAAATGTTATAGGCCCCATACACCTGCAAACAAATTGTATAGTGTATGCTGTTGTTTGACGTGTTGCGCAACGAGTTGCAGAAGTTCAAACATGTTTGAATTTAATTGCACAACGGGCGGCGTTGCGCAACTAACTGGTTAGGTTAGTTAATTCTTTCAGGAGATTTCCTAGCTAAAAAGAGACCGTTTCTTTAACCACCCCTTCATCCAGACTCTCTGCTTCCTTTTTCTGTTTTCTACACCATCATCCGAAGCAATAGAAATTACGATCGCCAAACAGGCTGCATCCTCAGACAGCAGGTTTTGTACGTACATGACAAAAGCAACTGGAGTTTGCATAAAATTGCGTATAATGTATGGGCGTTCTTGTTTGCACAACGACTTGTTGTGCAATATCAGTTTGCGCAATTTGCTTGCAGGTGTATTGGGCCTATTATTAAAGTGTGTTTGCTCATCCATTTCTAGAGTTAACTTTCTTAAAACGGCATAAAAATCTACATATATGTCAATTAAGTTTGACTAAATTTTTCGTTACGATCACAAAATGTATTTACTTCAAGCTTTACATGCACATTTTATTTATATAAATCACAAAATTTTATTGCGAAAATGATATTTGCAATGTTAAAACTTATTTTGAGAACTCGTTTTTAACCGTTTGAGTGCCAAGCAGCGATTTTGCGCTTCAGTTTTAGGTAAAAATAAAATAGAAGTAATATTACACTTTGTAGGTGTACAGCTTTTTTCTTATTATAAACAACGATTACTATAATAATCAGTTTTAATATTGTAAATATTTTCGCACTAAAATTTCGTGATTTTAAATTCATAAAATGTGCTAAAGTAGGTAACAGTTTGAAGTAAATACATGGTGACCGTAAAGTAAAGTTTGAAGCTTGAATTACATTATACTTTTTTCGTCTAGATTCATGCTAGATTTCCTAGTACAATTTTGACTCAAGTTTTATCTAATTTTCATACTTTTTTTCATAATAGGTCGTGTACTGTTGAGTAACTTCGATTTTTCCCGATATATTAGCTGTATTCTTTTTATCAAAAAATTGACTCAGCTCAGTTGACAAGTGAAGTGAGGTGAAACGAAATGAAGTGAGTTGAGTTGCTTTATAAAAGAACAAGATAGTCAAACTCTAGCAAGAGAACACGAATAACTGACAAAGATCGAAATACTTTGACACCTTTTTTGACGTTTGTGATTCTAATCAATCATAAATTTGTGAATCAAGAAATACATCTTTGATAAATTTTACATTAATTTTTAAATTTAAAGGTCCAATATTCAATCATTAAATTTTTCGTCGCTAACCTTAAAAACAGCAAGATTGACAAACTTAACCTCTACTACTTAACTGAGTATCTCACTTCATTTTGAGATTATTTTGCGGGTGCAGCAGAATCGGTAAGGGGGGAAGGTATCCAACTCAGTTTGTCGTAGCTCAGTTAAGATAAAAAGAATAAGAATTATCTGAGTTGATCTGAGTTTATGTGAAGTGAGCTGAGATCTCAGTAAATTTTAGGTAAAAAGAATACAGGCTATTGTCACTTTGTCAGTACACCAACTTAAAAATATAAAGTGCTTAATTTGACAGATTTTTGCGTGCACATGCGTATATCTGTATGAATCTTGAATAGTAAAATACGGCAAGCTTTGTATTTCTATTTACATTATACTAGAACTGGTTATCGGAAATTGAACTAAAAAGCATGTATGAATCTGGACGAAAAAAGTATAATGTAATTCAAGCTTTATCAAAGTTTCTAATCTAATACGTACGTAACTCCTAACCCTAAACTTCGAATACATTTTAGTAATAACTACTTCAAATAAAACTGAGTTATGTTTATACTTACAATACACGAGAAATAAATAGTCTATTTTAATAATAAAATAATAAAAAAAATATTTTTTTGTTGACGTGCTTAGAAGCAGAAATGAAACATGACAGTCAGGGTGGCCAATGTACGAATATTCAATATTGTTTACTAAATTTATTTAGAATATATATGTCAGTTTCGTTTTCAATGTGAACATCAAAATACAAATTCTAAGCAGTATTGAAAAGCGCTATGTATACTAACTTATTATTTTTTTTCAATATTGGGTTGATTAGCAACGATCAGCAGACTAGGGCTGAGTGACTGGTATGAGAGTAACATAATTAATATTAGTTTACATATTAATTTATATAATTATTGCACAATGTAACATAATAACATTTGTGTTTTTATGAAAAAAAGATATTTCTAAATTCTTTTATATTTTTGAAGCTTTTTATTTCCGTTGGTAGTTATATGTTTTTAGAATTTTGTGATTAAATGTGACTTTACCTTTATTTTTCTGTTTTAAATTTTAAACATATAGGGGTGTCAGATAACAAAGTAAACAAACAATATATTTATCTGTTTTTGATCTGCATAACAATCCATGTATGAGATATAAAACATGCATTACATATCTATATTTATGGTTGATCTGATCCTATAATATATTTTAAAAAGACTTAATTTAATTCTTCATATTGAATTAAGGGCATGATGATACAAAAAATTGGGTATCTTCTAGAATTTTTAATAGGAGAATGAAACAAGATACAGACAAACGGTTTGCAGCAGTTATTCAAGTGTGCGAAAGAATATTAAAAAATATTTTTTTAATTTGTCTATTTAAAAAAATGGCTTCGAAAAAGACGTGTTTTTTAAACACCGTTTGCTGCGGCTACTCCTGCGGCGTGACATTTCATCTGAAATTAAAAATCGAAACGGAATTTTATTAAAAGATAGTAAAACTAGGTATTAATCGTTTGGTTTCAAAATAGCGGTTTCAAGGTATCGACTTTGACTGACTGGCTGTAAAAAACACAACTGTAAATCGGGTGGGAACAATGAACGATTAATATCTGGAGAATATATTTCTGTCCATTGTGGAATTTGAAGTAAATCGGTTGATTTGTTCGCGAATAATCTTGGTTTAAAATTTTGAGACGGCATGTTTTTGACTGCGATAACCGAAAAATAAATGCTACTTACACGGAGCTATCTATCTCTGGACAATACGAAATGCATTCGCTGTCGTAATCTTGAATAGTTATACTTTCAAATTATCAAATAAAAAATATCGATTTTTTTGAAAGTTTGCAGATGTATATAACCCCTAAAGGGTATATATACCTTTTTTGATTTAAAAAAATCGACTAATTTTATGAATTTTTTCTGCGAAACTATAAAAGATATCAAACCGCGGTTTTCTGGGCGGTGAAAGAATAGACTTTGAATTTCTTTCAAGAATTTTTATTTTTACTTTTGTAGGAAATCGTTCGATTTCTAATCCGTTCTTCGAAGCTCTGCAAAACCGGACGGCTGTGCGGTAACAATGTTAACTCCTGCCTTGTTTATCTGAAACAAAAATCAAAAGGCACCTTTGTTATATTATCAGGTTTTTGACCGATTTTTTCCCACAATTATTCATTCGGGACTAAATGGCGACCTTTGAAAAAAAAAAAAAAACGTTTTTCCAAAAGCCGCTATTTTGTCCCGAATGAATATTTGTGAAAAAAATCGGTTAAAAACCTGATAATATATCAAAGGTGCCTTTTGATTTTTGTTTCAGATGAACAAGGCAGGAGTTATCATTGTTACCGCACGCACAGCCGTTCGGTTTCGCAAAGTTTCAAAGAAAGGGTTAGAATTCGGACCATTTCCAACAAAAGTAAAAATAAAAATTCCTGAAAGAAATTCAAAGTCTATTCTCCCCCCCCCCCACCCTTCAGAAAACCGCGGTTTGGTATTTTTTATAGTTTCGCAGAAAAAATTCAGTTGATTTGCTTAGATCGAGAAAGGTATATAATCCCTTAATATCTGATTTATATTCTTTTTTTGTATAAGATTCGTACTATTGAAAAAGTATTATTACATGTTTATGTTGTTTGATTTTCAGTGGCGAAGGTTCACACCAGAGTGCATGCTCCGAAGATCGTACGCCGGGCGCAATGGCGCGCGCTATTACCGTACACGCCGACACAAAGAAGGTTATGTATTTCGCTTAAATTCAATTCAATACGTCGAAATAACCCTCTTCGAAACAAATTACCAACCAATCGAAACATCAAAAAGCAACTCTCGAAACAAAACTAGTGGCAGAAGCAGACATCAAACAAAAACAATTAATTTAAAACTAAGTTTTTAATGCAAATGTATGAAAAAACAATTTTAGTCACAGTCAATCAAGACAAAAAACTAAATAATAATAATGCAAAGAAATACACCAAAAAACAAACAAAAACAAAAAAACAAAGCACGGTAAAATGCAAGTAGGTAAAAAACAAATTATTATTTTATTATTTTCAAGGTTTTTTTTTTTTAACTGTTGATAAGTTTTATCAATATACACGAGAAATAACGGAACGTATAACGGACAATTTTAACGGACCTTAATCGGGAAAAAAGTTTACAAATGCGATTTATATTATTATTATTATTATTAATATTATTAATTTTATTCTTTTTATTTAACAAATAATGCAAAAGATATTTTTTGCACAACCGAATTATGCATAGTATATTATGAATCAAGCAACATTATTTTTACAGATTATGTTTTTAATTAATTAATTACGAAATTAATTAAGCTATTAGGTATGTGTCAAATTGAATGTTTGTGAGTTATATAGTATGGTACATGAGCTTTACGTTTTTAAATTGGAAAAAAATATGCATTAAAAAATATTTTTGAAAATATAGCGATCTGTAATTATTTTGTTATGTTGTTAAATTTTTGAAAATATTATGAGGAATTTTAATAAGGCAGAGCCATACACACTCAGTTTTAACTGTACAGTTTGAACTGCGCATTTAAATTGTAGCAGGCATTCTAATGTATATTTTTCAATAAAAGCTGTAAGAAATTTTCTAGTTCAAGACATATTATGCTACATAATTAAACATGAACCACAAATTAATGGTATTGCATCGATGTAAATGTTAGATGAACTGCAACAACTACCTAAACACATACACCTTCTCCGTTTTAACTGCGTTGTTAAAATCGGGCGGCTCAGTCCGAAATTTTGAACTGAACCTCAGTCTAGTTTTCATACACACATGCTACGATTTAACTGCGCAATTAAAATTGTGCAGTTAAAACTGTGTAATAAACTAAGCATGTATGGGTCGCTGAATTTTTTGTTGTGTGTAATTTTATAGTAAAAATTATGATAAATTAGGAAAAATTTTAGTCAGAAACGATTCGCTATATATATTTTTATTTACATAAAAATACGAATAGTTTTGAGTACCGTACTGTTGTTTTTTTTTTAAACAATAATAAAAATGCGTAATATTTTAGTTTCCATTAATGTTATTTTTCTATATTTATTTGTAAATTCTATAGCATTACAGAAAGTTTTGTCTTTACAAAGAACTAAACAAAAGTAGATAAGTTTTCTGTAATGTTGTAATTTATAAATAAATATCGAAAAATCGATACGTGAACTGTAAGGTTGCCCAAATATTTTGTAAATATTTATGCTCCTAATATATTTAAAACAGTTTTTGACATTTTCAACGCTCACAAAATTTATAAAAATTATGAATTTGTAATTATTGACAAAAATGTCCAAAAATTATGTCCAAATCGTGCATTTTTGTTATGAAACACAAATTTGTAAGAAACTGCTATATAGATATATAATAAATTTATTATACAAATTTTGTATAAATATTTTTTTTAATTTATTGTATCATGATTTCTTATAATTTTCTTGTCTAAAGGCGATTCTTTATTCATAAAGAAGTAATTATTAATAATAAAAATTTCGAAAATTATAAATGACAGTAAAATATAAATAATAAAATATTTTACTGCTACCAATAAAATTGCTTTGTAGATGAAAAAATTATGAATTTTTTTTATACTTTTAAATAAATTTATTTCTTTAAAAAAAATCCTATTTATAATTATTTAAAATTAATCCAATTCAAACTCAAAATTATTTGTATTTTTAAATTTTATAAACAAATGGATTTTTTAACAAAAAAAAAAACCAAGTGCTATACTAAATACTATTACCAACTTAGAGGCGTTAAAGTTTTCTTTAATTTTAATATATGAAAAAAAAAACTTCATATTGAAGTTGTAACTTCCAAATATTTATGCAAGTTGTATAGTGTGAAACCGGTTTGTGAAAGCAATGAAACAATTCTTTATTTTTATTATACAAAATCATGTAAAAAAAAAATATTAAAAATTTAACTTATGAAAATTACCAAAAATATGCCTTCTCAAAAACGGACATTTGCGATGAAGTTTTAAGGAAATCATATTATTTTCTATTTACATTCTATTCTTTGTTTTTGAATACTAAATAATGCTAGATATTCTGTATCTATCTGTAAGTTCTACAAAATTACAATTTAATTAATAATAATAAACCTTTCAGATAATTACAGTATATTAATATAAGCTTCGCTTTTAAAGGGCAGCACAAAATATTTGCAAAAAAGCCATAAAAATAGTGATACTTTTTCAAAAACTAAAAATTTGAGAATTTGGACAATCACACGTTTAACTAAAAAATTAAAAAAAAAATTTGGCCTCTATTTACATACTTCGATTCCAAAAAAATCATTGTCTGTTTTAGAAAAATATTTATTCTTACTAAGAAATGATATTTGCTTTGAAATTATTGACAGCTGCAGTTAAGAATAAATATTTTTTTACTATTTAATCATTTTTATTGTTGTTTCATTCCATTTATTGTTCTATTTATTATTCTCAGCATGTACATATTCGCTATTTATAGTATTATCTTACTTAATTTTGCTTTTTTTGTGTGCCAAAATATTTCGGAAAAAATTGAAAAAAAAAACAAAAAAACTACGTTTATTTATAAAAACAAAATATTGTAGCTTTTATAACAAGCCATATCTAATCTTTTGTAGAAAAATGCATTTTATGTTTTAAAATGTCTGCAAATTTCAACCCAATCTTTAATTCTTTCATGTTCTCGTAAATTCTAGTCAACCATAAATGTTCATACACACGTAATAATTGAAAAAAATTTTCTAAGATTTTGGTTGTATTTATTTGAGAATTTTGAAATTTCCATAATTTTTTTTTAATAAATGGTGACTTGAATAATTTTTATTATGAGTAACCAAATATTTTTTGAATTTACTGACTTAAATAATAATTAGGAATGTACTCGGTTGTACGTATTTATACAGTGTGTTCGTAAAGAATAGGAAATTTACATTTTTCGTAAGATTCGTAGCGTTGCGAAATATGCTGTCTTTTTCTAACAAAAGTAGAATTCCATTTACTAGAGAAAGACCAAAATATTTCCTAACGCTACGTGTCTTACGAGATGTGAACAGAATCATAGCATTAATTAGATAAAAATATAAATGTTTTATAAACTATGCAATGCTTGTCTACGTTCAAATGAAATTTAATGAAAATTATAATTAATTTATTGATACAAAAATCAATTAATTGAAACTGACAATACGACACGAGTTTATTGAAAATTGTGAAATTGTAATTTTTTGTCTTGTGTATTTTCAAAAATTATAATATGAAAATTTTTATAATTTATACTAAAAAAAATAAGAACACCTGTTTAAAAAAAAATATATATGATAGCTCTGACAATTGAATGAAAAAAATTTATTTTAAAATAAGGTAACAAAAATCGTACAATATCTGAAAAAGAGCATGCAATATTACAAGTCAGAAAATGTGTTATTCTATTTTTTTTTTTAATTTATATTTATTTTATGCTAACTTTTTAAAATACCTGACCATATTTTAATGAACACTTCTTATGCACACCTAGAACCAAATATAAAAATAATAATGTCTTATGGAAGAAAAAAATAATCTTAACAATTTTATAAACAAATACTGTCGACCAGAAGACAAAAATAATTTATTAATAATAAATGTTAATTAATATTCGTATTTAACGATATCAAGTCGAACCCAAAACTTTTAGAATTATACAGAATTTAAATTTCTTGTCAATTCTGTTGTTTCATTTATAAACAGACAAGTTTTATTTACTTTTAATTAATAAATATTAATTTATTACGATATTAAATGCAATGGTATAATTTTTCATTATGTTATGAACAAATATAAATTAAAAAGAAATGTTTATTCAATAATTTAAAATAAAATAAATCTTGTTTGAGTTATCGATATTTTTGAATGAAATTAATAAATAGAATTGACAATAATTTAAACGTTAAAACAAGAAAACTATGTATAATATTAAAACGTATAGTCTCTATTTGTATATATTTAGTATTTATAAGAAATTGTAATCGAAAAAAAAATGATGAGAAGTTGTAAAAATTTAAATAGCTTGTCGAAAGACAATAAGTGACCATCGCAAAGTGATATCACATTCCAAATGTGTCTAGAAAACAAAAAAAAAGTGAATTTACTTTGTATAACAAGCCAATTACATTATAAAAAAAAAAAACATTTTTTAACGAGAAAGCCGGAAATATTACAAAGTATAAATTCACTTGATGATATACTTAAGAAATGCCGAAAATGCAAAAATTTGTATTTGTATATAAAAGAGATCTTTAAGCCGCTTTTTAAAACGTGTTAATATTAATAAAAATAAAAATCTTTTATATGTTGATCATATATATTATATGAGTATACAAGATGTTTTAGAATTTTTAGTCACTCCACTTTTAGAGAAAAAGTAATAGTATGAAGAGTCAATCAAATTGTAATATCTCTACATATATACATAATAACACTATTGTACCATATAAAGATGTGGCACAAGCCCATTTTTATTCAAATAAAAATTAGTTTCTGCCTAACATTTCTAAAGTCACTATATTAACAGAAAGTAGACCATACTGTGCCTAAAATGTTAGCAAAACACAACTGATTTTCAGTGATTTCAAAAGTGTAAAAACAAAACTAAATATGAACATTAGCTGTATTCTTTTTATCAAAAAATTGACTCAGCTCAGTTGGCAAGTGAAGTGAGGTGAAACGAAGTGAAGTGAGTTGAGTTGCTTTATAAAAGAACAAGATATTCAAACTCTAGCAAGAGAACACGAATAACTGACAAAGATCGAAATACTTTGACACCTTTTTTCACGTTTGTTATTCTAATCAATCATAAATTTGTGAATCAACAAATACATCTTTGATAAATTTTACATTAATTTTTAAATTTAAAGGTCCAATATTATTCGATCATTCAATTTCGTATGAAATTTTTCATCGTTAACCTTAAAAACAGCAAGATTGACACAAACTTAACCTCTACTACTAAATTCAGTATCATCTGAGTATCTCACTTCATTTTGAGATTATTTTGCGGGTGCAACAGAATCGGTAAGGGGGGAAGGTATCCAACTCAGTTTGTCGTAGCTCAGTTAAGATAGCTCAGTACATTTTAGGTAAAAAGAATACAGCTATTGATTTATATTTAAGTAAATTTAGGCACAACGATAAAAAAACAACTGTCGTTTAAACTAAAGTTTACACCGTAAATCATGTCATTAAAGTGAGACATGAATATAAAGCCAACCTAAGAACGAAAAATTAGTTATTAACAGTGTTGCCAATCAAATTCCGGAGCAAAAATTAGGCTGTCGGCTTCTTCAACGCTTTGCGTTACTTGCTATAAATATAGTGACTTTAAACATTTCTATCCAAACAAGTTTTGTTTCATCATCTATGCTCTTTTATTCTTACTCCTTGGAAATATTTGCTCACGAAAAATACTCTCAATCATAAACGGGCCTCACACGGACATTCCTGACTTCAATTACGGAGTCTCTACAACTTATCTTCACTTTAACACTTGTCTTGACTTTATATCTTCAATCAGAATGTCAATCTTCGGTCCGAATGCCATTCCGAATGATCGTGTAAGACCCGCTTTACCATCTTCCTAAATTAATGACGTATTTATAACTACCAAATGATAGTATCAAATGATAAGTGTCACTTTTTATTAAAAAAAAATTCTGGGCGACTTGGTTCTTTAATCCGTTCCTGATTTGAAATAATGTTATAGATAAAATTAGTTTTTATTACATAAAGTTGAAATTGAAATTGGTATAATTGGTAAATTCAAATACAAAATCGGAGTATATATTACTTTTTGATGAACGGCTTGTAGCTATTATATTTTTTTAAAATATATAATGTTTTCTTAAAATTATATTAGAAGTGTCTGAAAATTTTAAAACATATGTATATAAATTGGCTTTTGAAAAGAGAGAGAGACAATTATTGTGACATTGTGACAGAATTCAAACCAGCCAATTTGTAAACTTTAGAGTTAGTAGACAAATAAACGTGTGAACATTGAGTACAAGTTTTTTCTTTTTTTTTATTGAGGAAAAAAAAAACAAGTTGTTAGTAACAAAAATAATTTTTAAGTCAAAGTGAGAGGCCAATTTCTTTCTTGTCTATAAGCGTGTATGTATTCTTATTGTTTCGAATCTATTCTTATTATTATTATTATTATTATTATTGTAAGTATGTTATTTATTAATAATTGTGGAGTATTAGGTTATAAGATTTATAAATATTGCACCCATTTTTACTGTTTTTAAGAATTTGCTCTGCAAGTATTTACATGTTTTCTAGATATTATATTGTTTGAAATTTTTAAACGCGGCATTTGAGTCAATTTTCGAAGAAATTAGGAATAAATGTGCAAACATATTCGTATCTAGATTTTAATAGAAATTATAGTCCAAAAGACTGAATTACAGTCGAAAAAAAAAAGACAGAAATATTAGCTCAAAACTTTATTTCTGTGTTTTTGCGGTATTGCCTATTTTGATGTTGAATACAAAATTATATTAAAAACATTTTTAACACTATTCAATTAAATATATTTAAAAGTATTCTAAACTTCAGAATTATATATTTATTGAATATATAAATATGTTCTTTTCTAATATAGTAAAAAAATCTTTCAGAACCCTTTATATTAGAATAAAACGGCTTTAAATATTAATACAGGATTAGAACCTAAAGCCGTTTTATTCTAATGTTCTTTTCAAAAAATATTAAGCTATTTTATTTTAAGATTACGTAAATACATATGAGATTAAGAATCATTGTGATATAAATTTAACTTTTTTTTAGAAATAGAGTTATTCATGTTTCACACATTCTTATTATTTATTAAAAATATTTTTGTAAAAAAAAAAAATAAACTTCATACTTTATTCAAATTTTATTGCTAAAAAATCTATTATGAATTTCCATGACAAACTCAAAACACATTTTTTCGAAAAAGTTTTTCAGCTCTCATATGATTTTTTTACGACCCCGGAAGAACCAAAATATTTAATGATAATTACTTTGTTATATAACGTTATTATTTTACAGTTTTTAATTATTCACGAAAATAATATATATATATATATATATATATATATATATATATATATATATATATATATAAATAAATAAATAAATAATAAACTAATAATTTTTTAAATCGTCTCAAAATGTTAATTTTTATTGTAACTAAATCAGCTCATTAACAAAAGTGATTTTTGTCAAAAGCACTTTTAACGTTAACTTAAAATTAATTTAACGTCGATTTTTAAATAAAATATATACAGAACTTAATTCTAAAGCTTTTTTATTTTAGTTATTTTGTATTCAAAAATTATTTGGGTAAAACAAATTTGATATAAAAAATTAAAGGGCTTTAGGTTATAATTCTGTATTAATATTTATTTGTAATCGACATTTCGACGAACTCAACGTGTCTTTATCAGTAAAAAAGATACAAATGACATTTGCAGTAAATAACAGAACATAGAAACAAGTTACTAGGTAATAAAATAAGTATCTAGATTATAAAATTTTATAAATATTTTTTAATTAATGGAAGCTAAATTTCCATTAATTAAAAAAAATAACGAACTTGTTACTTATTTTGTTACTTAGTAAATTGTTTCCATATTTTGTTTATTTATTGTAATTGTAAATGTCATTTGTATCTTTTTTCCTGATGAAGACGTACGTTGAGTTTATTGAAACGTCGATTATTAATAAATATTAGTACAGAACTAGAACCTAAAACCGTTTCATTTTAATATAATGACTTCTGAAAGATTTTTTACTATCATATATTAATTCTGATACAATTTCATTTCAAAATTATATGAAAATCGTAAAATATAAAGAGACTGACAAACCATAAAAAATAATATTTAATTGAATAGTGTAAATCCAAAAAAAAAAAAATGCATTAAAATTTTTAATGAAAATTTCATAATAATTTTACATGTATATAAAATATAGAAACAATAAAATCATTTCAAAAATATAATATAGCTAACTATAAGTGTCTTTCATTTATGATAATATATATATTATATAAAAAATAAATTCTTATAATTAAAAAGGGCAGATATAAGAAAACATAACAAAAAAAATTAATAATTGCAAGGGCATCATTATTCTTATAATAAACGGGTCAAATATTTGACAACAATTTTTACAAGGGATATAAAAAAAATATAGAATATAAGCTATACTTGAAGAAACGCCGGGTTATATATATATATATGTTATAAATAATATTATAATTATGAATTAAATGATACAGTGTGTATTAAAAAAATAAAGAAATAATTAATAAGAGCAGCATAATTAACTTATGAGTCGCAATTAGATTAAAATAAAATAAATAAATGAAACAACTTTGTGTAGTAAAAAAAACAACTATCAAACCATTTATCTAAAATATACATATAAATAACTATATCAAAAGTTATTTTCTTTTGTTGTTCTATCGAATTAAGTTCGTATTTTGCTTTTAGAATTCTTAACAATCAGATTTGTCAATTGTTTTATTGATCTTTTGTTACTTTCTTTTAAAATTATCGAAAATAAAATATTTTTCTTCTGAATATTGTATTACAAATCAGATTAAAAATTATATAATATAATTTGAAACAAATTTGATTGTTAATAATCAATATTTAAATAAAAAAATGTGTACATAATATTATTATTTTGAACATTAAAGAAAAAATGTAGATATTTTTAATATCAATACATTATATAGGTGGCAGCATTGTTAATAATAGGGTCGTTGCACATAATTTAATTTACGATTTATGAATGAAAAAAAAGAAGCAATATATAAAACTATTTGATTTATTTTATTTCATTTCTTATACAGTATTTCAATTTAAAAAACCCTCAAAAATAAGTATTTTTGTGCATCTACACTGTTACTTTTGCTGTTACTGTTGAAGCAAAACTGGACTCTAGTGGCGTAACTATCCCTTTCGGGGGCCCCCGTTCAAAATTTCTTGGCATATATACAAAGAACTAAAATTGAACCAAAATACTTTAGATCTCGGTCAAATTTACATTTTTTACAGTTAGAAGTTGGAATCAATTTCTCGAGAGGGAACCCTGAACAGGGGGGCTCCGATTTAATAGACGAAACCAAGAAAACTTACTACAATTTTCCGAAACAAAAACCTATTTAAAAAATGAACCATTTCGAATTGTAAAATTTGAATTAAGCATTAAATAATGGGGACGCAAAAATGGCAAATTATAAATTTGACAAATATCTTGGTGGCCTCCATTGTATTTCTAGCAAGATCGATTGATGGTATATCGTTTTCAGAATGGGTCTCCTTTTAAGGTGCCATAAAAGGAGATAGACTAGTTCTGCTTCAATTCAAATTTGATTTTGAAAATATATTATTGAATAACATCAAGTGACAATGCTACCATCTTACGAATATTATTTTACTAAATATGCTCAATAAAAAACACCAGAATTTTACTAAAAACTATCTCTTCTCATATCAGTTAACTGAAATGAAAAAAAAAAAAAATTGAAAACACTGACAATCTCCTGAACATCACTCACTATTATAGAAATATAATTTATAATATTGTGTACATATTTTTTTGGTGGAAACATTTTTTAATTATATCTGTATGTGAAAAAAAAAGATACATTGCCAAGTTTATTAAATGTGTAAGATTTTTATTTTATTAAAGAATCTATACCATCGCAGATTTTTATTTAAAGAAATTAATACAATTGTTATTTTAATATCAAATAATAATGCGCTAATTAACATATGAAACTTAAATAAATTTTTTAAGATAAGGATTCAAATATATACATACATAATCAATATAGATAGTGGTATAGATACTTTATTTAAATAATTATGAATTTAACATATCGCTTTATTTCGCAAACCTATTTTACATTATTAAGTGTACAATATTGTATTTTATGTCAAATAAATTATTGACAATTCACTTCATGTGTATTTCTTTTAAAATTTCGTCATATGCAATATTTCTGTACCTATTCAATTTTAATCTTGAATTTATTTTAATGAAATGGAGAAAATTTATTGTTTTCGGGTGATATTTATTTTGAAATTTGTTTTTGACACAATGAATATTGTAAAACAACTGTCATATAGTTAAGTATTAAAAAACTTTAAATTTATTTTAGTTCGGTTATGCTGCGACATTTATTTAATGTATTTTTGTCTAAAATAATTTTAGTATTTTTGCACAAAGAGAAACTGATTTTCCATGTTAAACGTCTATGACATGTTTTTTTTTTAAATTAACATCTGTATATCAATTTAAGTGGAAAAATAGCAATTATTTAATTTGTTTTATTCTAGAAATGACTTTGGAAGAGAAATAGTATTATATTGAGTCGTAAATTCTTAAACGAAAATTAATTAAACATGCAGTTTTTTTTTTCAACAAAAATTAACTTTTAAACATTTTTCCAAGTATATCACTTATAATAAAATAAATATGTTAATGTCCATTGTTCTGATGTAAAAACACCTGCTACAAATTTTTATTTACTTTTTATTTTATCTAAAAAAAATGCAGCTGCTTTATCATTGTTGCTAAAATAGTTTTAAAACAAAGCAAATTTTTGTGCGCAAATAAATAATTATGCAAATCGTGCAAATAATATTTATATCTAATTATAATCTACAATTTACGTGATGAGATGAGAAACATACATATTAAAATGATAATAAAGTTAGTAAACATACTTATCAAATGATGCTATAATAAATGTGTGACATTTGACAGTGAGTGTTGCCAATCGTATAAAAACAACTAATGTTTTACATTATTTTATTATTTTCTGTATTATATACTTAGAATTAGTATGTATTTATTTGTATTTAATTAGATAATTTATTACAAGATTAATAATAATTGTGTGAAGAGTTTGTAGTATTTATTTAAAATAAATTAGTTAGATATGGTAAAATTGGTAACACTGTCAGCGCGGAAGATGTTTGAAAAGTTATATGACCCAGATTGCACCGCACCAGTCACGGTCTTGGCCTCTCGCAAGACTGGTCGTGTTTAAGTTCTTGTCCGTTAAACCTTTTTATTTATTTTTAATTTTCTCCATAAGTTATATGTATGTTTCTTGAAGTAAAATGTTAAATAAAATATAAGTGATTCTAAATTGTAGTGAAATTAGTTGGCTACCCTTTCAAGCGATCTTCAACTCTTTGGATTTTAATTTGTTAGCAATTTATTTGGTGAGTACACAACAATTACTTATTTAATTACACTTGAAACAATACTTGTATTAGATTCGTTTTTGTGTTAACGGTTTCGAAATATTTTCGTTGTTAAATTTGGGACATCTACTTTTTCATGTTTTAATTATTTAAGCATTATATTTTGCAAATATACCTAACTGTTTATATGTCTCGTTTACATATCAACCTATTTGCATCAATTTGTTATGCAAAAGAATTTAAATAATAAAGGAAATGGCGATTTTGTATTTTAAGGTTTCCTATTAATTGAAAAACTTTGAATATTGAATAATAATAATAATAAGATACTTTTATTTCTCTGGTTATATTTTTTATGTTTTAAGTGAAACAATATCTCGCGATCGTATTTATGTGAAAGATTTCTTAGTATGTGAATAAATAATAGAAAGTATGTATTGATAATCTTTTTGTAAAAATATTTTATAATTTTTTTATGTTTTTATAATTAATATAATTAACATACTTAATTTAAGCAGATTTTCTTTTGCTTGTTTATAAAATCATGAATTTCTATTTTTGATACACTCTTTTTTTTAAAATTTAAAGAAAAAGTACAAATATTTGCTATTTAAATAAGATATATTATATTATATACTTGAAATCTTTGTATAGTGTGGCCCAGGACGAGCTAACGTTTTACATGTTTTGTGATTGTAATTTTTTATAAAAAATTAAATAAATATTACGTAAATTATCACAATAAAATTATAAAAATGTTGTTATTTTTACTGTTGAAACCTATGTAAAATTACATAAATTTAAGATATATTTTTTACAGTGTAATATAATGTTATAAAATTTGGTAAATAGAGGTAGGTATTCAGATATGCTCAGTTGAAGTAAAATATTGGCAATAAGATTTTATTTTATCATTGAATTTAGGAGTAAATTTTATATATGATACATTAATAATATTTTACTTTTAGTTCAACTGTTTTTAACGTACTTTTTCGATTTTTTGTTTGAAATTGGCAACATCTTTCAGGGTTCGTATCTCAAGAATGCAATCAAATATTTGCAATTTGTAAACGGGGTTTTATTAAGGAAGCTTTGGGCTACCTTTTCATAAAAAAATTAATTAAAATTATTTAAAAATGTGCCTAGAATATTGCTGTAAACTTGAAATTAAAAAAAAAAACATGAAATCTCACATTTTTCAAATGGAAACCCCCATTTTTTACTACTTTAATGAAATTTATGTTAAAAAATAGTTTTAGTTTATTTAACATGTCCTATGTTGAAAGTTGATAGATTTTTAGTAAAATAGAAAAATATGTAATTTGGATACGTTGTTTTTGAATGTTTTACATTTATAATATAAAAATAAAATGTTATCTGTTTGTCTGATACTTATTATTAAAAAACTAACGAAGGTAAGGAGGAAGAGACCCAGTATTCTCTGACTTTGAAAATACAAAAAAAAAATGGAATTATTGCTCGTGGAAACTTGAACCGAAGTTTTGATGACTGTAAAACGATATATTTCCTATGTAATTCCATCAGGGTTGGTCTGATTTTAATCATGATTTAAATCACAATTTTAATCATTTGACTTATTTTAATATTAATCAATGATTTAAATCAATTTTAATTAATTAGCTTTTTTACTAAATTTTATTTTAACAATTGATTAATTATCTAGATACATCTAGCACAAAATAAATATTAAAATTTAAAAAAATCATATAATATAATAATATTAAAATTATGATATTCGAAATATATTAAATAATGCAATCTATAAATGATAGGTATGCAAAAGATATTACAAATAAAAATTTTGATATATATATTTTTAGTTTTTATTTTTAATATTTATAGTATTTACAAAAAATATAAACATAAGTAATATTGTATTGTCATTTCACATTAAGCCGTCGTCATAGAAACTTGCTATTTCAGGTCCTGTACTTCCTATATTTTTTTAGATTTTTCGATTTTTGTCAAATTTTCTACATAAATTTGTTTTACATTTTATATACTACCCGTTGACACCAATTACATATCATGGACACTATTTACTCGTATTTTCGAAAATCGTAAAAAATTAAGTAACTGATTTCTTAAAAAAAATCTGATTTTTTAGATTTTTTTTAAAAATCACCAAAAGCCCAACCCTGCTATAAAACGATAAGTTTCTTATGTAATTCTATACGTTGGGCCAGTTTTTCACGAAAGTGACAACAATACCTAAATGATATCATTATCTGTGATTCTAATAAGCGGCGTGCATAATTGTAAGCATTTCATAATAGAAAGTGTGTGATTTTTGAGTACTAGATACATAAAGGTGTTTTGTAAAACAACGTAAGTAAATAAATAAAAAAAAAACTATAAAATATACAACATTTGAAATATACAATTAACAATAATATAGAAAAGTCACAATTCATTGTGACAAATGAAAATATTCGATGTTGTTTGACATATTTTACGATTTGATTAAAACTTTTCTCCTATGTGTATTTACTACGACATAATTTTGATAAAATTTTGCAAATTCTAAAGTCATGTTACAGCTAATCAATTTGGATCACACGTTATTATTATGTATTTATTGTATTGTTTCGGGTGAAAATGTTGCTGCAATACTATTGCTACATTCACGTCAGATAAGTTGAAAATTTCAGGCGCTAATTTAACAAGATTAGAAGTATATGGGTAAACCCACTTTGACATTATCACATAAATACTAAGAAATAGGAATAAAATTTTTTATATCTTTTCACCAGAAATTCGAGCAGCATTATTAAAAAATTTAATTTTTTAATTATTACCTATGCATAAAACATTTGTTTTAAATCGTACAAACAGTATGCTTAAAATAAATTTTGAATAATTTTTCCGGAAAATTGGCAACATTAAAACTCATATTTTTAAATTCTTTCAAGCATATATACCTAGATTTAAAACTGGATAAATAGTAAAGCCAAAATTAAATTTTAAAAATTTTAGTAATTTTTTTCGTAGAAAGTTATTAAAATTATATGTATAATTTATGTAGGCATTAAAGCTGAATTACATTATACTTTTTTCGTCTAGATCCATACTAGGTTTCTAGTACTAGATTCGTTCAAGGTTTGTTCAATTTTCATACTTTTTTCACAATCGGTCGTGTATTGTCGAGTTTCTTCGATTTTTTCCCGATGTATTGCCAGTACGCCAACTTAAAGCTGTATATGACAGCTACATACACAGAGTATAATATATAACCTATATAACTTCGCTACATATAAGGTTGGTAGAATTGCGTGCGCATGCGTATAATGTACCTAGTATGAAACTTGAATAGGAAAATAGAGCATGTTGTATATTTCTATACTAGGAAACTTGGATGCAAATTTCTGATTTACATTATACTAAAACTGACTATATGTCCTTGAACGAATCTAGTACTAGAAACCTAGTATGGATCTAGACGAAAAAAGTATAATGTAATTCAGCTTTTAGGGGTATCTTCTGTAAAAATTTAATTAAAATCGGATAAATAATGTGGCGCTACACTGTATTTTTTAAATATTTATAAGTTTCCGAAAGTATAAATTCTAAATTAATTATTTATATAATAAAATTTCGATTTTATTATAAACATTTTCTGCTTACTTAAGCATGAAGCATTTTTTCTGTAGTTTATAAATATTTATATAGAAAGAACTAGGATATGTCATATGTGGACAATTAAAAATAACACGATATTTACTAAATAAAATAACCTTAATCATTTTGCGCTGACATAGAAAAAAAAAATAGTAAACGAAATAACTTTTTTTCTAGGTTAGAAATTATGTTTATTTCGCATTATTATTATGTCAGGAATTTTTTTACTAATGATTTATGAACTATAATTATGAATTTCAATTAACATAGTAAAAAATCTTTCAGAACTTATTATATAAAATAAAACGGCTTTTGGTTTAAGTTCTGTATTAATATTTATTGATAATCGACGTTCCGTCGAACTAACTTAAACCTAAAGCCATTTAATTTGAATTTGAATTATATTTTTAGGGCTATATTCACTGATGTACGCTTTCCTACTTAACTTACGAGTATTTAAAAATTAGTTTTATATTTTAGTCGTAATACTATTGGTTCTCAACTGCATTATTACTAGCTTGTACATACATACATAAACAATCACGCCACGTACCCAAAAGGGTGTGGCACAAACTCTTTTCATCATCCCGAAATCAGTCGCCTCCAAACATTCCTATCCAAACAAGCAACTTTCGCTTCATCTACATTCATAATTCCTCTCATACATGCTTTTTTATTCCTACTACTTGGAAACTTTCGCTAACGCAAAACACTCAATCATACCACTCCAACTACTCACTAGCTTGTGAAACACAATACAAATTTGTTAAAAGACATTGGACCATATTTCCATGTTTTTTGTTTATGAAAAAGTTCTTTTATTTTTTGCTTTAAAATAAATATTTACTTCTACCGCTTATATCAAATATGAATAGTATTAAAATAAAACTGCTTTGGGTTGAAGTTCTGTATTAATATTTATTTATAATAATCGATGTTTCGCCGAAGTCAGCGTCCGTCTGCATCAGGAAAAATGATATAAATGTCATTTGTATTATTTTTCCTGATGAAGACGGACGTTGAGTTCGTCGAAACGTCGATTATAAACAAATATTAATACAGAACTTTAACCTAAAGCATTTTTATTTTAATATAATGGGTTTCGATTGATTTTTCACTATGTTATGAATAGTATTTCTATTTTTGTTGTATTTTAAGTAATTTTAAGTAAACGTCAAAAGTACTTGTGGCAAAAAATCACTTTTAAAAGTGAGGTAAGAATAATATTCTCAAATTTTGACTGCAATAATAACGTCTGATGAAACTAAAATCGCGCATTTTCGTTGTTTTACATAAATTAGTAAGTGTTTGGGTTCAGAATTACTATAACTGTAGGTGTTACATTGCATTTATCTTATGGTTAACTATTTCATATTTTTTATTACTATGAATATTACGTTACCATATTGCGTATGTAGAAGAATGTTACTAGTACAATAATGACATTATTATACAGCAGTTAGTTGCTATATACACCACTGGTGGCAGTACCAGACATAACTACAACATCTAATGTATTTAATCTGAGATCATCATCGGTGACCATATTGAATAAAACTATAACGTCAAGTTAAATTAAGTTAATTGACAATTGTATTGATTATTTTCGCTTGAATTTGAATTTGATTATTGAAAATATGTGACAAAGTGTAAGAAATAGACAATGTGCATCGTCCAGGGTAGTCAGAAACTGCATATTCGACCAAAGAAACAGTTAAGTATATTTAATTTGACATCTCCGATTAAAAATTATTAAGTCAAATTAAGTTAATTGACAATTTTATTGTTTATTTTTCCTTGAATTTGATTATTGAAAAATGTGTGAAGAAGTGCAAGAAATGCAATGCGAATCGGTCCAAAGTGGTCTGAATAATTATCATAATATTCTAAGCATTATAATTATGTACTAGTTATTAATAAATTATTGTATTGCACCATAAACGCTAATTTGCATCAATTAACAATTTTATATTTAATAATGCAAATCATGCTATTAAAATTTTCTCTAGTGCCATAATAGTAACTATAGAAATAGCAGATATTTTGCAAGTAAAAATTTTGTATACGTTGTATATTAAATAGTAAAATTCATTTAACAGAATCAAATTCAATTCAAAGTCACTAGAAATTTTTTACAGTAAGTTTAATTTGCAAAATCTATGATTATCACATTTGGTTTATCTTTATATATTAAAATCAAAGTATGTCTGTTTGTTTGTCCTTTATGCATTACTACACCATTCATCCGATCGCCATGAAACTTGGGGAAGTTGTTGAGTACACTCTCGCGAAGGTATCTGGCGTAAAATTTTATATATATCCCCCCAGAACCCTCATAATCTTTCAAATACAGTCGATTCCGCTTAATTGGGACACATCGGGACTAGAGCATTTTGGCCCAATTAAGCGGCTGCCCCAATTAAGCGAATTTTACATAAAATTAAACAATCCATATTTTTCTTTCAATAATTTTATTTTATAAATTCTTGGACAAAACTATAAACTACATATAATCAAAAAATATAAACTTTTAAGAAAAAATAATAATAAATTCCAAAATAAAATAATAAATAGGTACATACATTTTTAATTCAATGCAAAAATATGTCAAGTGTAGTCTGTCTTTTGTTTTTGTAACATTTCACTTCTACAAAATCGTGAATTGTGTTGGGAATAAAGTTCACAGCGCGCGATACTAATGTAATTAATTGATACATATTTGCTAGTTTTTTAAATATAATTTTCCATCTTGTGAATCAAAAAAATATGTAGCGTATCATATTAAATTCTTTGTAAATATTTTTTCTTGTGAATATTTGTAACATAATATGTACTGTGATCTTAAATTTACTGGCCCAATTAAGCGGAATGTTGTCCCAATTAAACATGTAAATTTACTGTTGGTTCCTTGGTTTGGTTTCTGTTCTTTGAGATTTGGCCCAAATAAGCGGCTGCCCTAATTAAGCGGTGGCCCAATTAAGCGGAATCGACTGTACTGATTTTTTGCGCAGCATCGCGCGACGGGTAAGCTAGTTTACTTATAAAATATCACAAAAGGAACTTAAAACAAACGAAACTAATGGAAACGTCACAATACGAAACCCGACAATAACGTATTGACAGCTTGTTGACAAGATAAAAATACCGTGTAAAAACGGTTCTATGCCAAGTATTTATTGAATTTATAGAATTATAGAAAAACGCGTGTTCTGGCATTATTTTCCGAAAATATCAGTTGCGTAGAGGAACGTGTTACTTCCTTAAAAACATGCTAAAAACATTATTTCTAATGTTTTTTCGATGTAAAATTATCGATTTTGGCCTTATTGTTTTTTTTTTTATAATGCCACCTTAACAATATATATATATATACAAGGTGATTCAAAATTAAACGGCATCCTGTATATGTCGTGTTCTTCTCACCAAAATAAGAAGAAAAGTTTCTATAAACAGGGGTCCTTAAATGCAGCGTTACTAAGATACAGGGTGTTGCACAAATAATAAAAGACTAATCATGAAATGCTGATAATACCTTATCATACCACATTCTAAAAAGCATTTTAGAACCCCTATTTACAGGAACTTTTCTTCTTATTTTGTGAGAGGAACACGCCATATACAGGATGTCGTTTAATTTTGAATCACCCTATATGTATATAGAGTTAGAAATACCGGCTCTGAAATAGATAATAGAATAATTTAATTTGTATAAAATGAAATGGATATTTTTTGTGTGTACTGTTTTGTATCGTCAAATATAAGGTAAGTTGGTGTGAAGTTAGGAAAAATGTGATAAAAATGAAGAGAAAGTTTAAAGAAATAGGTTGTTATCTATATACGTATCGATGTTGCAATTTGTTAATTTTTATTACGTAAATAGCTAATTTCTAAACTATACATAATCTTAATGTTCAAAATATTTATTTTAAATATTTGCGGATAAGTTATAAATATAAACATTTTATTTTTTCTAAATAAACGCATTATTTTTAAAGATGTTTTTTCGGATAAATTTATGTAACACATTTACAAAAAATATATTTACGTATCATTTATTTTTTTACATATATTACTATTGTATAATATGTTGCTATTGAAAGACATTTTGAAGACAATGGCCCGTATTCTCACCTCACTTTTTTTTGTAAAAAGGTATCATATTTCAAATAAATTTTTGGTTTTAATTTTTATCATATATTGATAGTTTTTTATTTTTGATAGCTTCTATTAAATCTGATATTATAAAATTTAAATAAATAATTTAAGAAGTTATACCAACAATATGTAATTCTACCTTAAGTATGCGATTTTAATTTGCAGAAAGTAAACAATTTTGCATACTTATTAGGTAATTTTCACTTACTTTTTGTGATTATTATGAATTATGTAAAATTACAGATTTTTTATAGTAAAATTTTACTACAATTTCGCTATTTTTTAGTGTTTTTTTACAGTCCTTAAGCGTTGGGATGATCTAAATATTTCAATCACTCTGTATAATACACTGTAAACTTCCGGGTTAAGTTAAGGTTAAATTTTAACCTTAAAAAGTATAAATTTATAGTGTAAACTAACAAGTGAATGGTAGTGAAACACAATAAAAATTTAATAGCTCATATAAGTAGTATAATATATATTAATCGTTTAGTGTTAAAATTTACTATTATACACGGATACATACTAATTATTAGTTTGTTATGTATAATTTTATAATTTGCGATAATTTTGAACGAACAATGTGCAATATTTTTATTTCAAATAAGTCATATAGTTTGTTTTTCCACCTTCTTTAATCGTTTTCATATTGCCTAATATTTTATTGATTTTTCGACATTTTAATAACTATGGACACTTGACATTATTAATATTGAGGTCATATATGTATGTGCTAATTGTTTTTTAGTCAAATATAGAAAGGAATTTGTATAATTAATGCATTATTTTCATTGATACGAGGATCTGTTTAGAAGTAATATGCCTTTGTATTTTAAATTGGTTCAAAGGAGACATAGTATATGGTGTTTGTTCCTACCAACTACCAACTACCTAATATATATATATATATATATATATATATATATATATATATAAATATATATATATACTTATATATTAGTGTTCGTTAAAAAAAAAAATTTTCCAGTAAGGCTAAAATTGATGAATTTACATCGAGAAAACATCAGAAATAATATATTTTGCTTGTTTTTACGAAAGTAACAGGTTCCACTACACAATTGAAATTTTCGAAAAACGCGTGTTAATACATACGCGATATAAACAATATGTATATTGTTGTATGTTTTAACACGCGTTTTTCGAAAATTTGAATTGTGTAGAGCAGTGTTTCTCAACAGGTGGTCCGCAGGAAAATTTTAATGGTTCGCGCAATATAACGAAACTTTTTAATAATTATTATACTTTTGCTAACAAAAATTATTAAAAAATTTTTTTTTTACGGACACACATATATATATATATATATATATATATATATATGTATATATAATTATATATATATGTATATATAATTATATATATAATAATAATATTAAAAAATTAATATATATGGTTGATCTGATGTTAGAATAAACATATTGGCCCGTATTACGAGTTCTGTTTTGAAATTGGTTTTAATGTAACTGCTGTTATAAGAGCTGGACTAATCAAACTAAAATTAAAATACCCAAGAATCGAGCTTTTAATACCAGCCAATATCTTTTATAAAGCTCCTGAAGTAGGAATGGATAGAAGTTGGCTTGTGGTAGGCGACTAGATACCATAGTAAAATCAAAATCTTGCTCGTACTCGAAAAATATACAATAGACAAAACTTAAAAATTTTACAATCTGGTGTACAAAATTTGAGAAAGTGGGTTTTCCATCGTCTATGTCTATATTAAAATATATATATATATATATATATATATATATATATATATATATATATTCGAATTGAGTGATAGTTTGGTATGCAAGAACTGTTATGCGATTGTCGAAATCAGGAAATGTCACAGCAAAAGAGACTCACACAATTTGTTCATGTGTGTGTGTGTGTGTGTGTGTGTGTGTGTGTCATGATACATGTGTGTAAGTTCGTATACGAAATCAATTCATTCTCATATACCTAAGTATGTCAACATAAAAAAAATGTAACTCTTTTATATTTCTTCGCTGTTACGCTACGTGCAAATAAATTGACAAATTACGAAATTATTCACGGTGTTATAAGCATTTGCTATTTTGTGGTGTTCTTTTTTTTTGTTGGTAATTAACGTCTTATTATTATCAACTTATTATAGAGTTTTATAAAAATTACACATACACATAATAACTAATTTAACAAATAAATACAGTAATTAGTTTTAATCCAAAATTATTTAATCCGGAAAAATTTTGCTTTACGCCTTATGATTTTTACTACAAAATATCAATATGTAGTATTATTAGATTCATTCATACATTTTACTCAAGGTGTGGCACAAACTCTTTCCACTATGCTGAAATTATTTTCTGGCAAACATTTCTAGTAACAAGTAACAAGTAGTAACAAGTAACTTGCTTCATCAACATTCATGATACTTCTTTTAGTCATCTCTATTAATAAAATGTTACTGTGGTGTACTCTTTCGTCGAAATGCGAGGGCCGTTTTTGCGAATCGAATGCTACACTCTAAAAAAAATTATGTAAAACATAATATCAGAACTATTACAAACATTATGTAATATGATATATTACCAAAGGGATGGAAAAGTACATATGTATGTAATGTTACAGTTTTTTTTAGTAAAGTCTCTTTTAGTAAATTTACAGAATTTCAGTAAATTTGCTGTCAGGAATTTTCCATAAATAGGTAAAAAAAATAGTTCTGTAATATTTATTATTGTTGATATAAAAAAAAAAAATAGTTCTGTAATATTTATTATTGTTGGTATAATGGGGTCGTTGCGCTTATTGTTTTCATTTTTTTAATGAAAAATATATATTTAGACAATTACATATATATAGATATTAATGTTAAATTATTTGTATTTAATTAGAAAAAAATTATTGAAGTTGAAGGTCAAATTCAAATTTTGAAATTTGTGACGTCATCCATTCTACAGTACCATCTTGTGGCTAAATCAAAAACTAGTCGATTCTATTAGCAATGTCAAAAACATACACGTAGGCTAACGCCACCGATACCAATAATAATAATATATATAATAATAAAAAAATTAGTAATTATAATAATAATAATAAAATGTATAATAATAATAAAATATATATAATGTGCACTATTACATTATTAATATCAAGTGCACTTTTAACAAAAGCAACACACTATCAGTAGCTGTCATTTGACATTTCTAATAAGTTGTGTGCGATAGAAAGAGATAAATACAGATATCTGACAATAGGTTGTCCTTGTCTAATCTGAAAAAATTGACGTCATAAGCGTTGTGGAGATTCTGTGGCGCGTAAAAAACGCTATTTTTCCAAATTTTTTTAAAAAAATACTGTAATCGTTTTTGAATTAAAAAAATTTCTAAATTTACTGTAAAGGATGCAAGTATTTTAAAATATTTTATTACTATTATTACACAAAATATGTACTAGGTCTCATTATTTTGATGAATTATTACAGATATTTTTACACAATTTAAGACGTTAAATTAACAATACATAATTTTACATTAAGTATGTGATGCATTTTGCAGAAAGTAAGCAATTTTACATTACTTATTAGGTCATTTTTACTTACTTTATGTGATTATTATGAATTATGTAAAAAATACAAAATTTTGAGATAGAAGTACAGAATATTTATATAAAATTTTACTATTATATTTCTGTAATTTCGCTATTTTTTTTTTAGTGTAGGTATATAATAGTTGTGCGTCCCTTGGGATCCAAGATACGTCTTAGTTAGGACTTTTAACAATATGAATCCGATAGAGTCGTGTGAACTGATTTTTGTTTTTTAAAGTGTGATAATTTTAACGTATGATTTATAACAAACACTCATTCGAATTGTTCTTTTGTTTTAGTTGAAATTTTATTGTTTGTGTTAGATGAATTAAAGTTACACAATTAACTTTAATATGTCTTACTAAACGTAATTGATTTTGTTATAAACTAATTAACTAAGTATGAATTTGTCCTTTTGAAACTTTTCTTTCAGTTTTTTTTTTTAATAAATTCTTTTTATGTTATTGGTTATTTTATAGTAGATCTTGTAGACTCCTCCAGTTTATGCTCTCGGGGTGTGAAGATAAAAAAGTGTGGAGAAATTATTTATTTTGAAATTGCCCTTATTATTAACACTAGATTGAAAGAAGAGAGAAAGGGTCGGTATTAACAGAACAGAAATGATTCGAGTGTGCAAGGAGGGGAACACCACCATAAGCGCTCTGAAAATAGGCAAAATGAAAATTTTTTTCTACGTTTTCCAATTTTAATGTCAAATTTTAATGTTTTCAAATTGTTACTTCACGCGTAGATTTGTCAACCTCTAACAAAAACTTTTGGCCATTTGCTCCGTTCTCCGGAAAGTTCTAAAATATAATACAAAAGTTTCCTTCAATATGTTAAAACTAAAATATAATATTTATCATAATACTGCGAATTTTTTGAGTTTCGAAAAATTACGAAATTGGCAGCTGTAAAAAAAAAGTATTCTTTTCTAATTCACAAACTCTTTCCATTATATCGAAATTAGTTTCCTCCAAACATCCCTATCTCATACGTGCTCTTCTATTCTTACTACTTGGAAACTTTCGCTCACGCAAAACACTCTCAATCATACCACTCCAACTACTCATCAGACGTCCACCTGCAAACGTATACCATCAAAATCATTCAAATAAATCTTTTTAACTAAACGTTCATTAGACATTCGCTCAACATGTCCGAACCATCTTAACTGACAAAAAAATCAACTTTTAAAGCATATAAAAAAAAATGAAGAAAAATGATATCAGCAGTATCATTTAGAGAATTTAATAATTTATAATTACGTCTTTAAAACGAACTAAATCGAATGGATAGTTTCCGAGGTCTCGGTGGGACAAGAAGTTAGTTTTTTACTGTCCGATTGTACGTTTTATTTGTTTTGAAACAATTCTGTATTGGTCGCTGTAACTCCGCCTATGTTACACATTATTCTACACATAAGCTATAAGCTTTCAAAAAAATGCAAAAATTGATTTTTTTTGAAAAAATGACAGGGTTGTCTTAACATTAACAAAAAAAAATAATCACTCGAAATGGAAATAGGTAAGTTCTGTTCGAATTTATCTAAATAAAAGTTATTTTTTCTTTAAAACTTTAGGCATCAATATTATTGAATTGATTTATTTGTTTATTTAATCAATTAAATATTAGGAACATGGCGAAAGATTTGAACAATTATATGCAGTGAAATTGAATTTTGAAAATAGATAATTTAATTGATGTAGGTTAAAAAGGCGTTCATTGTATTTTTCTCTATAATATTTATGTAGGTTGCAATTTGAAACACATTTATAAAATAATTTTTATCTATAACATTGTATTTTGATTTTTTCAAACAGTAATCGATTTAATTGCTATATATATATATATATATACATACATATATTGAAAAAAGTATTAGTTTTTTGTTATTATATATCTGAATAATTGATAGCTATCGCTTGACTGTGTAATAAGTCATGTGTAATAAGTCATGGGCGTACGAAAATGTATATTTTTCTAAATTTTGAATTGAAATGATGCAATTTAGGTTATTTTATGAAAGACAGATTAGATTTATTTAAAATTTGAATACAAAATTTGAATCATAGGTGTGTTATTGTTTTTGAAATTTAATGTATTTTGTGTGTGTGTGTGTGTGTGTGTGTGTGTGCAATATCGGAATAGTTTTATATGCGTGTAGGCAGGTCTCTTTACAACGAGCCTCTGTACAAGTTCTATTGTAGTCTATACAATCAAATGAGCTATACTTATATATTTTTGTATTTCTTTGTAAATTTTAATCTTGAAATCGGCTCTAACGATTTGGATGAAAAATGGTGAATCTACATTTTTAGGTGCGGGAAAACGATTTAGACATGGGACTATGGGAATATTCATTTGTCATTTACAATAATAAAAAACTAATTTTGAAATTCGTTTTTAACACAATGAATATACTCTAAAAGAAAATTATGTAATTTTACCTACAAACTATGATACCCAGTATTTCTAGGTATAATTACTCAATTGCTTTAATTAAATTATTTTAAATTGCATAACTGTTTAAAAATACATAATATCAGAACTATTCCAAACATTATGTATATAATATGATATTACCAACGGGATGGAAAAGTACATATGTATATAATATTACAGTTTTTTTAGTATGGTCTATTTTAGTAAATTTGCTGTCGGGAATTTTCCATAAATAGAGAAAATTTGTTTAGTTCTGTAATATTATTGTTGGTATAATTACATACATTTGGATATTTATATAAAATATGTATTTTACAATTATTAAAGATATTAATATGCAAGCTGTAATATTACATAATTTAAGAAGTTATACCAACAATATGTAATTTTACATTAACTATGTGATGCAATTTGCAGAAAGTAAACAATTTCACATACTTATTAGAGCATTTTTACTTATTTTATATGATTATTATGAATTATGTAAAAATTACAGAATTTCGAGGTAGAAATAGAGAATATTTTATAGTAGTATGAAATTACAAAATTTTTTATAGTAAAATTTTACTATTATTTTTTTGTAATTTCGCTATTTTTTACAGTGTAATATTATATTTTTTTTAACAATGTACACAACTGACATTAATTAAAATCATATCACAACCATTATATACAAACATTTGTTTCACTTCATATAAATGAGCGCGTAAGCGTTCTAGGGTTGGCGGTTTGAGAAAATATGTACATGTTACTTGTATACTATTGTTTCAATTATCACAAACTTTTTATACAACCTACTAGTTCTATTTTTCAATTGAGGTAAAATTTTCCCATTTTCAAACAAAAATTATCATTTTTTACTTATTTATGGGTCTATTCGATTCACATCTGTAAGACCTGTTGTGTTACAGATTGTTTTGTTTTTTTTCCCTAGTAAATGAAATTCTTCTATTGTTAGAAAAAGATAAAAGATTCTGTAACGCTACAGGTCTTACAGATGTGAACAGAATAGACCAATTAATTTCAATTAAAAAAAATCATCACTTTTAAATAAGTAAAAGTCATATTTCTTCTATTATAATTTTTATAGATTTTTTTTGTATGCAATAAAAAAAAACATATTTTGTAGTATTTTTAGTATTTTTTTCTCTTTCAGTTTATCGAATACGATAAATGTACTTATTATTCAAATAAATGTATACAAATCAATACGAATTCAGAATTGAAAATGAATGGTTACATGTGACTTATTTCAAAAGTTTAATTTTGCATAAATGTATTTGTTTACTATTCTAGCAGAAAGTTTTTTTTTTGTATTTACAAATAGAAATGAATTGAATTCAAATTTTATTTGCACAATTTATCAGCTGATTAATATACATTTCGAAATAATCTATAGAAAATATTTTTTTGTTTTTAGTAAATTGTTTTGTTATGTTAATTGAAAAAATTTTTTATGTAAAGAAAAAAATCTTTGGCTATTATTTCTAATTTAAGATAAAAATGAAGATTAGTTAATTATAGAATAAATATATACATTTTATTCTATGATTAACTATTCCACGTTTTATCCGGATTAAGAAATATCAGTTCCCGTAATTCCTAAGTGGAACACAGGGGCTATATGCTCGAGAAGCTAATTATGTAGTTTCTTAACAATTTTTACTTGCCTAGTAAGGTCGTTGACAACAAATATTTCTTACATTTTTGACTTATAAGTAAATAAATGACTAAATGTCATTTTTGTTGATTGATTATAATAAAATTTGTTATATTTTAAAATCGTAAAAAATCTTTCAGAACTCATTATATTAAAATAAACCTGCTTAGGTTATAATTCTATAAAATTTATCAGGGCTTTAAACTGTTATATTTTTCGTTCCGGTTCAATTAAAAAATATATATTGGTTCGGTTCCGGTTTTTGTTCTGGCAAATATAACGGTTTTTTTCGGTTTTTGGTTCGGTTCAGTTCCGAGTGCTTAATTTTTGAATTTTTTCAATGTTTTTATTTGTAATATACAAAATATTGGGATTTTTATCCCCAAAATTTCACATGATAATCAGTCATTGAATCGGCTGTTAAGCTATTCATCAATGCCTGGCCAGTTTGTAACCGTAGACACGTGTTTCGGTCTTTTGGACCTCATCAGTACGGTGCTCTGATCTAGTTTTTATTTGTGTTAAAAACTTTTTTCTACCATAATTTAGAACATTTTAGTCCTATTTATAATAATCATACTACATAAATTGATACAATAATATGAATAATAATAATTATTAATTAATTAAAGGTATAATTATTAGAAGTATATAATATATGATAATAATATAATTTATTATTCGAAACTTGTATAATTTGTATGTATGTTTTAATTATATAATAAGATAACATATGTTAACGTAACAAATTCTTGTATACAGG
The DNA here is from genome assembly GCA_963966155.1 of Clivina fossor. Taxonomy (NCBI): domain Eukaryota; kingdom Metazoa; phylum Arthropoda; class Insecta; order Coleoptera; family Carabidae; genus Clivina; species Clivina fossor. The sequence continues at coordinate 17,795,488 of OZ014553.1, read as the reverse complement.
ATTTTTTATTTATTTATAATTAGAAAAAATGACAATTACCTATAATTATTAAAATATTTTCTAATGTATTTTCATTTAAAGATTATTAAATGCAAAATTATTATCAAAAAATACACCTTCCTCAAAGTGATCCCTAGTTTCATTTTCAATTTTAATAACCGAGTATTCATCCACAAAAAATAAAAAATGAAAAAATGTTTCAATATGTATTGATCCGAAATAAATCAATATTTATTCCCGGTTCAGTTCCGGTTCGAAGCTCTGATATTTATTAATAATCGATGTTTTGACGAACTGATGAAGACGAACACTGAGTTCGTCGAAAGTCGATTATTAATAACTATTAATACAGAACTATAACCTTTTTTATTATAAATAAGTTATAAATATGTACACCTTCTGTATAAAACTTATTAATTATAATTATAGTTGAATGTAAGGTGAGATATTTCTCGTACTTTCAGGTGTATTCTGTATTGTTTCCGTTAAAAATAATGGTCCGTTAAAATAATAATTTTGAGATTCCGTAAGAAATCTTGCAACATATATACCAACAAGATTTCTAATGCCCGTTTTACACGACGCAACTTTCTGTGGTATTTTCGTGCGCAACAAAATTGCTCAAGAAAATTGCTCGTGTAATACAGAAATTGCACGGAAATACACAAGTTGCACGGATTAGAACACGCTGTAATTTAATTGCATGGCCTTGCAATTTCTAGTTACTTTTTAGTAACTTTCAGTCTTACCAACTTTTATTATGAAAGGCACAATACCAGTATTTTTTTTATTTATATTTGATTTTCCTATGAGGTGTGTCATACATTAAAAAAATAAATTACAATAAAAATTATTTATTTATTTTATATATTTCGTGTGTTTATTTTGATGGTTATACACTTATGATATACTTTGACGTTTAGTTATTTTTTTAATTAGTTGGCATCTTGGAATGAAATAACCAAAATCGCAGTGCAATTTTCTTGCATCGTGTGAAACATACATATATTTTTGCAATTTTATTGCGCAACTTTCTTGTACAATTTTGTTGCGCAAGAAAATCCCACAGAAAGTTGCGTCGTGTAAAACGGGCATTAGGGAATTTTAAAATTAATATTTTAACGAAACGGGTGTATTCTGAGATACCGTAAAAAATCAAGTTACTATATATAGCTAGATTACCTACGGAATCACAGAATTATTATTTTAATTGATCGTTAAATTTAACGGAAATGTTCCAGAATACACCCGTTTATAAGTTAATTTTTGGGTAAGTATTACTTACATTATTTTTGTTTGTAGTTTTTTAAGTAAGACAATAAAAAAGTTTATTTTTTACAATCGTATATTCGGTATTACAATTAAACATTCGGCCAAATACCAAATAATAAAAGAATGGCCAAATAGGTCGAATACTGTATGATAAAATATGGCCGAATATTGTATAACTATTCGGTTTCGGTTCCATCACTAATTCATAGTTCTATGGTTCTAGTATATTTTACATATTTCAATAAATTTTAGGAAATAAATAAATAGATATATATATTGCAAAACAATTTTGCTATTTATATAAATATAAATATTTTTAGGCTAATACGTCAGCAACATCCTAATAATAATAATAATTTTATCTAAACAAACACTATCGTATGATTTTTCTCCTATGAGATAAATTTATAAGGTCATAAGGTCGGACATTCAACTTATTATATTTATATAGTAATATATGTGGTCAATTCTTTAATAATAGATTTTATTCTACTAGATAAAAAATTCATTACAATTTAAAAGAGATTTTGTAATCCAAACACGTTTTTAAAACATTTTTTTTAGTTACCTTTTGTAGTGTAAAAGTTTTTTTTTAATTACAGGAAGAACTAACTAAATATCTTACAAAATTTCTAATTGCACTTTTAATACATGTAATTAGCTTTTTTAGACAATATGTCTTTTGTGTTTATACAGGATGGATATAATTTTGACGTTATTTGATGTTACATTTACCCATTATATGTTTTTTTTTTTTTTATAATCTGTATTAATTTTTAAATAACTGTAATTAGTTTTTACACAACTATCATTTGAGCTAATTTGACGTCATATCAATTATGGATTATTTGTATTCTTACATTGAAAAAATAAGAGAAAATATGCAAACTGCCTATTTTCTGTGTGCTTAGGGCGGTGTCTCCTTGAAAATTATCAAAAGAAGTTAATTTCTAACTTAAAATTGAACGGCTTTAGGTTGTAATTCTGTGTTAATATATATTAATTAATCGACGTATTCAATATATATATATATATATATATATATATATATATATATATATATATATATATATATATATATATATACATCAGGAAAATGATACAAATAACATTTATAGTAAATAAACGGAACATAGATTCAGGTTACTAGGTAACAAAATAACTAACTAAATTATAAAATTTATAAATTTTACCTAAATCAGTGTCTTTGCACTAATTGAGTTTATCTTTTTCTTTATCTAATCAGTGTGAAGGCACTGCATTTAAATAAAATTTGATTTCCATTAATTAAAAATTTATAAATTTTATGATCTAGTTACGTATTTTGTTGCCTAGTAACTTGTTTCTATGTTCTGTTTATTATTTACAGTAAATGTTATCATTTTTCTTGATGATGATGTACGGTGAGTACGTAGATTATTAATAAATATTAATATAGAAATACCTAAATCCGTTTTATTTTAACATAATGAGTTCTGAAAGATTTTTTACTACTTATGTTATTTTCTAACTTTTTTCATCGTACACGAAAATATTTGTCAAAATATCAAAAATAAAAGAAATGCTATTGAAAGCAAAGTAAATATGTAAATTTTCAGCACGAAATTGAAATAATAATATTATTTCTTTGTTTTCTACGTCACACAAAGAATAATGTAAATAAAATATTTTGCAAGTTGTGAGTAGTTAAAAAAAATTGTTTGTAACAATACCTATACTATTGGTCAATAGTTATTCGGGAAAATATTAGTACAAATTTAATAAATCGAAAATAACAAAAGCAATAAAAATGAAAAAGAAAGAAAGAGAGAGAGAGAAACAGAAAACAGGAGAACAATTTCTTCTCTTGTTAATATTTGAATAAAATTTTACAAATAAATAAATAAAGCTTTTGTATTTTACAAATTATGCAAAGTGAGTCAGCTACTTATGTTCTGTTTTATTGTTTAAAATCAAAATTAAAAATTTTACGCTACATGACGTTTCAGTTTAGTTTCAAACATGTTTAACCTAAACTTACTACATAGTACATATTACATTCCGTTTGGATGTAAAGTATAGTTTCCGTTATTAGTTATATTTTTTGAATTTTTGTTTTGTTTTTCAGTAAGTACATTTTTTACAATTTTATTGTACAGGGTATTATTTTTGCAGTAAAATTTGCACGGACAAGTTGTAAGCTTGTCGCAAATAACAAGTTTTTAACATAGTAAAAAGTTTTTCACAACTTATTACTCGTATATAAAATAAAATGGCTTTAGGTTTCAGTTTTGTATTAAAATTTATTGATAATCGACTTTTTGACGATACAGTATCAGCATCAGTTTTTTCCTGATGAAGACGGAAGTTGAGTTCGTCGAAACGTCGTTTATCAATAAATATTAATACAGAACTTGAACTTAAAGCTACTTTTAAGCTATTTATAAGAAGTTATTTGAACGATATAACAAATATATCATAGAATTACTAAACACTTACAGCCAGTTTCACTAAAGTCGATTTTAAGCTTTCAAAAAAAGCTCTATTTTATTCACAACAAGAAATAATTTTACGATTAAAAGTGTGGAAAGTTGGCAAAAAAGCATCGTTTTATTGACAACAATAATTATTAATATTATTATTATAGTAGAATTTAAAATCGGTGATTTTTGGTTGACTGAAAGTTGACTTTAGTTAAAGTATTTATTAAATTCATTAAAGCCGCTAAATTGTTAGTCGATTTTTTGTTTGTTCTATACACCATTTTTGGTTAAAATGTGTTATTGCTCATTTTGGTTTGTTTTCTATCTATTTTAACAATAATTGTGGATGTTATAATTTGAATAGTTTCGAAAATATAATAAATTCTAATTGGTTCCATATCTTTACTATAAACAATTCAGTTTAGAAACAGAAACTTTAAACATTATTTTTTCGAAACTAAGGTTAAGGTGATATGGAACAAACAAGAAATCGGCTGACGAAATGTATTTTGTTTTTAATTTTAGAATCTCTTTCGTATGAATATTTGATATTATATCCGGTAAAATTTGATACAATATTTTTGTAAAATTTATAAAATGGCTATAGGTCCACATCTGTAAGATCTATAGTGTTACAGAATGTTTTTGTCTTTTTATAGTAAATGGAATTCTTCTATTTATAGAGGAAAACAAAATATCCTAAAACGCTACAGGTTTTATAAATATGAATCGAATAGATCCCTATAAAACCCTATCAAATTTTATAACATGTTTGTAAATAATATTATCTAGTTCTAATTACGCGGACACTTTGTATAGTTATGATGTTTTTTTGTTGATAATTTAAGGTTAAAAACATTTAAATTACATATGTTATCTATAATTTGATGCTATTTATGTATATATAAATGTGCAATGTAGTTATGTGACAGGAATATAGCTAAAATTGTTTTGTTTCTTTGGAAATTTATTATAAAATTTCACTAAAAAAAAGTTATTTTGTTAATATTTGTTGAAACTTGAAGCACGTTAATTTGTAAGTGATATTTTTATTTAATTTAAAAAGAAAGAACTTTTTTCCTATTAATTTATATTAATAATTTAATGTAAGGTATTGGTATTTTACGAATGTTTTTTGTTTTTGTTTTGAATATTTTGTCTTGGTTGAAACTCAACATAAACTGATTATTTAAATAAATAAATAATACGGATGTCCTATGAATGTAATTACATTATTCAGTCATAGCATGAAATGACTTTTATTCAGATTTTCTATATCTTATTGAACATTGATGTTATTTTTATGAATTTGAATATAGGTTAATTCATTACTAAGCCGTTTCTGGATGTATGAAAGCTATCATGAATGTGAATGTAGTAGCTAAAGTTGCTTGTCTGGATAGGTATGTTTGGAGAAAATTAATTTTGGAATAGTAGAAAAAGTTTATGCCACACCGTTTTGAGTACATGGAATGATTGTGTATATATGTAGTATAATCAATTTACAAATTTTCCGATAAAGACGTTATTTTTCTATTTGATTTTATTTGATTTATAGTTTACTGGCGTATTTTTTGTACTTCGTTCAGGAGGTTACTTAAGTATTTATTTATTTAATATATACTCGGATATATTCTGTATTATTTCTATTAAAAATAACGGTCAGTTAAAATAAAAATTGTGAGATTTTGTAAGAAATCTTGCTATATAATAATGAGATTTCTTACGGAATAACGGATCGTTTGTTTTAACGGAAACAATACAGAATACACCCCACTGTCCGATAGGTAATTAGTGGACAGGAAACAATAGCTATAAAAATGTACAAAAATATTAAAACAATTTATATGAATAATTAAATACATATACTTAAAATACTATTCTAAATTTTCTTAGTTAATGCTAGAATTCTGAACAGACATGTAGCGTTACATAATGTTTTGCCTTTTTCTATTGAATGCAAACTTACAGGTCTGTTTTACAGAATTCCAGTATTTAAAAAAAAATTGGTTTGTGAAGGAATACAACATCAGAAAACTTATGTTGATAAATATATCACTGTAAAAAATCTATGTAAATTTACATTGATAATTATGGTAATTTCACTATATTTTTCATTGTAATTTTTATAAAATATTACAAATTTACCAATAAATTATAAAATTACAATAAAAGATATAGTAAAATTACTATGGTTATTAATGTAAATTTACATAAATTTTTTACAGTGTAGTAAATATATACGACATATCGGTGACGATAATAGTATAGAAGTAGAAAGCGATGATTATTAAGTCGAGTTTAGATATTTATGGCAAACAATCTGTGCGAAACATAAAAATAATTAAAATTATTAGATAAACAAGTTTTAAGTTCTTCAGTAACGTCCTTAATGAATTAAAGAACAATAATGGACCAAAGAAGCCCGTTCGATTATATACCATACAATGCTATTTTGGTACCTACGTTGATATATGGCAGTGAATGTTGCGTTTGGTTATAAAAGCTTAAAGAAAAATGACTGCTGTGGAAATGAGATTCTACGTGAGGTATGTGATATAACTAGGAGGAATCGGTACGAAATAGATTAGTGTATGGTGAGTGTGAAATTTTAAAAAAAATGTTGTAGCAAAAGTTAGTATTAATCAGTTAAGATGGTTCGGACATCTTGAGCGAATTATGTCTAATGAACGTTTCGTTAAAAAGATTTATATGAATGATTTTGAAGGTATACGTTTGCAAGTGGAGTATTTTGCATGAGCGAAAGTTTCCAAGTAGTAAGAATAGAAGAGCACGTATGAGAGGAATTATGAATGTGGATGAAGCTAAAGTTGCTTGTCTGGATAGGGATGTTTGGAGGAAACTAATTTCGATATAATGGAAAGAGTTTGTACCACATTCTTTTGGGTACATGGCGTGATTGTGTATGTATGTATAATGGACTAAGATTGATCTCTGGGGTATCCCAGACGTAGAAATTAAAAGAAAACAAATAAACAATTGAAAGATATGATACAAATATTTCAAAGTATTTATTGTTTTCTTACTTTATTTTTTTGATTTGTCCTCGAATTTATATTCATATAAATAACTTTTAATTTTTATCAAAAGAAAAACAGTTTTTTTAACGCCCATATCAAAAATGCATACTTACACTTAATCGGAACACGAATTATTTGGCAATTATATTATCGCAAAATATTTTCTATATTACTCGTATGAAAGAATTTTTTAATTTTGAAATTTTATAAATTATTGATAGTAACATAATTTTGATAAACATGTCAAAGTAATACAAATTATTTATAATGTCGATATGCATGTATAATAATACGACAATAATAATATGTCACCGTATAAAAGTTAATTTTCTGAAATAAAATTTGCTTGCGACCTATATTGTAAAAAAAAAATAATATTTACAATTTTTTAAAAAATCACACCTTTAAAAAAATGAATAACTTGCTCCTATTTTAAAGTAGTAACATCCGCATATGTGCCATCTTTATCTTGTCCTTGACATTAATAAAACTCAGTTCATATTTCGCTCACTCTCTTTAATTCATTGAATTCATCTGTCTTGGTTTATTTTTTTTTTTATGATTCTCGATTATTCTTAAAATCAGTTTCTCTTTGATATGGAATAGCAAAAACACGTAACATATACACATGACGTGACATGAGACTGTTAATGAATTTTTAATTATTCTTATTTTTTTTTTAATTAAAAGGCTAAACTTTATTGGTCGTTTTAAATAAATTAGTGATATACGAGCAATTCTTGTGACTTTAATACTGATTTTAATTTTTACTAGATGACCCCATTATATGTACGAAGATATTCTGGGTAGAATATTTTCCGGAGCACATAAACTGCACGCCGCGGTCTAAAATCCCAAATTTGAATAACGAAACTGCACGTCGGTTGCGGAAATTTATGGAGTTTTTATATTAATTTTTATTTTTAACTTACCTGACTAACTTTGAAAAAAAAAAATAAGAAAAAATAATTTTGCATTGAAAATGGATTCCATAAATAGCTCATAATTAACAAATGTTAGAAAGTCATATCGCGAGTGTTTTTGACGTCATTTGTATGGATACTTTGGAAAAATGGCTGAAGCTTAAAATTTGGCATTTAGGGCCTTAAATAGCCCATAATGAGCCTACAATTTTGAGAATAATTTTACCTCATTCTGCCAAAATATGTATGTTTCATCGACATAAGTTAATTTAAAATTACGTTGTTTATTTTCGCTTGAATTTCAATTTGATTATTGAAAATTTGTGGAATGCAATGTACACCGCCAGATTTGTTAGAAACTACATATTCAACTAAAGAAACACTGTCCAATGTATTTAATTTGACATCTCCCACGGCTATATTAAAAATTATTAAGCCAAGTTAAGTTAAGTTAATTGACAGTTGCATTGTTTATTTTTGCTTGAATTTTAATTTGATTATTGAAAATATATGAAGAAGTGCACAAGAAATGTATGTACTTATACCACAAGATTTGTCAGAAAATTCGACCAAAAAGATATTAATTCTCACAAATCATGTAACAAATATAAATAATATATACATATACATACTATCATAAGTTATGTTACTTGGAGCAGTATGCTCTTTTTTATGTTTTGCCCAGATTGCTTAGCCTCGGTTCTGTCTTGGCCGCAAGTATCCGGGCTCAACATAATAGAGATCGCTTTCTGCTCCTCGTAACATAATATACTATTTTAATCACAATGGTGACAGAATGAAATTGAACAATATACAGTATTAAAAATTATTTGCTGTGTATTGTACAATATATTTTATAATAAAAATTCATAGATGATACGAATTCAGAAAGTATAACTTTTTGATCATCCCCGATGTAAGTATATAGTATACAAACATTTGTCCGTTGCCATGGTGACCACGCGAGTTCTTGTTTGTCGCCGGTTAATCATCTGTTTTGTTGTAGCAGGAAGTGATTCATACGTAGAAAGCTGGTTTCGACCGCACGATGTTCTTTTGTTAAATGTTAAATGCATACAAATGATGGAATGACAAATTTAATGATAGTTGGGTATTTTCAAGTATTGCTCGTAAAATTTCATAAAAAAAACATTTATTTTAATTTGCTTTTTTTTGTTAATATGAAAAGAAAACGTTAGCTTGTATTTTTATCTAACTTTTTCTTTTTATATAAAAAAGTTTTTATCGTTTATTTTAAATTATGTTTCGCTTATCTTTTTATAGCAAACATGAATAATTACAAAAATAAAACTGCTTTAGGTTAAAGTTCTGTATTCATATTTATTTAAAATCGACGTTTCGATGAAAATCAACGTCCATCTTCATCAGAATAAATGATATAAATGTCATTTGTATCATTTATCCTGATGAAGACGGACGTTGATTTTCATCGAAACGTCGATTATAAATACATATAAATACAGAACTTTAACCTAAAGCAGTTTTATTTTAATATAATGAATTCTGAAAGATTTTTACTATGTTATGAATAATTATTTTTTTTTTTTTCTAAATAAAAGATAAATATTATGCATTTTTAATGTGAAAATAATATCTGGAACAACGTTTACTGTTATTTGACGGAAAATTACACAAAATTTTAAATAAGGTCGCTTTATTTTAGCATAATGACTTTTGAAAATTTTTTATTATTGTAAATACAAGAGCATGTATTCTCACCTCACTTTGAAAAGTGATTTGTTACAAAATTACTTTTGACGTTTACTTAAAATTACTTATTAAGCAATTTTAATTAGTTTATTTGAATAGAGAAATACATATATCAAAAATAGAAATACTATTCATATTTGATATAAGAGGTAGAAGTAAAAATTTATTTTAAAGCAAAAAATAAAAGCACTTTTTCATAAACGAAAGAGGTGGGAATACGGACAAATGTTTCTCAACTTTTGATTTAACTAAATTAAAATTTTGAAAAAAGCTATTAAGAATAAGTGTATGTAATTTAATTAGTTTTATCTATAAATTTGTATATTTCATAAACATTATAATGTAAAATTTTTAATTTTCATTTAACAATTGTTCAGATGTTTTGTTCAATAAATTATGCATAACCGCCCTTACAAAATATAGAAAAAAATCGATATTATTTCAAATAAATTTTTTACTTTTTAGTATTGTTTCATTGTAAAATACATGTTGACGTTATTGATACATATACAGTCACGCCATGTACAAAAAGAATTTCATCCATCAAAAAAACACATTAAAATTTAATTAATATTATTTAAATAATATATAAATAATATTCAAAATTAATAAAAAAGAATTCGATCAAAACATTTATTTTAGGATGAACAAAAGATTTACTCAAAAGTAACCACATGCAGATATTACAATTAGAAGTACCTATATAATCTATTGTAGTGAAAATTTATAAATACATATAAGTAATTAATAAATTTGATCAGCTTTTATTTCGTGATACATATTGAGTAACAAGATAAAATAATAAAACACAATGGCCCGGCCGTATTCTCATCTCACTTTTAAAAGCGATTTTTGTCAAAAATTACTTTTGACGTTTACTGAAAATTACTTGTTAAGCAATTTTAATTAGTGAATTTTAATTTTATAATATTAGAGATAAAAAATATATATCAAAAATAGAAATACTATTCATATTTGATATGAGGTAGAAGTAAAAATTTGTTTTAAAGCAGAATATAAAAGCACTTTAATGCTATTTAAAATAAATATTATTATTATTATAAATAAAAGAGGTGGGAATATTTTATACTTTACAAAATATCACAATATTTATAAAAAAAATAGTTACTGCAGTTTCAACCGTTAGGTGTGATCTTCAGACTAAGTGAGTGAGTATATATATATATATATATATATATATATATATATATATATATATATATATATATATATATATATATATATATATATATATATATATATATATATATGAGTATATATACACACTAAAATTACCTGTCATCCGATACTAATAACACTGAAAAAAACAAAATTTAATTCTTAATTTGGAATAAATTTTCTAAACAACAAAATTAAATTAATAATAATGCTAAGAACGTATTTTGAAAAGTTAAGCTTCCATTTTTAGTAGCAAATAGAGATTTTAAATTCTCGACTATTTTTGATTATCTAAATTCGGGAATTCTGATTAGTAATTAGAGAAATTAGAGAAATCAAGATTTTTTTCCAGATATTCTCGAAATTCGCGGGAATTTTCGAGAACTTTTTAAAAATAAATAAATATATTTATTGTACCTACATATAAATTGCAATCACACTACAAATAATGAAAATATTATTGTATATTACATTATAATTACACATACATACGTCATTTATCCAAAATTGTGTGGCACAAACTTTTTCCATTATTCCGAAATTAGTTTCCTCCAAACGTCCATCTGAAAACGTATACCTTTAAAATCATTCTTATAGATTTTTTTAACCAAACGTTCAGTTAACATTTGCTCAAGATGACTGAACTATCTTAACTGGCTAACACTGGAACTATTGCTGCAACATTTTTTCAATTTCACACTCATCATACACTAATCTATTACGAACCCAATTCCTTCAAGTTACACCACTTGCGCCACGTAGAAATCTCATTTTCCTTTTATGCTTTTGTAGTCAAACCCAACATTCACTACTATACATCAACGTAGGCATTAAAACGGCAGTGTATATAAAATAAAAACTGTTTTTGGACTAGATTCTGTTTAATTATTTTATTAAAATGCCGTTTCGACGAAACTGACCGCTCGTTTTCATCAGGTCAAAATTTATCAATGACTTTAAAGTATAAATAACAGTACGTAACAACAAGTTACTAGGTAACATTTAAGTAACTAGATTAGAAGAATTATAGATTTTTAATTAATGGAAGCCCAATTTTATTTAACTCGATGTCTTTACAGTGATTGATGTCATTTATAAATTTTTATTGTTTTTCTTATCAATCTGCTGCTAATATTGATTGGTCTAGCAATTATTACTGTATCTTCAAATTTTACATCATGAAGATATTCTAAAGCATGTTCAGCAATAGCAGATTTATCTGGATGATTTAGACGAATTGTTGACCTTTTATGTTTTGTCAATCTAGTAGAAATAGTAATAGTATACATATACAGGGTGATTTATTAGTAATTGGAAATATTTTAACTGGAGTATCCTTTGCTCAGAATATGAAGATTTAACGCAAATCACTTAGATAAAATGTGGCTTCTTACTGAGCTACAAGGTGTTTTATTTAAAAATTTTAAAACGATTTTTGCCCAGTACTTAAAAACTATTTGACGTATCCTTATCATACTTGGCAGGAAGTATAAGTACCGTACACCATACTAAATTATGTTAAATAAAAGTTTCTGGCTACTACCAGTGGCGTACAACAAGGGCAAGTAAGAGGTTGATCCTTCCTAAATTTTACGCCTCTGGCGGAATTGTCATTTTAGCACAATTTTTCGATTTTCCAATACTTTCTGTGTAAAAAACATACTCTTCCTTCCTAACGATAAAGTCACTATTTTTCGAGATATTTTTAGAGAAAAAAATGAGCTACATAATAACTAAGTAACTTTTTTTCTAACTCATTTTGGTTTGGCAGGAAAAATTAATGAAAATTAATATTTTTTGCATTTAAATTTTTTATTTTCAATAATTTTTCCAGCCAAACCAGAATAAGTTAGAAAAAAAGTTACTTAGTTATTATGTAGCTATTTTTTTTCTCTATTTTACTGAATTATTTCAGATTTTTTGCAGCAAATTTTGAAAAAATTCCAAGGGTGCAGCTTATGTTTAACTTTAAATATCTCGAAAAATAGTGACTTTATCGTTACGAAGAAAGAGTATGTTTTTTACACAGAAAGTATTGGAGAATTGAAAAATTGTACTAAAATAACAATTCCGCCAGTGGCGTAGAATTTAGGAAAGATCAACTTCTTACTTGCCCCTGTTGTACGCCACTGGCAGGAGCCAGAAACTTTTATTTAACATAATTTAGTATGGTGTATGGTACCTACACTTCCTGCCAAGTATGATAAGGATACGTCAAATAGTTTTTAAGTACTGGGCAAAAATCGTTTTTAAATTTTTAAATAAAACACCTTGTAGCTCAGTAAGGAGCCACATTTTATCTAAGTGATTTGCGTAAAATCGTCATATTCTGAGCCCAGGATACTCCAGTTAAAATATTTCCAATTACTAATAAATCACCCTGTATACTATTCAAACGGGGTTTTTTTTTTTGGTAAGATTTACGTTTCTAGCAAAAGTACCCAAATCACCCAAAAACCTTATAACCAGTATTAACTTTCCTTTCAATCTCACGATCAAAGTGACCATTCTTGGACTAAGCCCACTAGATTTTGACGTTTTGATAAAAAAAAAAAAATCAATGATTGATTACAAATTTCCATTACAAAAACCATGAAAAGTATCTTGTATCAAACGAGCTTTATGAAACAGAAGTTTTGAAATATTATATATTTTATTTGTTATTAGCTTCAAATATTATGAATGTTTTTAATACGTATTGTGCCACCATAGGAGCTGAAAGTTGAGGTCTCGTAGGCCACTAATTTTTTTTTCTTACTTAAACATGTAACACCAATATTTTTGGCCGGGTGGTGTCACATTTTTCACTTAATTATAGTACTTATTATTCCGCATTTTTTCATATAATGTTCAATTTTCTATACCGCATAGTTTTTGAAAAAAAAAAATAAAAACTAAAAAATAAAAAAATAATAAAAATCTAGCGCTCAAACGGCACGCGCTAGAAAATTAAAACTAAAAAAAAATATAGAACTTTTTATGCCCTATCGAAAAGTATTCTTAGTAAATTTCTCTAAATCTCATAGTTACCGAGGTATTAACACTTTTTTATATTTTGCATAAAAACTTGTATTTCTTTTTTGAAGGCGACATTTCTAATAGGATTTGTTCCTTCAATGAGCGTTTTAGCTCGCAATTTTGTAGGGGCCAAATGCTTTTTCGTGACTGCTAGGCCGCCTACTATACGCTCCTATATGTTTTAGATTCATTTTGGGGACCAATACGGTCTCATTAAACCAAACTCAACAGGTCGACCTCTGGAGACCACATAGGTCTCATGCGGCCACACGAGCCCAAAAATTTCGGGGTTCACGTTGACACCCTATGGCAAAATACGTGTTAAGAAACATTTTTTGCTAATATATTTCTCTAAATAGTTAGTTAAATATTTCTGATTTTTATGAAATAGAAAATTTCATATAAATATAAACTTCAGAAAGTTTATTCTTAAAGCAAATTCTACTTGAGGTCTAAATGAACGTTTGCCTCTGAAAGTTAATTGATGTATATATAAGCCATAATTATCTTTAGAAATAAATCGGAAATCAATAATAATAATATTCTAGAAGTACTCTTCGTTATAGAAAATAATTTCAAAGACAAATTTCTAACATCTGTTCGACGCTGCTGCCTCGATAAATACAAGTGAAATTTCTATTGATATTTTTGACAACCTAATAACGCTTATAATTAGCAATGATTTCTTTTAATAATAATAATTTTATTAACTACTATTACTTTTCAATAAATGAAACGGATTGTTAACTAATAAATTCTGGAATTTCGTGCGATGTTTAATATATTTTATGAAAAGTAGCATACACTGTAAAAAAAATTTGGTAATTTTACATAAAAACCTGGTGCAACTGATTTACACCAGTTTAGTATGTTAATTTACAGACGTCAGTATTTTTACAAAATGTATGTAATATTATTTATAGATATTTTAGGCAAATTTCTAACATTATACTTTAGGATTTATATATAAATAATCTTTATTTAGGTTTAAGTAGTTTCTAGTTCTGTAATAATTTATTTAATCAATGCCTTCACAGTGATTGATGTTATCTTTTTCTTTATAAATTTCTGTTGTTTCTTTTATCAATATGTTGTTTATTTCATTTCATAAATTGATGTTTAATATGTTATTTATATGTTCATATCAAATAGCGATTGTGAATTTCTATTAATGGTTACATTGTTTTATTCTGGCGTTAATTCTCTTATTTTTTCATCGTGCATAAAAATCTCACCTTTTTACTACTTTGACTGCAAGGAAAAGTAGTAAAGCGTTTGGTACGGTGTCTGTAACATTTTCAAAAAAAAAAAAAAATTGTATAGAAATCCTTCATATAGCCTGTAGATGACGAATCTGAACTTAGTTTATGAGGGTGTATGTGTGTGCGTCGTCAGCTCGCTCGCTCGCTCGCTCGCTCACTCGGTCGTCAGACAAAATTTTGTGATCGCAACTCCTCCTAGACGGTTCAACCGATTTTAATGAAATTTTCAGGATAAATTTGTCTAGTGCCCAAGATGGTCATGTGGTTTTGGTTTTTTCCAGTGATGCCAACTTTCCGAGAAAAAAATTACTAAAGTTTTTAAAAATTCATATTGGCTACATTATTTATCCGATTTTGATCAAATTTTCAGAAAAGATTTCCCTAATGCTCCCATTAATTACATAATTTTATTAATATTCAGTGTTGCCAACTTTCCGAGAAAAAAATTACTAAAGTTTTAAAAATTTTATTATGGCCATGTTATTCAACCGATTTTACTCAAATTTTCACAAAAGATTCTCCTTGTGTTCATATAATTTATGTAATTTTAACAAAATACAGTGTTGCCAACTTTCCGAGAAAAAATTAGTAAAATTTTAAAAAATTTATTTTGACCATTTCGTTTAACCGATTTTAATCAAATTTTTATAAAAGTTTTTCCTAGTGCCTAAATAAATTATGTAATTTTAACAAAATACAGTGTTGCCAACTTATCGAGAAAAAAAATCACAAAATTTTTTTAAAATTCATTGTGGCTACATTATTTATTCGATTTTGATCAAATTTTCAGAAAAGTATCTCCTAGTGCCCACATAAATTATAATATTATTAAAATACAGTGTTGCCAACTTTCCGAGAAATGTCAAAGTAGTCTATATATGGGTTTACCCATATACTTCTAATCTTGTTTAATATAGGTCTCTTGTGTTTAAGTGAGTAATATAAAGAAAGTAACTTTGGGAAGTTGTTGAATACACTCCCGCGAAGGTTTTTGGCATACAAAATTTTAAATATCGGCTTCCCAGGCCCTTCATAATCTTTCGAATAATGAATTTTTGCGCAGTTGCGTAGCAACGCGCGACGGGTAATCTTTCGAATACTGAATGTTTGCGCAGTTGCACAGCAACGCGCGACGGGTAAGCTAGTTATTTATAAAATAAATTGATAATTGTAGAACAGAATTACACTTATTGGTACTAGGAATTTTTCGATATTTTTTTCTGGTGCCATTTTGTTTACTATATAGATCAATATTTTGAATGATTACAAAAAAAATAGAAAGATAAATGCCGTTAATGTTAAGTACTGAGTGTTGTTGTTCCATTTAACTAGACATGCATTTATTAATATATAGTATTTCCGAATTAACCGGTTCACTTGCTAGTTGATTGATATATATGATGTCATAACATTATGTCATCTCTTTTGAGCTTACGATTAGATTGTAAAACGATATAATTTGCTTGTCTAGTATGTCGTCATACAAGTACCAATAAGTTAATCGACCATTTTAAAAATAAGTCTATTATTATTTTTTCTCTCTCTAAAACACGATAAAATTATGCACAACTGGTCGACCAAGAAATAGTACCACATATACACCTGCATGGATCTATATATTCCAAGCCCGGCTCGAGCCCAAATTTCAAAGAGCCCGAATTGAGCGCAAAGCTCAAAGAGTCCGAGTTGAACCTAAATCTAAATTTGTTCAATCAGCCTAACACAGCCCGAACCCGACAAAAACAATAAAAACAAATACATATATGAGAAAATTTAATATTACTATTTTTACTGTATTTTCTTATAATGATAAATAAAATAATAAAATATATACAAAACATTTACTATTTTGCTAATAAATATTCAAATGTTGTAAAATATTGTCAAACCTTTGATTTCTAAGGCTAGAGCCCGACAACATTTTCTGATTGCACACATCTATACTTTCACATATTAAGGGGGAACATCACCCTCAGTGCTCTGAAAATAGTTTGTAAATTTTTTCATGAAGAAATAATAATAATACTAATATTTCTGGTCTTTTTTTTTATATGTTATTTTGGTATATTTAAACTATGTTTTCGAATTTTTATGTCAACACTGTTTTCAAATGGTAAAAAATCAACTTTTAAAGCGTAATAAATCGAAAAAAAAAAAACAGAGATATTAATAGTATTAATTTTTATAGAATTTAATTCTCTATAATTACGTCTTAAAGCGCAGTAAATCGGATGGATGGTTTCCGAGATTTCGACGGAATAAGGTTGAAAAATATGGTTTCGATAAAAATACGTTTAAAGTTTGAAGCTATTTTTTTACTGCCAGATCTGTACGTTTTACTTGCTCTGACACAACTCTGTATTTGTCGCTGTAAGCTCGAACTTTGGAAAACCGTTTTAACATATTATTCCACACAAAATCGATTTTTTGAAAGTGTTAGGATAGTGACCCTCCTTAAGTTCAGATACATTATCTAGAGTCTAGAATCTATATTTTAGAATTTCTGTACAATTTTTTTAAGTTTTTGACGTTATAGATATCACATCAATCACTATACTACTAGTCAAAGTGGTAAAAATATTTTTTAACTAACATTGTGAAAAATAATAAATTTTATTAATAATCGACGTACTTTACTTATTCAACGTGAATCTTCATCAGGACAAATGAAATAAAAAGATAACATTAATCAGTGCAAAGGCACTGATTAATATCATTTTTTCTGATGAAATTGTTTGTTGTATACGTCGAAACGTCGATTATTAATAAAAATTAATATAGACTTACACCCTAAAACCGTTTTATTTTAATATAATTAAGTTCTGAAACATTTCTTACTATGTTAACATTTTAAAACATTCTAATTTAAATAAAAAGTTTATTCAAGTTACTACTGTTATATTTATAAACAAATAACAATTAATTTTACTATTTTAATGTCGATAGAACATATGTTTAGCGTGGAATATCACATGAAAACATAAAGTAAAACTTTAAATTAATTTAAAACACGACAAAAAAGCAATGTAATTGAGTGGTGTACATATTAACTGCACTCGGCGGTTGGGTTTTAATCTCTTACCGAAATTTTGCATAGCAAAACTGAACGCGAGTTATTTCCAAACAGATTAAGGGATTAAAATTTCAACCTAAAACCAAGTAAAAATCGGACAACCGTGTGTCAATAATTTGTAGATATATTTATTATGTAGATATATATTATTATGTAAGTTACAGTTTTCATGTATATTTTTTTTTCTTATTTAATACACCATTACTATAGGATCATATACCTAACCTAACCTAACCTAATCTATTGTCTATTTTCATAATAAATATTTGGTTATGTTAGGTTATTGATAGGACAATACAATATTAATTTCTAGTTCACATTTTAAAATTGGTGTGTCAAATAATTTAAAAAATATTCTTATAGAATAAACGAAAATATATTCCAAGACCCTTATAATCCGATAATTCGCAACCAGTGTGCAGTTTCGTATATTCAAACCTGAGATTTTCGACCACGGCTTGCAGTTTATGTGCTTCGCCATCGACAATATATTCCTGTTCTAGAACGGTACATTGTATCTACATATCGAAAACAATTTCCTTCTAACTTTTCATTGCGGTGACAATCTGACACAATATTGAGAAAGTTAACCTGGGCACAACGGACGCTATCATACTCGCTAATAATAAAAGAGATAGTTGTTGACTCAGACAGTTAGAAGAACCTTAACTTCTCTAGTTAAATGCACACTATTTATACACATTTAAACATGTCATGCAATGCTTTGCTACTAATTTACTTAAATTTATTTTGATATGTGACATGGTTTTTTTTTCACTTTTCGAAATTATTATTGTATTTTCTACGTCTTAACCGGATCTATTTATTTTCTTTTTAAATGTTTATTGTCTGCGCTATCATTCAGGAATTTGTGTCCGGCTGGGAACTTTTTTATTTTGCAAAAAGTCATTAGTAGAAATTTTTGTGTTTTGCAAAAAAAAGATTTATACAATTACGAGTAATATAAATTATAAATTTTTGTCTGCAGTTTAGTAAAAGTTTAAAATAATAACTGTTTTAGGATTAGATTCTGTTTAATTATTTATATAAAAACGACGTTTCGACGAAACTGAACGCTTGTCTTTATCAGGTCAAATTTATCAATGACATTAAAATAAATAACTGTACATAGTAACAGGTTACTAGGTAATATATAAGTAACTAGATCAGAAGAATTATAGATTTTTAATCAATGGAAACGAAATTTTATTTAATTGAGTGCTTTCAAAGTATCATTTTTGGAGCTCCAGCAAAATTCTTAACGATAAAAAGCCGAACAGATATTTTGAATCTTATACCTTCGGCATATTACAAAATTCAATGATCATTAAGCCTACATTCACATTGCGAGTTTAGCAGTAGCAGTAGTATATATACTGATGCTATTGCTAAATTGCAATGTGAATCTAGCTTAATAATCATTAAATTTTTGTGTGTGTCAAAAAGGTATTAGTTTGTAACAGGGTAGGGCTGTTTTTTTCAAAATTTCGATAGTGATTAATTATTTTTATGTATCTATTATAAATGTAAATGTAATATATATATATAATTGTAATATTTAATTTTTTTAATTAATGATTGAAGTAATCTTTTTCTTTATAAATTTCTATTGCTTTTCTTATCAATCTTCTATTAATATTGTTTGGTCTTACAATTATTACAGTATCTTCGAATTTTACATCATGAATATATTCTAATGCATGTTGAGCAATAGCAGATTTATCTGGATGATTTAGACTTATCAACCTCTTATGTTCCGTTAATTTAGTAGAAACTGTTTTCTACCTGTCTCTAACTTTTTTCACAAAAAGCATAAAAGCAACCAAATTTGCATAGTTGTATTGCAGGAAATCTAATATTTATAGGGAAAATTCTGCTAATTTTGTGATAAGGGTAGTATTGTAATAATGCAAAAGAAATAATTTCACGAGTTTATATAAGGCAAGTGTTGTGATTTTAATATTAGAAATAATTGTTAATATGCTAATATCGATCTGCAGTTTCTACCAAAGAAAATTTGTGACATTAAATGTTAATCTATTAAATGTTAATTCATCAACCGTATTACGTACCTGATAATAAATGAATGAATTAATTTCAGAAATATGTGGGAATTATTACAAAATGGATTAAAAGTAAAATAATGCACAAGAAATACAATTAATTCTTGGGGTAGTACATTATACTGTTTATAGATTATAGATATAGGTGTGTACAAAAAATAATATAACGTGTCAATATTTTGTCTTCTGATAAATTAACAATATATTTTTTTTGGCCTGTAATTTTCGAACGAATAAACCTAGAACTACGGTTTTTACAATCTTGTAATTTATAAAAGGATCCAAGACTAGAAAAATATACAGGTGTGCTATTTACAAAAAAAAAGAAAAAAAAAACGTAAAATTGGTACAATCTTTACAAATGAGTAGCACTCTATATATTCAAAATTATTTCCTTTAAATAAAAATTTATAACATAGTAAAATATTTTTCAGAACTCATTGTATTAATATAAAAATTGTTTTAGGATAAAATTCTGTTAATTATTTATATAAAAACGACGTTTCGACGAAACTGAACGCTCGTTTTTAGTAGGTCAAAATTTATCAATGGCATTAAAGTAAATAACAGTACATAGCAACAAGTTACTAGGTAATGAATATATGACTAGATCATAAAATTTTATAGATAATTAATGGAAGCCAAATTTTATTTAACTCAGTGCATTCACATTGATTTATGTTATTCTTTTCTTTATAAATCTCTATTGCTTCTCTAGCATCAGATTAATAAGAGAAGCAATAGAGATTTATAAAGAAAATAATAACATGAATCACTATGAAGTGGCACTGAGTTAAATAAAATTTGGCTTCCATTAAATTTTGCACTGATGAAGACAAGGGTTCAGTTTCGACGAAACGTTGTTAATAATTAACAGAATTTTATTCTAAAACAGTCATATATTAAAATAATATAAATTTTATGATCTAGTTACTTAAGGGGGGAAATACATGTAACGACCTAAAAAAATAAGGTTTTTTAGAATTTTTTTTTTGGCTGAATGAAACAAGCTACAATGCTGTAGTTTCTTTTATTCTATGTGACATATAATCAACTACACTTATGAATTTCTTTAACTTTCTGTGACCTCTGGGTGATCTTGAAACCAATCTTAATTGATGTCGCGTTCGCTTTGCCCGGTCGATTGGCGGGAATTCCTGGAGCCGGAAAAATTTTTTTTTATTATTTTTAGTCACTGATCATGATTCTCTGATATATTTTGTTCTATGTGAATTACGAAAACTACAAAAAAAACGGATATTTTATCATTTTAACTCATTGTGAAAAAAAAGGTCAAATTTTCAGCATTTTTTTTTACTTTAGACACCCCTAAAAATAATTTAATGTTAATATTTTCGTAATATCAGAATTTCATATAGAATAAAATTCTATTTCCTTTTAAACACAAAAAGTTTCAACTCATTTGTATGAAAATTGCTCGACTTATCACGCCCGCCATTTGTAAAAAAAAGATTCGAAAAAAACTTATTTAAAGTCGCCCGTTAGCCAAAGCGGCTACCGAGGCGCAGGTAGAAAAATGCCTTTTTCTCAGTAAATACATTTCTGATCGGTTAGATATTTTGCTGGATAAATCTTCGATGTATAAGCAATTAATTTATTTAAAAAAAAAATCAACAAAAATTTTTTTTTACATGTATCTCCCCCCTTAAAGTCGTCGGTTAGCCAAAGCGGCTACCAAAGCGTAGGTAGAAAAATGCCTTTTTCTCGGTAAATACATTTCTGATTGGTTAGATATTTTGCTGGATAAATCTTCGATGTATAAGCAATTATATCAGCAAAATCGAAAAAAAAATTTTTTACATGTATTTCCCCCCTTAAAGATTAGAAAATGATCTACTGTGGCGAAATTTAAATAAAAATAATATTATAAAATTAATATTATAAAAAATCCCAAAACCACACTTAAATTAAAATAAAGCTAAATACGTATTTCGGAAGCTAAGCTTCCATCTTCAGTAGCAAATAAAATCTACAAAAATCTTACCTGTGATCCAAAGTACATAATCACTTAAGCACTTGAACGCATGATTTCTGATGGACCCTATACAGAAGTTAAAAGAAACCCTTTACCCAGCATGATCAGTAACACAAAATCAACAATTAAAAATTGCAATAGTGTTTTGTACCCTAAGTTAAAGTGGAAATTAAATGTTAGCAATCTCATCGTACCGAGAATGTACTGTTTGCCAAAAATTCATAAACCAGGCAACTTAATGCGTCCCATTGTATCAGGTATAAATTCCCCAACATCTAAATTATCAGTTTGGCTAACAAATGAGTTCAATAATTTAGAAATTAAACAGAATTCTTTTGCAGTTAAAAATACATTAGAGTTTATTGACAAAATTAAAAAAAAAAAAAAAAAAAAAATTAAAATTAACAGAAAACGAAATTTTGGTATCTTTTGACGTTTCTTCATTATTTCCCAGCGTACCAGTTGATATTACAATTAATAACTTTTTGCAAAATCTTCTGACATTGAATAACTTTAATTCAGACAAAATTTCAGAATATATTAAACTAACTAATTTATGTATGAATCAAAACTTTTTTCAAATCAACAATAAATTCTTTAAACAAGTTCAGGGGACAAGTATGGGAAACAGTCTTTCACCTTTCATAGCTGATTTATTTATGAGTAAATTCGAAACAGACTTAAAAGCAGAACTACCCTACTTTCCTAGAATTTGGCTCCGGTATGTTGACGATATTTTTGCCATATTTGATACTTCAAAAGATAATTTAGATAACTTTGTTCAAAAATTAAATTCTAAATACCCTACAATTAAATTTACGTATGAAATAGAAGAAAATAACTCAATCCCATTTTTAGATATTTTAGTTATCAGAAACAATAATTTATTAGAGTTTGACATTTACAGAAAACCAACAAATACTAACAAATACATTTCATTTCATTCTAATTATTGCCTACAACATAAGCTAGCTTCATTCAATTTTCTAGTAAACAGACTACTTACAGTTCCACTTACAAGATCTAGATACCAAAAAGAATTAAATCTAATTAAAGAAATAGCCCAAAATAATGGATTTTCAGAAGAAATTATCATCAACTTAATTCGAAAACGTAAATTTAAATTAAAATTGAAAACAAAAACTACTTTAAGTCCACCAGATATTGACACTAAAAAATACTACGTTAAAATTCCTTTCAATAAATCGTTGTCCAAAAAACTTCAATCTAAATTAAATAGTACGAATTTAAAAATTTGCTATACTTCTCCAAATACTATTAGTAACTTGTTAGGCAATCCGAAAGATAAAGTAGATGTATATAATAAAGCAGGCATTTACGAAATTCAATGTCAATGCGGTTTGAAATATATTGGTCAAACAAAAAGATCCATTATTACCAGATTTAAAGAACATATAGCCCACTTCAAAAACAATAGAATTAGCAAATCTAGTGTAGCCCAACATATTTATGATACTTGCCACGGTTTAGATATCAAAAATTTAAAATTAATAAAACAAGTTACGAATTTTAATCAATTAGGTATTTTAGAAAGTCTTTATATTTTCAAAAATAAAGGCAATCTTATAAACGCAGATGACGGACCAATCCCACGATCTATTCTTTTTGACATACTACCCAATCAAAATTGACCACTGACTTTTAACCAACCCCACCCCCCTCCCATAGTTTTACTTATTTAATATTTTATTTTTATTTTTCCGACTCACCAGTGATCTCCGACAAGTGCTTAAGTGATTATGTACTTTGGATCACAGGTAAGATTTTTGTAGATTTTATTTGCTACTGAAGATGGAAGCTTAGCTTCCGAAATACGTATTTAGCTTTATTTTAATTTAAGTGTGGTTTTGGGATTTTTTATAATATTAATTTTATAATATTATTTTTATCTAGTTACTTATTTTGCTACCTAGTAACTTGTTTCTGTGCTTGTTTATTTACAGGATATGTCATTTGTACTATTTTTCCTGATGATGACCTACGTTGAGTTTGTCGAAAAGTCGATTATTAATAAATATTAAACAGAACTAGAATCTAAAGTCGTTTTATTTTACTATTATTTGAACCGTTTTTTGTAAGCTTATTATTACTGTAGATACAAATACAAAAAATAAATGATAAAATATGAAAAAATGCTTTGTTAAAAAATAGTGTTAAATAATGTAAAACCAAAAATATTTGAGGAAAATAATTATGTGCTTACTTGTGCATAAAATATTAATGTTTTTGTTTGTTTTTATTATAAATGTTTATTTCCAATACGATTTTTAATGTGCATAAATATTTTTATAAACAATGCGGAAAAATCATGTTAAAAATAAGTTCTATTAAAATTTGTTTAAGTCTATTTGATAATGTAATTTATATATAATGTTTATCCGGTTTTATTATTGTAAACCAGCTACCGTATATCCGGTTATATTATATAAATTTATCTGATTTGAAAATAAACAATATATTGACTAATATTTATAAATAAAATGTTGTTTTCATATAATTTTCAAATAATTTTCAAATATGATAGGTATATGTTTACATTGAACTTGTTATGGATATAAAATTGTAAGCAATGTCAAAATATTTAAATTTGATATTGATATTTGAGATGTAATCACAAAAAAAAAAACAAACGAGCGAGTTAGCGAACGAGGTTATATGAAGGATTTCAATATTATATTTTTAAATTTTTTGAAAATGTTACAGACACCGTACCTATCACTATACATACCACTTTTTCCTTGCAATCAAAGTGGTAAAAACAATAGCTGTATTTTTTTTACATATCATTTACTGAGATCTCATATCACTTTAGATAAACTCAATCTACTCAGATAATTCTTTATTCTTTTTATTTTAACTGAGCTACGACAAACTGAGTTGAATACTTTCCTCCTCTTACCATTTCTGCTGCATCCGTAAAATAATCTCAAAATGTAGTAAAATCAGTGGCGCAGCCAGGATTTTGTCTTGGGGGGGGGGGCTAAGGAATTTATCTTGGAGAAGCAAAAAAAAGCAAATACTAACCAGATTTCTACTTTATCTTACATGAATCGAATAATTAATAGTTTAAAATAATGAATGTTGGCTCAATATTTTGGGGTAAATAATTGTAGCGTTAAAAGTGACTGCTGAATATATGACTAAACGAATAAAAATTGTGCTAATTCTGCTAGCCTTGGGGGGGGGGGGCGGGCGTCGCCCCCCCTTGGTTGCGCCACTGAGTAAAATACTCAGATGATACTCAGTTTAGTAGTAGAGGTTAAGCTTGTGTTTTTATATTCTATTAGCAGGGGCGGATCCACAGGGGGCATGCCCCCTGCCCTTGGGCCTAAGAACATAATACGAAATACATACAAATATATTTTCAAAACAACAATTATTATTAACGCACCTTGCATACAGCTATGCATATAAGGTGGGATAATAATTTTTTATAGGCTTAAAACTTCTTAATATGTTAATAATTTTAATAATTTAATAATTTAATAATTTAATAATTTTAAAAATTGATTTTAAATTTAATGTAAAATTTATATCAAAGATATATTTCTTGATTCACAAATTTAAGGTTGATTAGAAAAACAAACGTCAAAAAAGGTGTCAAAGTATTTCGATCTTTGTCACTTATTCGTGTTCTCTTGCTAGAGTTTGAATATTTTGTTCTTTTATAAAGCAACTCAACTCTCTTTACTTTGTTTCACCTCACTTCACTTTCAAATTGGGAAGAGTCAATTTTTGATATAAAGAATACAGCGAATATTGTTAGAAAAAACGAGGCAACCCCTTTTAGTTAGCTAACGAGATAAAAGTTCAATTTATAGAATGTTCTGGCTGATATGCCGTGGTCGATCTATACTCATCGCCTGCGACGATGATAGATCGACCATGGCATACCAGCCCAGAAAATTCTATAAATTCAATGGATATGTAATGGATAAAAGTTACTTATTATCTCGCATAACTTTGTGAAAAATAATAGGAGTAATAAATAACAATTAACAAAAGTTAAAACTATGTATAGTAAATTTCAATTTCATTTCTACATACTGACTTCATTAACTTTGATCATAAACAATAAGAAATAGAAATGATACAAATAAAAATAACTTTCATTTTATCTGTTTGAATGTAACATTGTCTGTTCGTATTACTATATGCGGTTAGTTCTGAGAAAAGATCGCCGTGGGTATATAATCAAAGTGTATTTTTTCGGGGCGTAGTATGCTTGTCGTTTACGATGTTGACTTCCAACTTCGAGAGTTTAAACTCGTATCGGCTGATGGCTGAAGAGTTCAAGTTTGTACAGTTCTCATTTTGGCCGAAAAGTATGTCAGGTCATTGAGAACGAAATTGTATCTTGTACTATAGGCAATATGATGGACAGTTAACTTATGCACTACGAAAACCTATTATTGGCCTGGCGCAATGTAATAATATTAACACATAAGTGTCGCCGGGACAGACAGCGGTCACCGCACTGTAAAAATACAGGTATCCCTTGATTAACGCGAGTAATTAATCCCTCAATGTCAACGCGAAAATCAAAATCGCAATAATCAAATATACATATAAAGTAATGATATAAATTCTAATTGATCCCCAGCATTATGTAATTTTTTTTAATCTAAATTATACCTAATATAAGGACTGTGAATGATCATAAAAAAACAGAAAAAACTTTCAGTGTTTATTTAATATTTATTTTCTAGAATTGTTTGAAGAATTTTTGGTTTTTTCTCTTCATAAATTTCGTGAGTATTAACAAAGCAGAGCCTGACGCGATAATTAAATCTTATACCGCGCATTTTAAGGGATGTCACAATTTATTTTCTCACGATAATCAAAATCGCGTTAATTAAAACCGCGTTAATCAAGGGATACCTATATCACTCAATCTGTTAAAGAAATGCATCGAAATGTAACCGATAAAAATATTAGTTATCGGTTAACCAGTATCGACTATCGAGAACTATATTTTAATATCGGTTTTCGTTCTTTAATCGGTTTTTTATATTATATACTGGTTTTAACCCGTTAATTTTGTAAAATAAGACTGTGTAAATAATGTATATATGTATTTGTTTATCAAACTGTAAGTTTTTTTTTTTAATATTTATTATGTGACCAAATAGTAGAATTATTAACAATTATCATTATTTGTTTTTAGAAAATTAAAATTGAAATATAAGATATAAAATAATCTTTTCTTAATTTAGAAATAAAAAATCTACAATTTTTCAATGTGAATGTGTGTAGGCGCCAACAAACTTTAAAATTTATATTTCGGTTATTATTTTTTACAATTAATATTATTTTCTATAATATTATTATATATACATACACAATCACGCCATGTACTCAAAAGGATGTGGTACAAACTCTTTTCATCATCCCGAAATCAGTTTCCTCCAAACATTCCTATCCGAACAAGCAACTATATTATATATGTATTATTAATATAATTTCTTAATATTACAATTAATGTTTGCAAAATATTTACAAACTTATCGGTTGACCGGTTTAATTAACTTTTTTTTAGACCGATTTCATGCCCTACCTAAAAACAAAAAAATCATTTTAAATAAATATTGTATTTTACAACTGACCAGATAATATTAGAGCTATTACTAAGTTGAATAATTTTCGGATAATATTTTTGTGCAATAATATTGTAGTATATTTTGTATTTTTTCTTTTGGTTTATTATTGTATGTATAATATGTAGCCATTATGAGCTATTTAATAAAGATTATTATTATTAATTGTCTTGTAAAGAAATCTTGATCTTGAAAAATAAAGTGTTGCTTTTTTTTTAAATAATAATTTTGTTTTAATCTACAATTATTATAGATATATTTTTTAATTTTAATTTCTTATTTTTGTTTGTTTCAGATTTAACTTTGGAATATGTTCAATTTTAACTGTTTTACAATATGTACACTAAGCTTATCTTCTTTATTTCTAAGTATTCAAAGTAAGTATTCTTTCTAATTAAATTTAAAAATTATTCTATTTATAATAATGATTTTCCAATATATGTAAAGTTTTTCTAATGAATGTAAATTTATTTTCAAATAGCCTGAAATTTAATGTTTTATAATAATAAATGTCTAAGTGTAGTTGATTTATGATGAGGAAAAGTGTAAGGGTTTATTAAAACCAATAAAAGCCAAAACCGTACACTATTCGGAAAATATATGTAATAGATCAGTTTATTATCAGATCGAATCGGGAGACTACACGAAAACAAAATGAATGTGTACTTAGTACAAAATAAAATCAGATAATAATTTAAAATGAAAATAAATTACTCACACTGAAAAACTATATAAAATAGCGAAACTACATTAGTTGTTAATAATTGATTGATGATTGTTGTTTAAATTTATAGTAATTTTGAAATAACTTATGTTGGAGACAGTATTTCCAATTTTATTTTTAGAAAGTGGCTATTTATACATACGGTATGTATACGCAATTGGCTATTTATACATACAGTAATTTTAGGTAATTGGCTATTTTTAGGGTAGGTTAGGTTAGTAGGTTAGTTTAGGTTTTTTTTTTAGTATGTATAAATAGCCAATTGCGTATACATACCGTATGTATAAATAGCCTCATCCTTATTTTTAAGATAAGTTAAAAATCATTTGTGATTCACTGCAAATGTATACTCAAAATAAATAACAACGTTTTATTAACTAATTTTAAAATTATTGCAAGGATGAATTTATTCCAACATTTGGAAATATTGGGTCTTAATGAACAAATTTTTAATTAATTTAACTTTACGATTTACTCGCATTTTTATGATATGTAAAACAGGGGCGGATCCAGACTTCGAATTAGGGGGGGGGGGTCATGGAGCAAAATTTTTATTGGGGGGGGGGGGTATTTCCCATTTTCTGATCATAAAAAAAAAATTTATTTACTTACATTATGTTCCTGCTTTAAATAATTCTTATAATCACATTACATCTTATTAAATCATCTTTGGAATCACATTAACTCACATTAATCACATTTAATAACATTAAAGCGTCGTTTCCTGGTTGAGGGTTATGTTTACATACAATTGTCAAACATTTAAATTCCATCATAAAATGCATACTCACCATAGTTTCTATTTTGGGAGATTTTTACGAAAACTTTCAGCTTTAACAACTAAATGTCGCTGCACTGCAATACAAGAATTTATGAAATCACTGAACACTGAATGATCTTTGAACCGCAGTGCCAACGGAATTGGCTGAAGGTAGATTCATAATCATAAAGGCGGTATGATACCGCGGATGATGATACCGTGTTTTTCATCGACGTAACTTGAAATTTTGCTTCCAAATTAACTAACGACTCGTTAGTAACGAGTAACGAGATGTTTTAGGTGTAGGAGAATATGTTGCTTTAAGCAAAATATGTGCAAGAAGTTCTAATCGATTATTATCATCGAAATTGAACTTTGAAAAATTTCGACACTAACTCCATTGCAACAGACTTGAGGCATCACCTTAACTATTAGTGCCAAAATTAAATGAAAGCAAATGCCTGGGGGGGTCATGACCCCCATGACCCCTCCCCTGGATCCGCGCCTGATGTAAAATGAGGTTTCCAATTAAATTCCTGAGAACGAAAAATCGTGAAAAGATAATTTGTAATTTCATAAAGTCGCAGATTTAACAATATTTCAATTTAACTTATGTGATTTTTATATTTCATAATTTAAGTTTTCTGAGTTTTTTTTTTTTTGGATTGATCTGAATTTTAATGTAAATTTAAAAATAAAATAATAAGAATTAAACAATTTATAATTTCATAAATTTGTCGCAGATATACCAATATTTCAAATTTAACTTAAGTTATTTTTATATTTCATAATTTAAGTTTTCTAAGTCTTTTTTTGGATTGATCTGAATTTTAATAAAAATTTAAAAATAAAATAATAAGAATTAAACAAATAATATTAAATGTAATGAGTGATAGGAATATTAATGAATTGCAGCAATACCAATAAATCACAATGAAAATCACGTGGATCAGTGGAACTTTAAACAACGACCAGACAGTACACCATTAGTGAATAGTTCCAGAAATCATACTTTACCTCCAACATGGAATGAGACGGTTAGTCTAGGAGGTAGTACCATAGTACCTGAACTTAAACACATTTTTATTTTTCATTTACCAAAATTTGAATTATTCTGTAACTACATAATTTATGATATAGATTCTAAATATTGTATAATTTTCTAGAGTCGATTACTATGGGACAAAGAACAAGACAAGAATACTCATCTGCCTCAGTTCGTTGATAAAGCTCTAAAATTGTTAAATTTGAAGCAAGTTGCTTTTGAAGTTGAAACTTCCATTATGTCAAGAGTATCGTGTACTGCATGCAAAGCAGGTAAATTTATGTCATATTTTATTATATATTTCTCTAGATATTTCTAGTGATCAGCGTACCTAATTAAAATTAATTTCTCTTCGAATGAGAAGACTACCTTTATGTGTACATGTAGTGAATGTATAGGTATGCAACAGTTCTATTTTATTTTATCTAGAATGAGAAATGTCAGCTATAATAAAATATCAAAAATATATAAAAACAGTAATAACATATGAATAACATCATATAAAAAAAAACAAAAACAGAATTTGAAATATATGGCAAACAGAGCTTGAAACAAAAAGTGCAAAAATACTTTCAAAGTATGGGCCATAATTTTTATTTTCAATAATATAAATGTGTACTTATGAATTTGATTAGCTACACAGAAAAAAATCTGATAAAACAAATACTTGGAAGTGTATTTAAAAAATACTTACCATTTTTATTTTATTTTAATAAATTTATTTATTATTACAAAAAAAAGAAGATGAAATACGATATTTGACAATATATCTTGCAATTGCAATTTACACTAATCAAAAGTTTTAAATACTCATAGAAAGTAAAAATAACATTAATTTTTTTGAAACGAATAAGAGAATAATAAGTCATTATTCATTTTAAGGATTTGGCTGAATCTGAAGAGTAACTGAGAAGGATGATTGATAGAATTAATGTTGTTGGTAAAGATATGAATCTTGTGTTGCATGTTGATAAGTGCAAAGTTTTAATTTTTGAGGAGGGTAACTTGATAACTGAATGTAATTGATGGTGTACGTTTAGAGCAGGTAAATGAATTTGTGTATTTGGGTAGTTTATTATATAAGGATGGCCGTTTTGATTGTGAAATTGAAAGATGAATTAATGCTGGTTGTAAGGTTTTGGGTGTTTTGGATACTTGCGCTAGGAAGGTAAATGTTTCCAAAGAAGCCCCCCCGTTTGATTATATACAGTACAATGAAAAAAATTTTGTAGCAAAAGTTAGTGTTAGTCATTTAAGATAATTTGGACATCTTGAGCGAATGCCTAATGAACGTTTGGTTAAAAAAAATATATGAATGATTTTGAAGCTATACGTTTGCGTCGACGTCCGCTGAGTAGTTGGAGTAGTATGATTGAAAGTGTTTTGGGTGAGCGGAAGTTTCGAAGTAGAAGGAATAAAAGAGCATGTATGAGAGAAATTATGAATGTGGATGAAGCTAAATTTGCTTGTCTGGATAGGGATGTTTGGAGGAAACTGATTTTGGGATAGTGGAAAGAGTTTATGCCACACTCTTTTGGGTATATGGCGTGATTGTGTATGTATGTACGTAAGTATTTGCTTTAGTTCATTACAAATGTTCATTTATATGACCATATTGTTCAAAAAGATATATAAATAAGTAAATAAGCTGTTATAAAATTTCAATTAACAAAAATATAAAATAAGAAATTATTTATTTACATTACAATTATAATTATTTATATTTGTTTAAAATGAAAAACCTCAGAAATATGTAACAAATTGTTCAATATAATGTTTCAAGGTATAAATAATAAAACATTTATGTCCGGTTTCATAAACGATTTAACACTCTCTTAAAAAGTAACGCTTTGCTAAAACCGATTTAAATAGGTTTTTAACATTGTTATTTTTTTTAACATTCTTGTTAAAATTTAATATTCCATTATGAAACCGAACATTAGTGATATATAAATAAAAAATATGTCTAACTCGATTAGCTTTAGCTATTCAAAAATAATTTATTGTATTTTAATATATTTTTTTAGGTGCTGGTTTATTACAACATTATATCAGAACGGGCAAATCGGAAAAAGAAATCAAACAAACAATATTGCAATTCTGTATCTCGTTACAAATCCAAACAACGCGAGTTTGTGAAGGTGTCACGGAATTATTTGCGAGTGAAGTTATTTACGTGTTGAGTAAGATTAAATTAAATCCGGAAGAAGTTTGTAGTTTCGTTATAGGCGACGCATGCGGGGATGTCTATAATCCGTATCACGAATGGGAAGTTATGTTCCCTCCTGTTCCGAAACCGGCGCTTCAACCAATGGAAGTAGCTAAGGTAAGTTTAATGATGTACCTAGGGTGCGTTCCAAAATAATATCTTAAGAGTACAAAAGAAATTATTGGATGATGATCATAATCTACACGTTATAATATCTTTACTTTCCAATAATATTTCTTTTTCATTTTTTAAATTTTATAGTAAATTAAAATCGTTTAAATTTATTTCTGTCAAAAATATGTCCATTTTTATATGTTTTATAATAAAGTTCTTAGTACAATTATTATTCACTTGACTATCTCACTCATACAGTTTATAACAAAACTAATTAGGTTACAAATATAAAATTTGGCGCCGGAATATTATCGTATTCTGCTATTTTATAAGGTAGAAAGAGTATGCTCCTAGAGTTTACACTCAGAATATTGGAACGAATTAGAGTTTATACTGGAGTACTACTCAAAATATTTGGAACGAAGAGTTATACTCTGTTACCCTAGAGTATGGTTTTGGAACGCTGAGTTATTTGCTCGGTTTTAAATCAAAATAATAAAATATAGTTTAAGAGTTTTGTTGCTAACAAAATTTAAGGTTTCATTTAAATTTCGGGGTTATTTTATTTTGGTTCGAATGGGTGTTTTTTGTTGGATTCGGTACATTTTCTTTTGTATTTAATTCTGAAATATCATCACATATTAATATTATTACTATTTTGTTTACTATTAATCATCTCATATAATAAATTTTATTTTAGCGTCTTACCATATTGTGAAAAGCAAAATATCAATTACAGTTTTTTCTCGATACAAAGTCTTGGTTATTTATTAAATGTTAATTTATCAAATTTCAAAATAAATAGACTGGTATCATGAGCTCGGTTTTAACTAATACCGGTTTTAAAATAAAGTAACTGTCATAAGAACAGGACTAAACACATGAACTAAAATAGTCTAAAACTAAGCTTGTGGTACGAGGCCAAAATCGTAAATAAATTGACAAAAACTAATGACTAACAAAACTTAATTTATTTGATTTTAAAGACAATAATGAGTAAAACATAGGATATTTTATTAAATATGCAATAAATAATTATATTCAATATTAAAAGCACTGATTGAAAAAAAACATTTAAATTTTTAACTCTATTTTTAGTATTTTGTCTAATTTAACATAGAATCTTTTCAATAATAAAAGTACAAACGTAACTGTATATCTATTTTTTTTTTAATTTTAGGCAGGAGCTCCAACCTTTAAAGTATTGCATCTTTCTGATACACATTATGATCCATATTATAGCGAAGGAAGTAATGCAGATTGTTCTGAACCATTATGTTGTCGTCTCACGAATGGTCCCGCTAAAACTAAAGAACAAGCTGCCGGAAAGTAAGTTTTTATTTAATATAAATTATTATTATTAAATGAATATAATAAATTTGAAATGAATTTCTTAAATCACTGGGTACATTGAGTACTTTTTATAATTTGTTATTGATTATAGAAGCATAACTTTTGAAATACGTATTCAGCGTTATTATTTTAATTCAGGTTGGTGGTTTATGGAATTTATTCAAAATTTATTATATTTGTAAGTATTTACTTTTTATTATATTCTTAATTATACATGGCGTATTATATATTAGGTTATAGTATTTTGTTTTTGCTTAATTTATCTTGATGAAATAAAATAAAATAAATAAATGGCGATTTAAGCAAAAACAAAATACTATAACATAAGTATTTACTTATTTTAAATTTGAACTAAAAATCAAATAATTTTGCAGATGGGGCGATTATAGGAAATGTGATACACCAAAAATAACTGTTGATCATATGTTAAAACATATTGCAGAAACGCATACGGTAAGAATTTATGAATTTTTAATTTATTTCTACATAATTATATATTCATTAGTTACGTTACGTCACGTCAGATAGTATAATGAGTTAAATATTATTTATAAATTTTTATTACTTTCTTTACGTGATACAGAGTGTTTGTTCAGATAGATACTACAGATTAGAGGTTCTTAAATTGCGGGTCGCAGAAAATTGGCTTATTTTATTTGCAGAATATATGAAATATTTTTCCTCGAGTAAAGTTTTGATAATTGTTATACAATCAGCAGATATTTTTATTCAATAATGAAATAAATTGATAACCATTTTATTATACTAATTAAAAAAAAATGTATAAATTTTTATTTTGACATTAATTTATTCTATGCAATATCGGTTTACATACTTGGGAAAACAATTAAGCGACAGTTAAAAATAAAACTTGTAACAAATGAAAGTTAATATGAAATTTTATTTACAAGTTTTATTTAATTAGTATTGTGTTTAAATGTATGTTATGAATAATAATATATTAAAATATAACTATAGAAAGTATTTTGTTTATTTTTGGTTGTCTACTATAATAAGTCTGACCGAACATGCTGTATAAATATTTGATTGAACTTTCATTTATAGCATCTTGAGAATCTTGAGAATAGGATTTTTTGGTTAAATTAAACAAATTTTTTATTTAGTTTTAAAGAAATCCATAAATCATTAGATTTAAGTGAGAAATTAAATTTTGTAATTTTTTAAATAATATAAATAATAACAATATTAACTATTTAGGATATTGACTACATAATTTGGACCGGTGATTTACCGCCCCACGATGTATGGAATCAAACTCGCGAAGAAAATTTGAAAGTTTTAAAAGACACCGTACAACAGATGCTATCAATGTTTCCGGGCACGCCAATCTTTCCCGCATTAGGAAACCATGAATCATCACCTGTAAACAGGTAAATTGCATGCCTATGCCTGTAATGTCACATTGTAAAACTTAAGTAATTAATTATTGTAAATTTAATTATGGTTATAAGTTAATACTTTTTGACCATGTATAAAACAATTACTAAAAACAGAGTTTTAAATCAACTTTAATGATTCTTTTTTTGTTTGTTTAGTTTTCCACCGCCATTTGTAGACACTACGGAAAATTCAATATCATGGCTTTACAACGAATTGGACACGGAATGGCGGAAATGGTTGCCAACTTCCGTTAGTAATACAGTGAGAAGA
This sequence comes from Clivina fossor, assembly GCA_963966155.1. Taxonomy (NCBI): domain Eukaryota; kingdom Metazoa; phylum Arthropoda; class Insecta; order Coleoptera; family Carabidae; genus Clivina; species Clivina fossor. The sequence continues at coordinate 17,759,974 of OZ014553.1, read as the reverse complement.
GGCGCTTTTTATAGTGTTTTAGTCAGGCCCGGCTTCAGATTGATTTCGTTGAATATGAATTATTGTAATAATAAAAACTGGTTAGTTATTCTTATACGAATTATAAAAAAAAAAATTGTTAAAAATGAATTTTGATTTTAGGTGGTTATTAATAAATAGTACAGATCCTGCAACAGAGTTACAATGGTTTATTTATGAATTACAATCGGCTGAATTTAATGGAGAAAAGGTTCATATTATTGGTAAGTAGGATTCTATTTTGTAATGCAATAAAAGCTGTTTTATCCGGTATTAACCGTTTGAGTATCAAGAAACAATTTTGCGCTTCTTCTGTTTCGCTCGTAAAGTGCTAGCGCTCTAGGTAGGTGTACATCTTTTTATTCTTATAAACAACGATTACTATAATAATATAATGAACTAAATAATGTAGAGAGGAATGTTGGAGAGGAAATAAGACAAGCGCAAAAGCGCTGCTTGGTACTTTTGAACGAGGGAAACAGCAAAGACCCGTGGCACTCAAACGGTTAAGCAGCATTAAAATAATTTAATTCCAAAAAAATACCATGATACATAATAGAACAAACCAGTATTAATTTATTTTTTGAAGTTAGCGAATATAAAATAAACTGTATTTATTATATAATTTTAGTTTGTTAACTCTGCTTGTACTTCAAAATGTGTTTTGGTAACACCAGAGGAATACGAAAAAGGAGTACTGCTTACATAAAAGCAATATTAGGTACTTTAGAAACAAATAACCTAATAGAAATATATAACCTTTTATCATATTTCTTTGGTGTTATCACAACCAAGTTTTCATTTTGGAAGAATAAAAGTTCTATGAATTAAATTTTAATTTTATTAAATATAAAATATAAATATAAATATATTTGTGTTCAACTGTGCTTTTTATTCAACTCAAATATGTATGATCTTTTATTTGGGAAAATTTTGTTATTTGGAATTGTATTATTTCGGTTTTTTACGTACCAGATAAAAAGCTTTTACTGTGTTAAGAATGTTCAATGATTCAATTTTATTTGTTTTTTATTTTTTAAATAAGGCCATATACCACCTGGACATTCCGATTGTTTGAAAGTATGGTCTAGAAATTACTACGCGATTATAAATCGTTATGAATCAACAATAACGGGTCAATTCTTTGGTCATACGCATTACGATGAATTTGAAGTTTTCTATGATAATCAAGATTTAGGTAGAGCAATAAGTATAGCATACGTTGGTCCTAGTGTAACACCATATTATGACTTAAATCCTGGCTATCGAATTTATTACGTTGACGGCGATCATCCACAGTCAACTAGAGTAAGTAGTATTCGTTTTAATTGATTATTTAAATTAATCGTTGTATCAATTGTAAAAATATGCAATTATGACGATTATGAGTAACAACAGTTTTATTAACATAATTACAGCGAGTTAGATTAAAATATTATTAGTATTCATTTTAACACGTTTTTATTAACTTGCTTTCCTTTTTGCAATCGATTTTAAACTAACTTCCCGGTAAGCTAGAGACTTGAAACTTTAAACGTAGATCAGATATAGATGAAAATGCAATATTAACATACATACACAACAAAAGGATGTGATACAAACTCTTTCTGTTATTCTGCAAATGAGCTAGAGACTTGAAACTTTAAACATAACTCAGAACTGGATGACAATGCAATATAAACATATATACACAACCATACCATGTACTCAAAAGAGTGTGGCACAAACCTTTTCCACTATCCCGCAAATGAGCTAGCGACTTGAATCTTTGAACCTAGCTCAGAACTGGATGACAACGCAATATTAACATACATACATAACAAAAAAGAGTGTGGCAGAAACTCTTTCCACTATCCCGCAATTAGTTTTCTCCAAACATTCCTATCCAGACAAACAACAAAAACTACAGGAAACCACTACAGAAAATACAGAACACACATACACACACAAGACTGAAAAGCAGAAAATAATTTTTCTCTTATAAAAATGTGGGGCGCATGCAATAGATAATAGGTGAAATTATTTTAGACTTTTTAGTCCGTTCTAAAAACGTGGTATATTAAAAATATTTTTTTATTTAAATAATTATTTTAAAATTTATCTTGTAAGAAAATTAAGAATAGTTATATTTTTCTAGGCTGTGATAGATCATGAAACTTGGACAATGAATTTACGTGAAGCAAATTTATATGGTTACCCAATTTGGTTTAAATTATATAGTGCAAGACAAAGTTATCAAATGGATAGTTTGCGGCCGCATGATTGGGATGAACTTGTTACGAAAATGACGAATGATCCACAAGTTTTCGATACGTTCTATAAGTAAGTTATCATTTAGAAATCTTTGGACCAGTTGCATACAATCTTGTTAACTTATTCAATGGGTTAACTAAGTAATCAGATTGTCAACTGTCTTTAAAGCGCGTCATACATTTGTCAGTTGGTAAGTTAACAAGAGAGTTAATCTATAAAACGTTTAACAATGTTTTTTAACAAAAGCCTTTAAATTGACATTTTGTTATATTTTAAATTAAAATTCGATGTTTCGATATATTACACTTATATCACCATCAGGAAAATAAATATAAATAATAAACAAACAAAACATAGAAACAAGTTACTAGGTAACAAAATACAATTAACTAGATAACAAAAAAATATATAATTTATTAAATCAGATTATAATGAAATTTAGCAAAATAGTAAAAGAAATATTTCATTTATAAATTGATATTATTTAAAAAAATGAATTGAAACCGGTTTTGAACTAGTTTGAAACTATTTGATTAATACTCAATTTTGTTTTCTTTTTTTTTTGTGAAGTAAACTTTGTTCCAACCTACCATCGAATCAGTTCGGAATCAATTCAAAACTGTTAGAAGCATGCGCATTGTGGGTTTAGCTTGTAATATACCATACTGCGCATGCTTAATACAGTTTCGAATTAGGTTCTAATTTTTACTTGGAATCAATCTCAAATTTATTTTGTCAAAATTTTAGATATTATTACAAGGCCAGTCCGGTGCGACCAAACTGTGACACAGCGTGTAAAAAACGCATTTTATGCGATCTACATTCGGGTAGGTCGCATGATCGGAAAAATCTATGCGAAGATATCGAAATGCGAATTGATGCTACGGCGAATACAACATGGAAACAATGGTTCTATAATACCATTTCCGTATCGTAAGTAATTTGCTTCTTTTCTTACTAATCGTTTTATTAATTTATAACATATTTAATTCGATATTTTTTTTCTTTAAATAAATAAATAAAAATATAGTATTAAAAATAAAACTAAGGTTACTTCAATTTAAAATGATTTTTAAATTAATAAAAGAAATCATAGTTTGAAATAAAGTTACTATATCGTTTTTATCATAAAACTAGTTTAAAAAGTATTAGGTTATCTATTTACAGGTAAAATTTAATATATTTATTTTGAATATGCATTAGATTCAATTCAAAAAATAAAATGGAATTAATTAAATAAAATTAAAGGATACTGTAAATATTTTTATAATATTTTATAATATTTTTATAATAATGTTATCATATAATACTATATAGGAAAAAACATTGTTAATAGTAATCATAACTTCGGTTTATTTTATCTTTTCTACATGCATTTGTTTTTTGTTTGTATTTTTAAGTTCAAGGGGTTTCGGAACTTTTTTTCGTAAGTTAATAGCTTGCAGGTTTGTTCGGGAGTAGCTTTTTTAAATTCATAAATATATTATTATGCATATATGTAGAATAATAACATATATATTATTAAATGTTGTGTTTAATTTTAGATTTTTTAGTTTATTGCATAATTTATTTTTACGTATCTCTAGTCTTTCTTCGGATATTATTACCAATCGGTTACTATAATCAAAAAACTCGAGTTTTGATATGATTACATTAAGCGGCGTGCACTGTATATTTAAATTTATAATTTTAATGAAAGTACAGATTTATTATAAATTGTTCAGTTTGTATTTATTTAATTTAAATGTATATTCTAATTAATTTTAATTGCACATAATAATGGAGATGTTTTATTTATTTACATTTATTTAAATTGTTCTGTTTTTTAATGGGTTTTATTGATTAAATATAAAAACGTCTTCATTGCGAATATAGGAGTTGCACCATTTAATTTTTTTTTCTCGATCATAAATAATAACAAAAATAAATTATTTACAATTAGAAATGGGACAAATACAACAATTAATTGTGATAATGATACAATGGAATGCAACAATTCTACGACAATCGATGATTTAATAAACGAAATTGAGGAAAGTGATAAAATGCAAATCGACGAAATTGAAAACAACACTATGTCGGCGGCTTCAACGTTATTTTTATCTAAATCAAATATTCCTATTCAAATTTGGTGGGGCTTACTTATTGGTGAAGTTGTCAAAATAATGATTTTGCAAATGAAAGATTATTTTACTTAATTTTTTTAATGGGTGGTGACAATAATAATTTATTATACTTGTATAATATATTGTAAATACTTCAATAAAATCTAAGATAAATGAATTAATATTATTTCTTAATAAGTCTGTAAATAGACAACTATTTTATTAATTTTAAAATTTGTGCTACGATTTTGTGCATTTTCTGTAAAGTTATAGAAATATAACTCAGTCAAATGATGAATTTTTATCTATCTTATAGATCTTTAAATTTATAGAAAATATTCAATATCTTAGCATTAATTTTAATTTAATAATATTAAAAAATATTAGTTTATATAGGTGAAACCTTATTAAATATAAAATTTTACAAGTATAGTAAAATACTTGGGTAAATTTTTTGATTTTTTTATAATTTATGATACAATTCTAAAAGCATTTTTAAGATCTATAGCACCATGTTTATTTTGTTTTTCTGTAGCAGTTTTCAAATTTTATAATAAAATATCCTTTTGGTTAAAATAGAAAACCATATTTTTTAAACATTTACTGATATTTGTAATTATATTAGTAATATTGGATATTTAAATACATTTAGTAAAATATATATTCCATAAACAAATCAATATATTTTTTAATTCTTTTCAAAAACATGAGGTCCGTATTCTCATCTCATTTACTGAATATTATTTATTAAGCATTTTAAAATACTTTATTTCAATTTTATAATATAAAATATAATGAAGGTTATTAAAAATAGAAAAACTATTTATATTTGATGAAAGGCAGAAGCAAAAAATTATTTTCAAATCAATAATAAAAGCACTTTTTCACAAAAAAGTGAGGTGAGAATCTGGATCATTAGATTTTACCAATATGGACAGAATTGTATGATTGTGTTTTTTGTATAAATTATGTTTTACTTCTCTTTACAAAAATAACTAAAAATTGGTGAAGATTATTTTTCTAACTAATTTCTTTGGCAAACATCTAATTAATTTCGATTTTATTTAATTCTATTTTCTTAATTTAATTACAGTAACGATCCAGTTATAGATTACAATTTAATAGATACATTTCTAACGACTTACGAAAAGTTTTATGTTGATCAAAACGATGATAATAAAAGTGAAATTAAAATAACGAAAAAAATTCCAGCAAATAGTAAAGATCATTTTAGTGACAAGAAAAAAAAGTCTCATTTCAATAAAATCGATAATAATTTAATTTAAAAATAAGTTCAGGTATCGTTTGTTTTATCGGGATTATGAAGCACCATTTTTTTTAAAAGTAGATTAATTTTTACGTCACATTTTTTATATTTTATGATTTGTTTTATTGGGTTTAAGTAGATTTTAGTTATTTTTGGGGATATTTATTTTTTAAATATTGTAGTATTGAAATAAGTTTTTAATTCTTATGGTGCAAATATTTAGAAATAATAATTTTAAAAATATGTCATAACTAACAATTGATCTATGTTTATTTTCATTTGTGTTTGTCTTTTTCTCTCTTTCAGGGTACCATTCTAATCTATCTCTTTCTTCATTGTGCTTTATATTTACTTAACGCTTATTTTGATAAGCTTTTGTTCTGTCTTCTATTTTCTGTATAATATTTATTATTATTTTACATTAATTATTAGTAATAATATAAATAGCTTCATTTTCTAAACACTGTTTGGGAAGAAAAAATGAAATTCTATGCAATGTTTATTATGTAACAAACCAAACAGAAATACAATACTAACGTTCTATAATTTTTATTCCAATAGTTTCATTTTAACTTAACAGAAAATGTTTAGAACATGGGGTGCATTCTCATTTGTACAAAATAAATGTTTAAAAAATAAATGAAATAGTTATATTTTAAACTTCATTTAAACTTTTCAAAATAAGATTGTAATCAAATTAAGAGATATACGTATAAGTGTACAAATGTGTTTGAAATCTTAGTGTGTATATATTTTTATTTACTTAATATACTTATTGAAACAATATATGAAATATTTTATGTATGATTGAAATAAAATTTTTGTATGTTTTTCATATTATAATAAAGATAGTTCCTATATTTGTTTCAATAAATAAAATTGTACATATATATTAAAAATATTAATAACAAATAATATGTTTAATCTCTCTCTTATAGTATGATTTAATAGCTGCTAATGGTGATAGTCCATTTTCATACTATACACAGGTTATGGTAAGTTTAAAAACAAAAACAATATATACTTTTTTATTCCTCTACAATTTACAAATTACTTATAATCTTTTGCACAAATTGTTTATATTTATTTTACAAGCACAATATTTTTATAAGTTAATTTATTAATACATTTTTTTCTAGTGCTACAAAATTGATATTTAATATGTTATTTCATATTTTTTTTAATTCAACAATATTAATCAAAGAATAGTAGAATGTATTATTTGTATAGCTATTTTAATGTTTATAATATTTGAATTAAAAAATTATAACTTTTATTCAAAATGTAATTTAGTAGTACTGAAGAAAAATAAGAAAAATGTAAATAAAAAATTACTTTACTTACCCTTGAGGTGTCGGAATTTCTTATTTAATTTTATAAAATAATATAATATTTTGGAATTATTACAATTACAGTAAAACTTTGAATTATTTTCCATATAAAAATTACTATTTTGTTGTTATTTATATTATTTCTTGGAACTTGGAACTATATTTTTGCACATTCATAATTTTTAGTTTCAATATTTCGGAGTTTTTCTATATTTTATGATTTGTTTATATACATTTGTTTGATTTAATTTATTTGTATGATTATTAATTTGAAATATCGTCATTTAATTAAATGAAAAGGTACATTTTTTCCTACAGACAGATTTTTGTTGTTGTTAATAAATAAAATAATAGAAATGCAAATATAATCTATTATAAATATAAGATTTTTTTCATTTACTAATACATTTTTGAATTAATTTTTTTTTCAGAATGTCAATGTTAATGTCACTTCCACGATTAACGATTCAACTACCAAAATATGTTCTCGGACTTGGATGATTTAGCCAACAAATTTCTAATTAAAAAAATTAAATTAACACATTTTGTAAATCGAATTTGTACATGATTTCATAAGTATATTATTTATTTGTAAAATAAAAAAAAATAATTTATTCTTGGTCTCTATATTTTTTTATATGAAAGTTTTTATTAATGTAGGATAATTTTTATTGATAAGCATGATATTCTTATGAAATTATATATAGTTGTTATTTTTTTAGAAAGAGTAATTTATGTGAGAATGTTAATATAATGAAAATTTTGTAATTTTTGTTTTTAGAATATAACAAATAATGAATTATTGTATGTACCTACATGATATATATATATATATTTTTGAGCTTTAATAATAATACAACGATACTGAAACTAAAATAAAATATTATGAAACTGAAAATTGTTTACTGTGTACTAGCGAAAGTTTTCAGCGTTGCCTAGATGTTGTAACTTTGATTCTAATAACAGAATATTTTAATACACTGTTAAATCTTGACACATTAGTTTTATTGATTTTTTTTTTAGAAAATTTTAAGACACACAGTAAAACTTGTCACTCAACATATTCTACATATAACATTTTATAATATTACTATTTATTTTTTAGTCAATTACCATTACTTATAGCAAGATTAGTGTTAATTACCAACTTATCAAAAAACAACACAAACACACGGTCAGTTGTTAGTTTTATTGCAGTCAAATTTTTTTTATTGTGTTTTCACAAGTTAATAGCACTGTTTACTGCTGCGTCAATGTTTGTTATTTTATTCACTTTGCAGTTACATGTTATTGTAAACGGCAAGTCACTGCAACATTTACGCCGGCTTTTTGCAGTAGAAACACAAGAGAGTCAATTGAACAAACCTAATAAATAGATAAATATAGTTTACAACCAATCGCATTATGACTAAAACATAAAACTGATTTCAAGATAAGTAGGAAAGTGTAAATTAAACTTTAGTTGTTTTATTCCACTATACGAAACATTATCAGTTTTATTTTTTGAACGATATACAATATAATATTGTTACAAAATCGTATAATTTCCCTATTTCACAAACTGGATAGTTATACATATGTATGCATATATTTTTATTTTTTAATAAAATATATCTAAACAGATATATATTGTTCTATTTCATTTTTCTATATTATTTTGCTATTTAGATGTTGCATTATACTTTTCTTGATTTATTTGGACTAAATTCATTAAATAATGAAAAATTCCTCATTTATTGTATTAAAACATATTATGACACTTGCCATTTATGTTTGCTGATTTTTTTACATAATTTATTTGATTTAATCTTAAATTGAAACAACACTGTTGTTGATATTCAAAGTATTTAAAATTTTAACGCACACACAAAAACTTATCGCTCATATTATTTATCAATTGCCATGAAAATCAATTTGATATAACATTTCCATTGTGATCATTGTTAAATTTTATTGACTTTACTCATAAGCAAAGTTTATCGTCAATTAAATAAAAAAATAATAAAAGTAAATAATTTTTGTGAACATATTTTATTTAAATATCAATATGAATCGAAATAAAAAATAAAAATTTTTCAAAATATTTTACCGGGATTCGAACCTAGTCACGATTTCTCTAAATTTATAAATTTTTTTTAAAGGAAACAAAACGATTTTGTGTAAATAATTGTATTAGATAATTTAGAAATTATAATAATAAATATAATAAATAAAATTTTAAAAAATAAAGAGAATTTTGCAAAAATAACAAAATTTTCTGTCTTCTTACAAACACATGATAAAACAGATATGTACTACAACATATCCAAAAATCAACCCCCTACGACGCCCCTTTATTAATTAAGTCAACCCTCAAAACTGTGATAAAAAATTAAGAAATTTGTGTATAAAAATTCAAAAACTAAAATTGTGAGTATTTTGCAAACGGCTGCAAAATTCCCAAAAATAACAAAATCTGCTCGGCAACACTTGTGTTGTTGCTATAACATTTTCAATCTCCAACCCCGTACGAGTCGTTGACTATTAATTATTATTAATGTTTGCAAAAAAAATCTTTAATCGTAAATATCTTGAAAACGGCTGGAAATTTCGCAAAAATAACAAAATTTTCCTCGTTTTACAAATAATAGTCAATTATGGCCGTACTACAACATATCGAAAAATCAACCCCCTATGACACCCACTTATTAATTAAGTCAACTCCCAAGACTGTGATAAAAAGTTAACAAATTTTTGAATAAAAATTCAAAAACTAAAATTGCGAGTATTTTGCAAACGGCTGCAAATTTCGCAAAAATAACGAAATCTGCTCGGCAACACTTGTGTTGCTATAACATTTTCAACCTCCAACCACGTACAAGTCCTCGGTTATTAATTATTATTAATATTTGCAAAAAAATCTTTAATCGCGAATATCTCGACAACGGCTGGGAAATTCGCAAAAATAACAAAATTTTCCGCGTTTTACAAACACCAGTTAATCATGGCCGTACTACAACATATCCAAAAATCAACCTCTTACAACACCCTCTTATTAATTAAGTCAACCCTCAAAACTGTGATAAAAAGTTAAGAAATTTGTGTATAAAAATTCAAAAACTAAAATTGCGAGTATTTTGCAAACGGCTGCAAATTTCTCAAAAATAACGAAATCTGCTCGGCAGCACTCTTGTTGCTATAACATTTTCAATCCCCAACCCCGTACGAGTCCTCGGCTATTAATTATTAATGTTTGCAAAAAAAATCTTTAATTGCAAATATCTCGAAAACGGCTGGGAAATTCGCAAAAATAAAAAAATTTGCACCTCCCCTAACAGTCGAACACCCTTATTAACCAGGTACGTACTACAACATATTCAAAAATCAATCCCCTACGACACTCCCTTATTAATTAAGTCAACCCCCAAAACTGTCATAAAAATTTTAAAAAAATTTTAATTTTTTCTTGTTTTCCTGATAAAATTTCGTTAAAAAGTTTCATTTCATGCTCCTGAAGCAAATTTTGCATTTCTCGCTTTCCTGATACAAATTTCGTTAAAAACCTTTTAGCTTATATTCCCGCAATGCATCGATGTTAAACTGGTTGCCTATAGTCTTTCTCAGCAAGAAGTTACTGTACTTTTTGTGCTTCATTTAGGAAGAAAATTAATCGATAAATGATTTATTTAATAACAAATTTGGTTTTCTAACAATTTGTTAAACAATTTTGAAAGATTTATTTAAATTTTAATATTTGTGGAACTGGGGAAAAATCAAATATATACACAGTTATTTGTTTAAGGACTTTATTGAACAATAGAAAAATACATTTATTACATACATTAATATATATATATATATATATATATATATATATATATATATATATGTAATTATTATTATTTTTAATCTCTTTCATTGTATCACATATAATAAAAACAATATAGCAGCAACTTCTTCGCATACACAGTCCTTCTTCAACTGGAAGCGACCATGTTCCCGGAACTTGGATTTTCTCCAAAACGACACCAAAAGGAATTTTAAAATGATGCTATTTCTAGGGTTAAATCTTACGGGGGGTCGAAACGTTGTTTTTAATTACATATTTACTGAAAAAAAAAAAACAAAACATGATTCTTACAAATGGTCCTTTCAATAATATTAGTTAATTTCAATTTATTAGTATTTATTCAGTCTTTTCATTCGTATTCATTTATGTTTCATAATCCTTTTGGCTCTTTATGAAACAACATAGAGATAGAATGAAAGAGTACCTAGTGGAAGAAAATAAAGAAGGGAGAAAAACAATCATGAGAAGTTATTTCAAGTGGTCCATAGTCAGTCAAAATCGAAGAAAGAAGAAGAAAAACATATATTTATTTTGTTGTATATTTAATTTATTAAATATTTTCAATACATTTACGACAAATATGAAATTTTCAGTACATATCTCCAGTTAAATTTTATATTTCATGGATAACTAACCACCACATTTAGCGACAGTTCGATTCATGGAATAACAGTAAGAAGAAATTTCCAGATCTCATTTAAGCTTATATTAAACTACTTGTATAAATTTCACGAAATATGAATTGATATTTTAAATAAATTAGACAAAATATTTATTTATTATTTAAAAAATCGTACCGATATATTTTTATTTCTTTAATTTTCAATTTTAAATAATATTTTTTTAATTTTTTTTTTAATGTAGTTAAAATTAGAAATAAGTTAATTTAACCAATGTCACATTTCTTATTGTTATCAAAATCTGTTTTTTTTTTTAAATAATTTATCCTTGAATCGGACTATTGTAAAATCTGTAGGATGTAATACATACGAGAAACTGTGATTATGTATGATTTAAATTATAAAATAATTTAATAATTATGAATAATATTTCTAAATACTATACATAAAATAAATTATTTGCATCTACTCACGTAATATTATCATTTCACATGGGAAAATGGCAGAATATTACACAATATTTAACTTTTCTCTGTGATTTACAAACTGGACATGAAATGTCAATACATGTCACAAACAGCACATAATTATAATTTAATTTATTACCGCTGTCTGCTGCTACAAATAATAAAATGTAATTTTCCAATACGCTAAATTATTACATATTTACCATGATGTCACAATTAAATACGAATAAAAATTTCAATACTATTTGTTTTATTTGATATTTCCAAATTAACGGTTTTTTTTTAATTATCAAATTTAGTAGTGTTTAAAGGTTTGGTTTTAACACAATGCAATTTCACAAGAGCAGAACAAAACAAATGAACCAAAACAATTTAAAACCGAGCTTGTAGTACCAGTTACAGACTTAATTTAATTACAATGTTACAAGTTTTGATTGTTATTGTGTTTTATTACATATTTACCATGATAAATGGAACAATTAAACATAAAGTATTATATTACTTATTTTATATGATATTTAAATTAAAATACTTATTTGTATGAAAAAAGTTACCAGTAATATCAAATTTAGTTCTAAAGTCATGGACGTATAAAATAAGAAGCAAGAGAAGTGTTATTTAAAATACAATATTTTTCAACAACAAGACTATGCACTGGAGTTTATTCATTATTTTCTCTATCTCTTTTTATCGAATGCGTTGAGCAATTGAGTTTATACATTATATGTTTTATCTCTTTTTGTCCTATACATTTCTCTTATCTAGTTATTTTATACGTTCATATTACAAGTTTTATTTTTGAAAAGTTTGTCAATATCATATGATTGAAAGAAAATATATATACTTATATTCAGTGGTGAGCTATAGGGGGCTCGCGCGAGCCCTTTGTTAAATTATTCTACGATTTGCGAGCCCCTTGTACTTTTTGCTATTTATTTTTTCAAAAAAAAAATATAATACCCTGAAATCATTTTCATTACATACATTTGTAAAGCGACGAAGTCATGCCCATCAAGCAATGACGATTGAATTTGAAATTTATGACAATCTGCTTAAATGGGAAATTCTTGGAAGAATTTAACCCTAACCCGTAAGTTAAATCTTTTTTGAAAAATCATCGCTCGGCTCTGGATAAACCTAAAAGATCACAAGACGTGAAGCAGGAATACAGAATACAGTATGACAGCTTCTGGCAAAAATGGTAAATATTTTCTTGTAGTAGCACTTTTAGTGATTTTTACAAATGGCATATTTTCCCTTCATTTTATTGCTAGAGTAGTTAGTAGTTCATACGATCCTCGAGAAAAAGAAGAGCGAGCCCCTTGATAAAATATCATAGCTCATCACTGCTTATATTTGAATTCGTGTATTTTATTCTATTTTCTATTGTATATATATATATCCTAAATTACTGCATAAGACTGTTAAAAAACTGGATGAAGTTGGATTAGATTTAAACTAAGAATTTTCTTTTGGCAGATATAATTATTAAAATACATTTTTTTGAATGTTTCAATATAGATGGAATAATAAATAAATTAGTCTTCTAGAAAGAAATCGTTTGATGATTTTTTTTGAAATTATTTTCTATTTATTGATGGTTGACCTGGGCACCTGTAACAAATTACAGATTTTAAAAAAATATTGTTTATTTCTTCCTATATGAATAATATGTATATGATTTTTTTTTTATAATTACATACATAAGTACATACACAATCACGCCATATATCCAAAAGAATGTGGCACAAACTCTTTCCGCTATCTCAAAATCAGTTTCCTCCAAACATCTCTATTCAGACAAGCAACTTTAGTTTAATCTAGATTCATAATTCCTCTCATATATGTTCTTCTATTTTCACTACTTGGAAACTTCCGCTCACGCAAAACACTTTCAATTATACCACTCCAACTACTCATAGGATTCAAAATCATTCATATAAATTCTTTTAACCAAACGTTCATTAGGCATTCGCGCAAGATGTCCGAACCATCTTAACTGACTAACACCAACTTTTACTACAACAAATAATTAATAATAATTAATGCTATTAATTATTTGCAACAGTAAATTTTTAAATTATTGTTCAATATCTTCAATCAATCAAAATTCTATTGCTTAATAGTTTGTGACTAATTATTATAAAAAGGCATATCTGATAAATTACTGCTGTTTCTATAATACCATACAGTTTCTAATGCCTAATGAACGTTTGTTTAAAAGAAAATATGTGAATGATTTTGAAGGTATACGATTGCGTGGGCATACGATAAGTAGATAGAATGGTATGATTGAGTGTGTTTTGCGAGAGTTTCTAAGTAGTAGGAATAGAAGAGCATGTATGAGAGGTAACATGAATGAGTGATGAAGTTAGAGTTGCTTGTCTGGCAGGAATGTTTGGGTAAACCTAATTTCGGGATACTAAAAGAGTTTGTGTCACACATTTTTGCGTCAATGGTGTGATTGTGTATGTATGTATTTTGAAATGTTAAATTAAATAGTTCTAATTGCATCGCATATAATGGTTGTATGTATTATTCGTTCGAATAAATTTTGATATTCGCCTGCGGTTTGTGCCATAATCAATATGTTTTTGTAATATAGATAAATATTATTTTAAAAATCGATTCAATAAGTTTTTCGTCAAATATCTTGCAAATTAATTTCGTTATTCAAACTAGTTACATATAACACAGTAAAAAAACTTTCAGAACTCTCATTATATCAAATAAAATGGCTAAGTTCTGTATTAATATTTATTGATAATCGAACATAGAAACAAGTTACTAAGTAAGAAATAAGTAAAAAAAAATATGAATTAGTTACTTATTTGTTACATATAGTAACTTGTTTCTATGTTCTATTTATTTACACTAAATGTCATTTGTATCAGTTTTCCTGATGAAGATGGATGGTGAGTTTGTCGAAACGTCGATTATTAATAAATATTAATACAGAACTTACAATTAAAGCTATTTTATTTTAGTTGCATATATTTAGGGGTACAACTTTTTCATTTTTAAAATGCTTAAAAATTTTATTTACAGTTTTACGTGTATTTTTAATTTAAAATTATGAATTAAAAAAAAATACCTAGTGTAAGTACCTACCTCATTTTGAAAAAAAAAGAGAAGAATACATTACCTTTAGTTGGTTTAACGCCTTTAGCTTTACATTTCTTCGTAATCTGTCTGGTCTGTTCGCAAGATGCATCGCTTTTTGTCTTCAATTTATCATTTCGGGTCCTCTCATTTTGTGCATTACATTTGCTCCATGTACCCTTTTCGTAACGGCAAGCTATAAACACAACAAAAATAACTTTTCTATTATTAATGCTATTACAAAAAATACTACAAATAATATTTTATATAGAAATATAACCAATGACATTACTGAAGATAGTGACTTATTAGCAACCGGAGTTGGATTGGCCGACCGGGGCACCGGGCTTTTCCCGGTGGGCCGTCATCATTGTGGGTCGTAACCGGCGATAATCAAAAAATTAAAACTGATCTCTGAGTTTCGCAAAAATTTAATAATTGATTATTTTAAAAACATCAATTTGTGGAAAGTCATTTATTAAATCGTCTTTTAACTTAGATTTAAATAAGGAATTATATTTAATTTTATGCGTGCAATTTTTACAATTTATCTTCATTTTTCTGTAATGTCATTTTCATGTAAATTAGAATAAAATAATATAGAAACATAACTTATTTGAACATTTTTGGGATATAGGTGAGCCTGTCCTACAACTTTCCCCGGGCCTAATTTTTTATCCAGTCCAATCTTGTGAGCAACTAATTAATTACCAGCCTCACAATTTTTATTCAAATAATTTCTTATTAGAAATATACTGTAAATTTTTTTTTAAATTATAATACACATATTATGCAAAAAAAAACCTTGAGTATTAAATATTTTTAGAAAGAAAATAAAACATATTTTTACTAGAAACAATTTAAATTATTGACGCAATATTTTCTATGACTTTCATTTCATATTAATTACAATAAATTAAACATGATTGTATACGATTAATAATATTGTCATAGATAATTAAAATTTATGTTGCACATTTAATATAATAAATATGTTAATGTTTAAATGATATAATTGTATTTATTTACATATCGAAATGTAAATTTATGATATATTAATCTAATTTCCTTTGAATAATATGATTATAATGAAAATTATTATTACAAATAATATTTAGTAATATAGAAAAATATTTAAATATATTTTTAATATATTATATATATAAGTATATATTATAATAAAGTAAAGTACAGTATTTTCCTGACTATAAGAAAATCGACTTAAAATTGGAGCAACATATATTTCAACCAATCTTCACCCATCTAGTTTTGGTGGGGACATTCTTGTTTAAAAATCGTCCAATAAATTTGATTTTATGGTTCAAAAAAAAAAAAAAAATTTATTATGAACTAAATAATTAAATGCATTTTCAGTACATGTAATTCTTCTACACAGAAAAAAGTAAAATGATCTTAAGGAAACTAACTTAATAGTTTCCTTAAGATCGTTCGCTTTCGGAGTTAAATTTCGGAGTTAAATTTCGGAGCTAAGTCAAAGAAGTTAATTTTTAAATTTTAGATACTAAAATATGAATATTTGTTTTAAATCACTGAAATGGACATTTGCTCAAAAATATTGTATTTCTCTTTAAGTTTTATTAATTTTTAAATTGAAAAAAAAATTAAATTGTCTACCAAAGATAATGTAATTTTTTTTTATTTTAGTTAGATTTAACTAAAAATAATTCCATGTTTTCTTCTATGGAATTAAAAATACTTAACTCAATAATATTTGTGTGTGTGTGTATGAGTAAACAAAATTTCTGTTTAATTTTTATTACACGAAAAAACCGATTTTAAAACCAATATAAACCAGAACCGAAAAAACAAATTAACCTGTAATCCAATAAAAATAATTTATAGCTCATAAAATATTTTGTGCAACAATATGAGCTATAATACATAGATGTTATCGTAAATTTGAACAATAAAATACACACACACACACACACATATATATATATATATATATATATATATATATATATATATATATATGTGTGTGTGTGTGTGTGTGTGTGTGTGTATATATATATATAGATAGAGAGAACCATTTATTTTCTATAAATGTTTGTAAGAGTGCTATTGAAATTAACAAGCATCATTGCATTTGTTTTCAACTAGATAAATTGCGAAATTTTTATCATTCTATGATAAATGATATATGATTTCCATTCTATTTCATTTAATATATTGCATTGTTTTCATATATTTTATATTATTGAATTTAAACATAAATAATATATAAATTATATAAATGTGTAGTAACTAATATGAAACTAAATTTTTAAAATTTTCTATATTCCATTAACGTTAACAATGAAATAGTTGGTGCTGCGATCTGTATATATATATATATCACAAAGGGATAATAACTATTCGATTAGAAATAGCGATTTTATTAGTGTAATTTGAAAAAAAAAAGAAACAGACCTCGAACATAAAATATAAAATGACAAATCAAAATAAGATTTTTATTCAACATAAATTAATAATCAAAATTGCATTTATGTAGATCTAAATTTTTTAGTGTACACAAATAAATGTAAACGGTAAAAATGAAAAATGATATACGAATGCAAGTGTGTATAGTCCCTCACATTTTTTCTTAGAGCTACCTTTCTTGCATTTCTTCTGAATGGTCTTGGTCTGTTCGCAGCTCGCCTCATCACCCTTCTTCAATGTGAGCGTTCGTGAACGAGTATTTGTCTCCGGTTCGCATTCAGACCACGCACCCTTCACATATCGGCATGGCTCTAAAATAAGACAAGACAAATACACACACACTAAACATGTGTTACTATAAAAGTTCGGAACCCACTATAAGCTGTAGGTCCTTTGTCTGGCTGTGAGCTAACAGCCTGCATCATTGACAATTCAAGTAAAAATTGTTAAGGGGGTATTCCCGTTTGTATAGCATCGATTTTTTTAGATGTTTTTCAACATTTCTTTTTGGAAACTTTTACAACAAATACAGTAATCAACAATTATACCGTTAGAAAGTATATTTATTGTAGTTTTTAACAAGTATTTTTTTTCAAAAAAGGCAAATTTTTACTTAAAAAAATCGTGTCGAAGTGATCAGGTCAAAATTTAGATTTGCCAATGGTGGCAGATAAAATTCGCGTTCTACATTTCTGAAACAAAAACAAATTATAGATGTTAGTACTTGTAACACATGTAACTTTCGTTTGAACTTTGAACAAAATATATAATTTTTACTTCTTAACCAAAAAACAAGGGTTCAATTTTAGGCACTTTTTTTTAAGATGGCCGCTATTTTAAAAATAAATGTAAAAATTATACATTTTGTAGGTTCCAACGAAAGTTACTTGTGTTACAAGTACTAAAATCTAATTTGTTTTTGTTTCAGAAATGTAGAACGCGAGTTTTATCTGCCACCATTGGCAATACTGAATTTTGACCTAATCGCAAATTTGACTTCTTTGGAAAAAAAAATGCTTGAAATTACAATAAATACACTTTCGAGCGGTATAATTGTTGTTTACTGTAAAAGTTTAAAAAAAATGTTAAAAAAGACCTAAAAAATCGATGTAAACCGGAGTACTCCCTTAAGAAACTATATGATCAGCTTATCGAACATATAGTCCCTAATTAAAATGGGATAGGCCAAGTGTAGTAGAATTATGATTAAGAAAATTGTAAGGATTAATAAATTAACTAATAAAGGTCAAAACTACACTGTTCAGAAAATATCTTTTATCGATTACCGGTTTCGAATAATTAATATTCATTATCAGATCGAACCAGGAGATTACAAAAAATCTAAATGGATTTATGTGTATTTAGTACAAAGAAATATAAATATAAATACACATGAATCTGTTTTGTTTTTTTGTAAGCTCCCGGTTCGATCTGATGATGAATATTAAATATGCGAAACCGGTTATCTATTAAAAAATATTTTGAACAATGTAGTTTTTGATTTTTATTGGATTTCAAATAAACCCTTACAATTTTCCTCATCATATAGCTCCTATGTTCCAGTTAGGAATTACGGGAACTGATTATTATTATTATATACTATAAAAGTTACTATTTAACATTAAACTGTCCAGGGTTGGACTGGCTCACCGGGGCACCGTGCGTTCCCCGGTCGGCCGTCATCATTATGGGCCGTGACTGGTGATTATCAAAATATTAAAACCGATCTCTGAGTTTTACAAAAATTTAAGAACAGATTATCCCAAAAACATCGATATGTATTGAATGATGGTATATATGAATAACGTTTATTAATTGTGGTAATATTTTAGATAAAAATTTTGAATTAATGACAAATTTAATGAATAGAAAATTAAACATAAAGAACAATTTAAAATTTGAGTTATTAGAATTTTCAGGAAAATGAGACACATTTATTAACATCTTAAATAATGAAAATGAATATTTTATTTATAATGAATCCGATGACGAACAAACTGAAACCGGAGAAGAAGATGAAATCAATGTAACAAACTGTAGTAATACTTGTAGAAACCACATTGTCTGTTGTTTTTCAGTTTTACAAAAAAATTAATCTCCACACATTGGTATACGCTAATTTATTCATTGCTTATAAATTAGTGCTAACATTATCTTCCACTCAAGTATCATGCGAACGAACATTTTCAAAATTAAAGTACATTTTAAACAGATTGCGATATTGTTTAAGTCAGGATAATTTCGAGGTTTTTATGCTCATGTCATGCTAAAAGAATATTTTGTAAAAATTAGATAATAAAGATATTATTAAAAAAAATTCCGAAAAGAGTAATTTATTAAATCGTCTTTTAACTTAGTTAGATTTAAATAATAAATTATATTTAATTTTATATGTGTCATTTGTACAATTCATCTTTGTTTGTCTGTAATGTCATTTCCATGTTTATTAGAATAAAAAATATAAAAATATAACGTATTTGAACAATATTGGGATGTAAGGTGGGCCTATCCTGCAACTTTCCCTGGGCCTAATTTTTTATCTAGTCCAACCTTGAAACTGTCTAAAGCTATATACAATTTTATATATTTGAATAATAATATAATAATTAAAATTAAGATATTTTTCGAAATTGTCACAAAATACTGATTTTATAGTAAGTAATCAAAATATAAAAATATATATTGCGTAACTTTTCCATAAAGTTATTTTCAATAGCAAAACATAATCTCATTTAAATATTCAACATTCTTTTCGTTGTGGTAACATGTAACAACATGTTACCTTATATTTATATCATATATATATACATATATACCAATTTTGCTTTTTCGCTGCCACTCAACAAATTTTCATTTTCATCGACCCAGTGTCCATCACATATAAAATTCCATTTTGCTTCCCGGTCTCTGGACAGCTGTATTTCATAACCTAGCAACAGGAACGCAACGAACAACTGCCCACTCTCTCTCACCCTATATCCACAATTCAAAACTCATCTCGGCGTATACAGATACGGTTTCGACCTCACGAGGACTTCAATGGAATTTGTTTTTTGTTTTGTTTTCCACTAGTAGAAAGGACGTTCAATCACAAACTATAAGTTTCAGTGAAAAATGTGTAGATTAATTTTCGATAGAGAAAAACACGTTACATGAGATAATAGCTGTGTTTTTTTTTACCAAAAAACTCATCTCAGATCAGCAAATATCAGTAACCTTGAAATAATAACTGTTTTATTTATCGTCTCGTAATTGAGTCCGAAGTGAGTGAATTGCTTCCCCCCTTACCGATACTGAGTTTGATATTTAGCTAGTGCTTGGCTGAGATTCAAGTGAGCGCATATGCGCAATTCAAATTTTCTTAGTTTCAGATTTTATAACGTGTTTGATACTGGTTGATATTTATATTTAAATATTTTATTTTGAAATAAATTGCAATAAATTATCAACGCAAACAACTCAAATACATCTCATATTTTAGGTTATATCATATGTGGAACTTAGATTTTAAACGTCACTTTCAAATAAACTGTTTTATTTATCAATACAACTAACTCAGCAAAACTCAGCTCAACTCATTTAAAAGATTTACTGATCTGAGTGGAATGTAAAAAAACACAGCTACTATATGTCCGATTGTAAAATATGTACGATTGGTTAAAAAAAAATGTTTTATTCATTTACTAGTTTCTCGTAAATATCTCGAAAACTATAAGTTTCAGCGAAAAATGTATGGAATAATGTGAAGTCCAATTAAATATTATTGTGAAATATTATATATATATATATATATATATATATATATATATATTATATATATATATATATATATATATATATTAAGGTGGTTTTAAAAAAAAAATTTTGCCCCCCCCCTAAAACTGTCGTAAATGTTAAAAAAAATGAGATTTGCAAAGTAACAGAATTTTCTGAGGTCCCTAATGTTGTTTAATTGGGTGATGCCATTATAATTACAGTATACTGTTTCAGATTTAGTAAACTAGGTGTGTCATTCCACTAATTCTCTGCTCCGATGCCGTTACTATATTTGATCAGCTCGTTCATTTGAAATCAAAAATTGAAATGAATTTTTATTAAGAATACTTTAATCTAGTCTTTGATCATTCGATTTTTGAAAGTAACAATTATTAACAAAATGGCGGCAAGGTGAACTCAAAGTATTGATTCTTTAACAAAAAAAAAAAAAACAAAAAAACAAATTGCGGACTGAAAAAAATTTTTTTTGTATAATTTTGCAAAATTTCAAGTAATCATGAGAAAATAAAACAAATATAAATGCTACACGTATAATTAATAACTAAAATTAGAATTTCAAATTACGCGTATTAAATTCATTTATGCAATTTTACATTTTTGTAACAGTTTTATTGCACAGAATCAGCATGCATACAACGCTAGATTAAATTTTATATTTCGTAAAATATTATTTAATAACACAACCACGTAAAATAAAATATTAAACAATTTGCCTTTTTGTCGAGTCATTATAATTGCAAATTAACGTTGTTTAAATAATAACGGTTCGGAAAGGAATACAAAATAGAAAATGAAGCTGTCGACCGCAACACAACACACGCACACATATACGTAAAGACGCAAATTAAACAAATTTAACTAAAGCAAACAGTTAAACAAAAGCGTTAAACAACAAACAAGTGAAACAAACGCAAGGATAAGTAAGTTGGTTGTGTGAATGCCTGGGTCGTATTGCAGATATTAAAACAATTGAGCGGTTGTTTGCTAGGTTATCCGGAACAGACAGCATATACTGTAATGCTATTTGGTAATAGAAATGCACACTAAACTATAGTTAAGCGTACCCCCTAACTGCTGAATAAATACATTTTATTGCGGGGATGCTGTACGAGAGGTATTTTCATCATTTTAATATCATTTTGACATTTTTTAGAAGACGAAATTCAATATTTCAGCGAAAAAAAACATTATTAATTTTTTTCAAAGCTATCTACTATTTATATTATATTTAGTGCGATATTTTTATGCCATTATAGTATAGAAGTAGTGACGAATTAAGGTATACGCTAATTAAACACGTGCTTAGGGCCCCCGACAAATAGGGACCCCAACAAAAGATATTTTTTTAAGTAAAATTTTTATGACAAATTTGAGGCGTTTGTAGCTTAAAATTGATGAGGAGAACACCATAAAAAAAGAGTACCTTCTCGATGTCCATTTTATTAGACATATGTTGTTTATTTTATTGAAAAATGCCTAAGTTCTTTCTAACAAATTGTCTAAAAATTAGACACTTATATACTTTATGTGGTGAAGTGCAATATTATTTGTCTACCTATGAAACATAAACATATTAGTTTCGATACAGTACTAAAAGACTTTGTGGCGAACAAGTGTAGGAAAAAGATGTTCTAATTTCTAATTAGAACTTTTTAGGAATATATATTTGAAATACGTTTCTTTCTCTTCACGTCTTCTTTTCTTATCCCCCTTTTTTTAGAAGAAGGGGCCCCCCGAACTGGAAATTGCCTAAAGCTCCCAAAGAGGTTAATCCCTCTCTCTCTCTCTCTACATAAGCAGTATTATTTCACGAAGATGCAATGTATAAAGCAATTATATACGATGTGTTTAAGAAAATTATTTACAATATGTTATATGCAATGCATCTAAATAAATCATATATACAAATAATTTTATGTGCTTATATACAGTATGTCTGACAAAATGGGCAATTTTTTTATTATTAATTTTACAAAAAAAATTATTCTTCATAAAAATCTCTGCATCACATATAAATCAATAATCAAGAATAAAATTTGTAAAATATTTAGTGGTATACAGGGCAAATCTAAAATATTGATTTATACTGAAGAATAATATGCTTTTAAATTTAAATACAGGACAAAATGTCATTTGAAAATGTTAATAGGAGTTAAAAATTATGTTCAAATTTAGATTCATGGCCTTCTAATAATTAATTAATAAATTTAAAGTAAAAAAAAACTACTAAGTAATTTAGTATTTGTTGGATTTTTTATACAAAATATCTAAAGAATATTTATATTATCAATTATTATTAATTTAATTTTAGTTTCAATTTTCTCAAATTTTATTTTAACTCAAAAGTAAACTTATGTTTTTCTAATTAAAATAAAATATTTAATGAAAAAAGGTATCTAACAGTGTAATTATTGTCAAAGCTCTGTATGAAATTAGTTAATATTTAGTTTAATAATGACACTATATTTGACCTGAGGATTACTAATAATTTATTCCAGAAAAACACTATGTTTCGAAACTAAATGATAAATGATTTTATACAAATATTTTAAAAATAATTATACTGTTACTTACTATTATTATTTTCTATTAAATATTTTATTTTCGTTAAAAAAATATTAATTTACAGTTTAAATGTAAAAACCTCAGATCTTCCTTTTTTCAGTCGAAGTGGTTACAAACAAGTTATAATTGTTTCTTCTCTAAACTTAAAATACTTAATTTATCCATTTTTTTATATTTCCCTTTTTGTCACAGCAACACTGAAAACAGGAAAAACATGTGACAAAAAAAGACCATAAAAGTATAAGACAGAAGACGATCGTTTTATATTTAATGCTAGCCAATCAGAATTGGACATGCTCGTTTCTAAACACAGTCATTTTTTATCCTCAAATCGTTTCGGCGTGTTTGGGGGGATAAATTATGAGGAAAGAAAAGCAAAGGGGTGGGGGGAAGGGAGGGATGAAAAACAAGAGCTTTTTGCTAAACGATGTTCATTTGATGAAATTCTGAAATTGTCAGGCCATTTATTTATTAATCCAGTGACGAAATACTGCGGCAAACAGTGTGCAGGGTTGTTCGCCATCTTTCTTTGTTTTTTGTTTGTTTGTGTTGACGAGTGATAGATTCCTTTTTGTTATTTGTAAAATTCATTAGTTTGTTTTGCTTAGGAGAATAATATTAGATGAGTTTCTGTTGCAACCGATTTTTAAGTATAGTAGAACAAAATTTTTTTTTTAAAAAGATAAATTAAATTGTCACTTTAGTATAGGTATATTTTCTTGAAAAATATATACAAGTAAAATGTTACCGTTATATTTTTCGTTCCGATTCATTTAAAAAGTACATGTTTTTCTGTTTTTTTTTTGTTTTCGGTTCAGTTCCGAGTAATAAATTTTTAAATTTTTTAAATGTTTTTATTTGTATTAAAAACTTATTTTCTAGCATAATTTAAAACATTTTATTTTTACTTTTACAATAAGCATAATTACATAAATTGACGCAAAAATATAATATAAATAATAATAATTATTAATTAAAGGTGTAATAATTAGTAGTATATAATGGTAATATAATAATAACAATATAATAATAATATAATAATATAATTTATTATTCGAAACTTATACAATTCGTATGTATGTTTTAATTATATTAAAATAAGATAACATATGTTAACGTAACCAATTCCTGTATACAGGAATTTCATTTACACTCGGAAAAAAAGACGCGCCAATTGAAAAATCAGAAAAATTAACGATTTTCAAATAGGTGTAACTCGGCCAATTATGAACGAAATTAAGTGAAATTTTCTGTACAATAAGATCATGTAACGTATGTTCCATTTGAACCATTTCGCTCACCACTACACTCCGCAGAAAAAAACATGTTTTGACTTTTAAAATTGTCGAACTTTGCCAACATGTATAGCTATCAAAAAAAATTTTCGACTCAATTTACCAAGTGGGCGTAAAAATTCAAACATTTCTACGTAAATTCCGTTTAATTTCAAGGACTTTCGATGCTTTGGCTCAAAGTTATGATTTTTTTTTTTAAATTTACCCTGCATTTTGCGAGTTTAAAGTTCTGACAAATTTTGAACATTTAGACCATTTTAACTATTAAACAAATGTGCTCAATGGTAAAACATTTTTCGGTTAAAAAAAAAGTTCGAAATTGTAAATCATTTTGCAAAATTAACTTACAAAAAAAATTCGCAAAATGCAAGGTAAATTTAAAAAATCACAACTTTGCGCCAAAGAATCGTAAGTTCTTGAAATTAAGCGAATTTTACGTAGAAATGTTTTAATTTTTACGCCCTTTTGGTAAATTGTGTCAAAAAATTTTTTTTGTATACCACACATGTTGTCAGTTTGACAACACATGTTGTCAAATTTTTTAAATCAAAAAACATTTTTTCCTGCGGAGTGTGGTGGAGCTTAAACATTGCATTATTTTGCACGCCTTAAAGAAGAGGCTTCAAATTTTTTTAAAACAATTTTCATCTAAAATTAACCAAGTCATGACCCAAAAACTCGCAAAATGCAGGGTAAATTTCGAAAAATCATAACTTTGCGCCAAAGCATTGCAGAACAATTTACGTAGAAATGTTTAAATTTTTACGTCCGCTAGGTAAATTGAGTCAAAAATTTTTTTTGATAGCTATACAAGTGTCAAAGTTCGACAAATTTTAAAATCAAAACATGTTTTTTTCTGCGGGGTGTGGTGAGAAGTGGAATGGTCCAAATAGGACATGTCTTACTTGACCTTAAAGACGAGACTTCAGATTTTGTTGTACAAAAAATTTCATTTAATTTCGTTCATAATTGGCCGAGTTACACCTATTTGAAAATCGGCAATTTTTCTGATTTGTCAATTGGCGCGTTTTTTTTTGTCGAGTGTATTTATTTATAATTAGAAAAATTAAATTAAATTAACTCTAATTATTAAAATATTTTCCAATTTAATTTTATTTAGTTTATTTAAAGATTATTAAAAGTAAAGTTATTATCAAAAAATACACCTATTTCAAAGTGATCCCTAGTTTCACTTTCAATTTCATTAACTAAGTATACATCTGCAAAAAAAAAACAAAAAATAAAAAATTTTTCAACTTGAATTGAACTGAGATAAACCGACTTTTTTTTTCAGTTCAGTTCCGGTTTTCGTTCCAACAAAAATAATGTTTTTTTCGGTTTTCAGTTTAGTTCCGGTTCGAAGCTCTGGTATAAAGACTCATTTACACTACTCTCGAAATTAATACTAGCAGTTGTAGGCGCTAATAGTTAATTATTAATTAATGAAAGATGATGCAAATGTACGATTTCAGTTTGATTAGTTCATTTAGAAATTTTTTATTTTAGATTCGAAGTTTTTACTTTTAACTCAAAATTAACGTGCTTTTGAGCTAAAATTTATGTTTTTCGAATGAAAATTTAATAGAAAAATATAACAGTAAGTAACAGTATAACTATTTTCAGAGTTTTGCATGAAATTAGTTAATATTTAGTTTAAAAATATAACTACACTTGAACTGAAAATTATTAAAAAAAATCTTGCAGAACTCATTATATTAAAATAAAAAATCTTCAGGATTAAGTTTTTTTATAAATTTGAATTAAAAAATTGATGTTTTGACGTATTCTACGTACATCATCATGAGAAACAAAAATTATAATTTTTTACAATTTTATTTATTCCAGAATATCACTATATTTTTAAACTAAATAGTAAATAATTTTATACAAGTCTTTGAAAATAGTTATATTGTTACTTACTATTATTATTTTTTTTTATTACAATTTTTATTTCTATTAGAAAAAATATAAGTTTATAAATAAAATAAAGCTAAAGTTGTTTGTCTGAATAGGGATGTTTGGAGGAAACTGATTTCGGGATAGTGGAAAGAGTTTGTGCCGCATTCTTTTCAATATACGGAATGATTGTGTATGTATATATAAGTAATTATAAAAAAAGTATGCAAAATAGGAAGCCGTGCTTCACTTCTATTGAGATAATTTTGTGTCTTTTTTACAATAATTTAAATTTTTATTATGTTTACATAAGCTAGTAGATAGTGCATTGTAGAATGAATAGTATTACGACTAAAAGATAAAACTAATTTCGATATAATACTCAATCCTCAATACCCCTAACGTAAGTAACACCACAATACCCAATATGGCAATTGTCATATTACTCCTTATGAGTGTTTCAATAGTCTATCCGAACATTTACCTTGCTCTCAAGGGTTATCGGTTTGCATTCAAATTAGAAGCACTCCCTCCCTCCTACCACCACCTTCCCCCGTTCCGTTCTACAACCAAAACGTTAACAGTAATTTATACCATGTTCATGCAGATTCAGCCGTTCACAATAATTCAAATGCAGTTGCCCAAGAATAGTTCCTGCCGACAGAAATAGAGAGAGAGAGAGAGAGAGAGAAAAAGAGAGAAGGAGAGACAGAGAAACTTGCATCCTTTGGATTATATAAATCGAACAAGGATGTTGATATGCAGGAACAAGAGAAGGGAACGAATATGGAAGGACAACGGAAATGCGAGCTTGGCTGATAGGCTAAGACAGTGATTCTCAAAGAGCAGAGCTTTGAACCGAAACTGATCCGAAAACCGAAAAACCCGTTATGTTTGCTGGAACGAATTAACGAATTAATTTCGACAAACTGAATGTCCGTCTTTATTAGAAAAACTGATATAAATGACATTTACAGTAAATAACAGAACATAGAAATAAGTTACTGGGTAACAAATAGATTTATAGATTTTTAATTAATAGAAGCCAAATTTTATTTAACTCAGTGCCTTCACAGTGATTGATCTCATATTTTAAGATGTATTATTATTGAAGAAGATAATAATATATAATTGTAATATTACGTCAACAATAAAAAAAAAAATTCAGTATCCGAATGTAAGATCCAGATTCGGTATCCGAATCTGAGATCCGGAACCGATATCCGATATTGAAATTAATAGATATGACAAGATTTCAATATTCCATAAAAACCTACAAAAAGATTCAATTATAAAGTAGATTTGAGAACCACTGGCGAAATGCAGATTAGGAATTGCTGTGAATAGAGGGTGGAGAGGGATATGCTATCTGAATGGTTATTCCTTGTTAATTGTAGGCTGTTGGTGTCAGTTTGTATGGCTCGAATGTCGATGTTTATAGGCATATACGTTTATGTTTAATAGCTGAAGGAATAGAATAGCAGAGGACTATTTGTGGCAGAGATAATAGGCTGTTGCCGGCAGAAGAGATAGTTTAGAGCTATGTTAACACGGAACGTGAGCGTAAATTATTATTTTTTCAAAATAAAACAGCTTTACGTTGGCTGTGAATTTCTAAATCCACTAATATTAAAAAAAAAAATATTAACAAAACCAGTTTTTTAAATATATATGTATTTTCTTTTTAATAAATTTAAAAACAGTGTATAAACTTGTAGATGAATTTTGTATAAATGTATATAATATGAGATGTAATTATAAATAAAAGCGCAGTATAAAATATAAAATGAATTTTTAATTAATTTAAAATATTTGAAATGAAACGGCTTTAGATTGTAGTTCTGTATTAATAGTTATTAATAATCGACGTTTCGATAAAACTCAACGTTCGTCTTTATCAGGAAAACTGATACAAAAATAAGGTCTAAAATGAAAAGCACACATATACACCCAACCGGATGGGATCCAAAATAACAAAAACTTTTCTTGAGCCAAAGTTGCTTTGATGAGTAAAGAAGAAGGGAAAACAGGAAACTCCTTTCGTCTATTTTTCTATCAGATTTCCCGATGAAGACGGACGTTGGCTTCGTCAAAACGTTGAACGTTAATAAATATTAATAAAGAACTTGAACCTAAAGTCGTTTTATTTTATATAATGAATTCTAAAAGATTTTTACTATTAGGTTGGTTCATAATTATTATCTGGCGTTTTTGTAGGCGGTATATTTGTTAATAAAAATTGATGTTTTGTTAGTTTTTTTAATAAAAATATTATTTTATTTAAAAAAAAAAAACGTTTGTAATTATTCAGCAACCTAATATCTTAATTAAAACTTGAAGATTACAATTCAAAATATTTCTATTTTTAAAAATCAGTCATTTCTTTTCACTTTGCAAATTAATAAATATCAATACAACTGATTCTAAACTCGGCACGTTTAGTCGTGCTGAAAACCTAAAAGTAATCAGCAGCACCATGATGTAGAAACTCTTGTTCTCATGACAATTGAATAAGAACCTAACTTCCGTTTTCAATCAGACGAAAAGAGTTTCCTATTTCTCCTTTGTCCTTCCTTTACTTATCGAAGCCACTTTGGCTCAAGAACAGTTTTTGTCATTTTGGGTCCCTCCCGGTTGGGTATATATGTGTGTGTGCTTTTCATGTTAGACCTTATAAATATTTTCCATTTCATTAATTTTGCTTCTTTTGCAAACTGAGTCGGTATAGGCTCGTTATAATTTCACAAAATTAGTATTATGTTTTATACTTATTAACTTAATAAGGAATAAAATAACTAGACGCTAATTAAAATAAAACGGTTTTAGGTTATAGTTATGTATTGATATTTATTAATAATCCACGTACTCAACGTACATCTTCCTCGGGAAAAAAGATACAAATAGTATTTATAGTAAATAAACAGAGCATAGAAACAAGATACTAGGTAACAAACTAAGTAACTAAATCATAAAAATGTATAATTAAAGAAAGCCAATTTAAAATTAAATCAGAGCCTTCAAACTGATTGATGTTAAAGCTAATTAGTTAGTTTCAGAAAATTTATATAAAAATAACGGTTCGTTAAACTGAAAATTCTTGGATTCTGCAAAAACTCTTTCTGTGTATATTGCAACGAAATTTCTTACGAGATTCAAAATTTTTCATTTTAACGAACATGTTTATGCATAAGTGTTTATTTTAATAATAATCTTTAAAGTTATTTTAAATTCTTATTAATCTTTTTAAAATGTTTCATCAAGTATGAACCACTGAAATTGTAAATGTTATACTCATTAACTTATTAAAAAAAAAAAACAACGCAAATGCATAATTTCCGCTCGTACCTGTGCGGGCCCGGGTTCGAATCCCGCTTGGGGCATGGATGTTTGTGTTGTCTTTGTTTCGTCTAAAAATATAACTAATAAATAATATGAAAGTAGCTGGCTAATGGACTCGTTTCCAAAGCCAATATATGTAAAATAAAAAAAAAAATAAAAAAAAAAATGCATAATTTCAGTTATATCAGTTGTTGTTGGTTTAATTGCACCCTAAAATTGAGGCTATTAATGTCTTTTAATAATACTTTTTATTATATTTTATAAGCCATATTTTTCAAAAATACTTATGACATAAAAAAAAACTTTTTCTATAGGTATTTCTGAAAAGCAAGATCTATGTAATATCTACAACCAGTATTCTTGAGCTAAAGGAACGCATTCAAAATGAAATCCCACAAAAATCTTACAGCAAATTTTGCAATCTTTTTCAGTTAAAATAAGACAGTGTTTGAAACATCAGTGATTGGGCATCTCAAAGACATTGGCCCATATTTCCACCTCTTTTGTTTATGAAAAAGTGCTTCTATTATTTGCTGTAAAATAAATTTTTACTTCTTTCTCTTATATCAAAAGTAATTTTAAGTAAACGTTAAAAGTACTATTGACACAAATCACTTTTAAAAGTATGCGTACCATTATTTTTCAAAAGTAAATAGCATGTTTATTTTAAACTCCATCACATTGTGCATCATTCAGGATCAATAAATATAATATTTTTAAGCAAGCACAAAGTTTTTATTATTCTTTTGAAAACCGTTAATTGTTTATGTCTTATTACGTATTCCACCAAATATTAACAACAAATTATTAAAAAAAAACATATTTACCAACTATGTGCAAAAATTCTATACTATTAAAATAAATAGTTTAGTGAATTGTTCTAAAAATAATAATGTTTAATAAAAAAAAAAACATTTTGTAAAATCAAACGTAAAGCTTTATAAAAAATTAAACATGGAAATTTTCAAATAAAAATTTGCCCTACAAAATAGTGCTCATTATTTTTAATTAGTTGTAAATTATTTATCAACATAATTCCAAATGTTTATTTTGTATATATCGTATAAACTACATATACCTATACGGTTTATTTATTTATATATTAGTTATTTATTTTGTAATTAAATTTAATTGCTAATGCATGTATGTAGCCATCAAAGTAAAATAACATGTGCATATCTGTAATACATCAAATACTAAAAATTATTTATTAATTATTTATAAACTGCTCTGTACAAAATGTTTTTTGATAGCAGCTTTTTTATGTAAACATCACAGTAAAAAAGAAAAATTAAATGATTTATCTGCTTAGTTAAAGGTGAAAATACTCGACTCAATTTAATTGAGCAATTTAGTTGATCAGTGTTCGAGTAACATAATTACATATCTTTTTCTACATGGACAATATGGTAACGTAATATTAATAATAATTAAAATAATGCTCTTCCGCCCTTGTAATACAAATATCCTATATAATATAATTAATATATTTCAATAATTTATTAGCAACAATATAATTCTTATAACCTATAAAATAAAACGTTAATAATAATAATAAAAAAATAAAACGTTACAAGTTCGTTAAAGCATTAATAACTTTTGCTAAATCACCAGAAAGTCCTTACAGGATTCTAATCCTTCGCTCGATTACCTTTTCGTTCCGCTAATAATCTTAAACGAATATCCTTCGCAGGAAGTAGCAGGACCAACGCACGCATGTCCTATTTGTCAACCACTAACCTAAAACGCGAATCTGATTCTTTGTAGCCTCCAAGAAACATAGGCCTGATATCAACGCAGGAAGAAACCGGAAAGATTGTTATACAATGTCGATAAAGTTTCCGGAAAAACAACAAACTGAATGATAAATAAATTCACTCAAAAATTATTTTTTATTATTTAAAATTTTGTTGTAAAAGTTTGCAAATTATGTAATTTTACCTACAAACCATGAGACACTATGATGCCCAAATTTCTAATTATAATTGCGTAATTGTTTAAAAATACATAATATCAAATAATATCAGAACCATTACAAACATTATGTAATATGATATTACCAACGGGATGGAAAAGTACATATGTATGTAATATTACAGTTTTTTTTTAGTAAATTTTTTTTTAGTACATTTGCAAAACTTCAGTAAATTTGCTGTCAGGAATTTTCCATAAATAAGTAAAATTTGGTTAGTTCTGTATATTATTGTTTGTATAACTACATACATTTGGATATTTATATAAGGGATGTATTTTATAATTATTACAGATATTAATATGCAAGCTGTAATATTACATAATTTAAGAAGTTATATCAACAATATATATAATTCTACATTAAGTATGTGATGCAATTTGCAAAAAGTAAACAATTTTACATGCTTATTAGGTCATTTTTACTTATTTTATGTGATTATTATGAATTATGTAAAAATTACAGAATTTTGAGTTAGAAATACAGAATATTTATAATAAAATAAAATTACAGATTTTTTTTAAAAATTTTTTACAGTGTATATTGTAAATATTGTATTTTAATTTAATTTAAAATAAACAATATTTTTACGTACGAAAATTAGTAAAATAAAGCACTTTTTTAATATTACCAAATATTTAACTCTAATCCAATCTAGATGAAATCCATATTCTCTCTTTCTCTCTCTTTCTAACTGTTACGTTGCGTCCTCTCAGCAAAGGGTACTCTTAAGGTCAAACTGGGTTCAAAGGGTACAAGGCCAGTAAAAGGTTGGGCAAGAAGAAGAAGAAGGAGTATTATCGAAAATGCAATTAACCTACATTTTAATATTTACATAGTTTACTTGATCTCCGGCTTCCAGTTTTTGCTTCCGTTTACACAAGATACCTTGCTTGATTTAATACAAAGCTAGTTGAAATTTTTTCCATATGGTATCAATGGAAAATGATTAATATACTAGAACTAAGCTAATGGCAAAATTGAAGTATTATATTGATATTATCAGTTTCTACTGATATTATATTACATACGCTGTAAAAAAAAAACTAAATTATAGAAAAATACTAGTAAAATTTTACTATAAAAAAATATTCTGTAATTCTACCTCAAAATTTTGTAATTTTTATATAATTCATAATAATCACATGAACTAAGTAAAAATAATCTAATAAATATATAAAATTGCCTACTTTCTGCAAATTGCATCATATACTTAATGTAGAATCACATATTGTTGGTATAAATTTTTAAATTATATAAAATTATAGCTTGCATTTTAATATTTGTAATAATTCATCAAAATAATGAGACTTAATATTTTGTGTAATTATATTAATAAAATATTTGAAGTGTTTAATAGCGTTTAAATTTAGAAATGTTTGTAATTATACCAACAATAATATTACAGAACTAAACAAATTTTAGCTATTTATGGAAAATTCCTGACAAGAAATTTAGTGAAGTTCTGTAAATTTACTAAAAGAGACTATTTTAAAAAATTGTAATATTATATACATATGTACTTTTCCATTCCGTTGGTAATATCGTATTACATAATGTTTGTAATGGTTCTGATATTATGTATTTTTAAACAAATATGTAAAATTGCAACAATTGAGTAATTATATTTAGAAATACTGGGCGCATCATTGTGTCTCATAGTTTGTAAATAAAATTACGTAATTTTTTTTTAGAGTGTACGTATTCGTCTAGGTCAGAGGTTCCCAAACTTTTTTTCCCCGTAGACCACTTTCAAAAATTTACTGGTTTCGGTGGACCCCCTGCTGCTACATTTCTACCATATTCCCAAAACTCGTCAAAAAATGTGAAGATTAGATCTAACGATGGATATATGCGTCGCGGCTGAGTTCCAACTCTAAATTCGGAGTGGTAAAAATAAAAAGAAGAATAGTATATTTTCATTATTCATTAAAATTTTTTATTAAAATAATATGATTAGACTTAATAGACTTAAAATTAAACATTAATAACGTAACTTCAACAATTAAAAAAAATAGTCATTTTTAATGGGAGGGATGCACTTGATGAATTGATAGCAAGTTATCAATATTTGGCTTCAGTTTTGTCAGGAATAACCGCAAATCTCCCCGTTCTGTGATATTCAATCTGCTCCTTTTTTTTGTTAATAGGTTTGTCACCACACTAAAACTTTTTTCGACAAGGTATGACGAGGGAAACGCTATCAAAAGTTTTCTCGCAATTTCCCACAGTCCAGGATATTTTTCGGCAATTTCTGCTTGCAGCCAAAATGTTTGATAGCCTTTTTTAAATTTCACCTTCAGCTCCTCATTGGTGGTAAGCTCGAGTAGCTCCTCTTGCAATACCACATTCGCCACTTCCGTTTCATCAAATGGATTTATGATCCATGGTGGTATTTCCATCGTCAGAATATCTTCAAATCTATTTTTGAAGTCATCATGCAAGGCATTTAAATGTTGAACGTATGTCTGAATATCCTCATCAAGACATTCTGCCTGTGACAAGTTTGGAAACTGTGCGAATTCGCGCCGACTAATATTTTGCTTCATAAATTTCAATTTTCCAAGAAAAGCCGAAATTACACCCTTTGTTTTTATTAAATTTAGGCTGTCCCCTTGCAACTGCAAGTTAATGTCATTAAATTTTTTGTACAAATCTGTCAAATACGCGATGTCTGCTTTCAATTTGATCAGATTTTCTTTTAAATCTGGATCTTTACTTTCCAAAAACTCTAAAACTGATTCAAAAAGTGAGTAAAATCTTGTTAAACATGCACCTTTCGACAACCAGCGTACTTCAGTATGTAAGAGTAATCGTTGGAAGTCTTCATCATTTTCGTCGCACAATTGTGCAAATAAACGGGTATTTAACGCGTTGCTTCTTATTTTGTTAACTGCTTTAATCACAAATTGAAGCGATTGGTGCAATATATCACTCAAATTTTTCGCTACCAGGTGTTGTCGGTGTATGACACAGTGAATTGCAGTTACTCCTGGTATAATTCTTTGAAGATGGCTTATAAACCCACGATATCGCCCGAACATGGCAGGAGCTCCATCTGCTGCCACCGAAGTAATGTTTGTAAATGGAATCGATTTTTCCTTAAGAAAATCGCTCAGGACATTAAATATTGATTCTCCTTTTGTGTCCGTCTTCAAAGTTTTCGCGAATAGTAGCTCTTCATGGATTTCTTCGTCCATAACAAATCGAACATATGCCAATAATAAGGCTTCATTGCCAGGTAATGTTGATTCATCCAATTGAATAGAAAAATGAGTTGTTTGCAGATAATTGCACAAGAAGCTTTCAACATCAGAGCTCATTTCATCAATACGCCTTTGTACAGTGTTGTTACTCAAAGAAATTTTTTTAAGTACGTCAAATGGAGGTTTGTGCAAAACAGTTTTTAAAACCTCTTCAACAGCGGGTAAAATTAACTGTTCACCGATGGTGTGCGGTTTTCCAGATTTCGCGATAAGCAATGAGATATTGTAGGATGCCCGCAAGCCATCATCGTTACTTTGAGACGTTGAAGCGAACATACTTTGCACGGTGGGTCTTCTTTCATATTTTTCCTTCAATGTTTGAAAATATTTTAAATCTTTGCCTATTTTATCAGGATGACACCTTCTTAGATGATCTTCGAGCTTCGATGGTTTCATCGAGTCATTGCTCAAAACTTTGTTGCACAAAAGGCATATGGGCAATCGTTTGTCGGCCGTTGATGGAACAAAACCAAATTTCAAATATTGAACACTGTATTGTCGACATTTCTTCTTAGATTCAGCCATGTTTCGTATCAGTTACCTACGTGTAAAGAAAAAAAAAGTTTGTTTTAGTAATCATAAGGTGATTTTAACAGGATATGGCTATTTGAACAGAATTGAATGGGAATAATTAGTTAATTATTGCAATGAAAAAACCAAAATGCCGGCGGCAAAACTGATTTTAATTATTAAAAGCAATAAGCCGCTAAGATTGAATCTATTTTAATGTAATGCAAAACATTTTTTGATTAATTATATTTTGATACATTTCTGTAAATTCGAGAGAAAATACTTTTAAAGAATATTTTGACGTCAAAACACCGCGATTTTAATGTTTTATTTATTACGTTGATACATTACTATACGAGTGGTACATTTTATGAAAATATTTTTAGTCATTTAGCATTAGCAACTACGAGGGCACTGAAATATGTACAAACATGCAGGTCAATTATAATAACTCTCTTTTAGTGAATCACCACAGTCGGGTAAATAAATAATTTTATAATAAAAAGTACTAAAAGTTCAATCTTTCTCGGCTTTCTGTTCTTTTATAGAAGTATCGAATAATGGCCCTGTTCAGTATTTAATTTTTATTACGTACCTACTACACGCAAACATAACAAATAATATAATATTACTACAATATAAAATAAAAGTATGTATAACAAATAGGCAGGTATACTTACTTTTTCCGGCACTGGCAAACACTGACATCGATTCACTCACACGTTTCTTTTCAAAATTCCCGAAACAAATGAGCACAGCAAATGAGTAAAGCAAATGAGTAACGTTTGTTCTTGGCATTCGTATTTATATTGGTGAAGAATCAAACAAGTTCATGCAAGATTGCAAGCACAGTACAAGTCGTATTTCGTCCCTATGCACGTCTTAACTAGCGTTGCTGGCTGGCTAGCGGGCGGCGCTTTGCAAGTCTCGATACGCGTTGTACTCAAAATATCGAATATGCAAGTTTTTACAAGTTAACAGTCGCTGACTTTCTTAAAATACACTACTCAAAAAAATTAACGGAGGTTTAAAAAAAAGGAAATTAATACTAAATAAACAGGCTATCAGATCCATATGCCGGCCTAACTGAAAAAAAATTTTCACACCCGTGGACAAAAAAAAAACAAGCAAAAAATTTGCAATATTATTTTTTTGCGCTATCTGTTAGTATTGCATGAGAACCGTAACTCCTAAAATATTTTAGCAAAAATCTGAAAATTTGAATCATAAAGCTTCAAAATGCTTTTTTTAAAGTCTCAATACGACCATTTTGCACCGAAATAAAGCCTGTCAAAAATCACCGAAAAATTTGGAATTTTTTTTAGTACCTAGTGTATTATCTGCCTACAATGTAGGCCCTACATTGATAGGTACAGCCAAGCCAACATTTTAGTTCTTTACGATCGAAACCAGATAAATTTTCGTGGACCCCCACTTACAACCAGTGAACCCCCATTTTTTTTTCTCGCCATCGTAGACCCCCGTCGAGTCTTCCGTGGACCCCTGGGGGTCCACCTGGACCACTTTGGGAATCACTGGTCTAGGTGAATATTCGATGAGTGTATGAGTAGGCATGATTAAAACTGTTTTGCGTGAGCGAATGTTTCCAAGTGGTAAGAATACACATGCATGTATGAGAGGCAGTGGCGTAGCCAGGGGGTGTCAGGGGGGGTGCCACTGATGAGAAGTATCATGAATGTGAATAAAACAGAAGTTGTAATATCTAGATAGAAATATCAAAAACTAATTTCTGTTTGAATACAAAATCTAATGGGTATATGTTGTGATCGTATATGTATGTATTATTTTTTAAATAAAAAGGCAATCATAGGCCAGTGGTAGCGTGTTGAACTGGCAGCCTAAAGATTCCTGTTTACATAAAATGTTATTAAAATGCAATTTTTTTAATAAAATTAAATTAAATTTGATATTACAAAAAAAACAAAAAAGATTACATCAATAAGTGTGAAGGCATTGATTGAAATAATATTTGTCTTCTTCTAATTAAAAATTTATAGATTTTATGATCTAATTATTTATTTTGTTACGTCTAGTAACTTGTTTCTATGTTCTGTTTATTTATTGAATAATTTTTTCTAATGAAGATGTATAAGTTGAGTACATCAAATATTAATAACTATTAATACTGAACTACGATTTAAAACCGTTTTATTTTAATATATATAACAAAATTTTGCGAACAAAAAAGCATATTATATGGATATAAATTAAATCAATTTCCAACAAAAAAACTTTTCTGATATGCTTTCCAATTTTTCAATTCAATAAAATATTGAAACTTGTAACCAGTGGCGTAGCCAGAAACTTGTCATGGGGGGGGGGGGGGGGTTACTAATATTAATCAATAAAGATAATACTATAATTTGTATAAAAAATAAAAAACAATAAAAATTATTTTTATAAAAATGAATGTAAAATAACATATTTCATATTTCACATACGTAGGTTTTTGGTCGTTCAGGTTCTTGGGGGGGAGGGGGGTTAACCCCCCCCAACACCCCTCTGGCTACGCCACTGCTTGTAACACTGAATTCAATTTTTAAAACAGAATATATCAAAAACTTTTGCAACCAATTTTTGTGAATCCAAATACAATATACAAATAATATATACAGGATGATTCACATATGGGAGGCTTCTAATTATTGTTTATTTTACATTGTCATGGATCATCTAAATGTAGATGTACATAGTTGCCATATATAAAAACCATATTAAAAAAATTGCATATTATTTCAACACAACGATAAATTTTCTGTAAAAATAATATAATCTTCAAATTTTAAGCAATTTATATTACGATTTTTACAGATAAAGTAAATAATTACTTACATATAATTTACTTATTTTATATTCATATAATGTAAAAATTTCCCTGTGACCATGATATCTGGGTGTAAATCAGATGCTCCGGGTTTTTATGTAAAACTACAGTGTATGAATAAAACATCCTGTAAAATTGTAGTTTATATTAAGATAGATGGAACATTATGAATGTGTAATGACATCAAATAAACAGTGATTTTCATTTATATTGTTCATATATGTGAATAGTAATTGCTGCTACTTTGCTGTATGTTTATTGTTCATGAACGAATGTTATCAAAATTTCATTATTGCGTTTTAATGCATCTGTCATAAATGTAGATAGGTTTGTAATTTGAATGTGGATGAAATATGTAACGCAATAATGCTTGTGTTATTGGTTATTACTTATTACTGTCAATTCCTCAAAATGTAAAATTAAACGGCCTTAGGTTGTAGTTCTGTATTAATATTTATTAATAATCAACGTACACTTACGTATACTCAATACATATTTTGATCAGGAAAAATACAAAAATACAAATAACATATACAATACAGTAAATAAACAGAATATAGAAACAAGTTACTAGGTAACAAAATATGTAACTAGATTATACAATGATAGTATATTTTTATATTCTTAATAGCACATGGCGTATTATATTAAATTGAAGTAATTTTGTATTTTAAAATAAAAGTTAGCTAAAATATAATTAGTTAAACAAAATAAATTAATGGCGATTTAAACAAAAAAACAAAAAACACTTTAATTTAGATTATACAATTTATAAATAATTAATTAAAGAAAGCCAAATTTTATTTAAATCAGCACTGCCTTCACACTGATTGATGCTACCTTTTTCTCTATAAATTTCTAATGTTTCTTTTATTAATTTCCTGTTAATATTGATTGATCTTGCAAATAATTACAGTATCTTCGAATTTCACATAATAAAGATACCCTGGCGCATGTTGATATTTTTTAAAACAAATTTTATTTATATTTTTATTTCATTATATTTATCTAATAAGAAATATAAATATGTATTATATATATTTATAAAATTTGGAAAAAAACAAGAAAATAAAAGCATGTACCACAAAAAAAAATACAGAAAATTAGCTCGTTATTTTGAAAATATAATACATATAAAGACTAACAAACGACGATATAAAACATCAAAAAAAAAAAGAAACCAGAAAGATAAAAGTGATTTAGCAGTACAAACATTTTTGTACTTTTGCTACAGAAGAAAGCAACAAAAATATATAATTACACCATCTACAGCACAGAGAGAAATACACCCACACACACAGAGCGAGAAAGAAATCCCCATAAAAAAGGTAAAAATATAAAACAAAAGCACAGCAGAAAAAAGAAATAAAAAGGTAACACGATATAGCATCAGCTAAAAAGCAACAAACCTATCTGTGCTTGTCTCATTTTCCCAGTTTATGAGCGCGGAAGCGCGCGCCATGACGGTATAAACTTTAACCTTCTCCTGCACAAACTGTTCGTTTCGCGAAATATGTGTAACAGTCGTGGATGATATTTGATATTTAGCATTTTTCGGAAGTTTGTAAGTTGACATATTCACATATTCTCGTGTGCATCAAACTTTATCACAGTTTGTCAGCATTTTTAGTCGTCGTTTCAACTTCGATTGCATTCGAGTTTTGTTTAAGTCGTGGAAACTAAATTATTTTAATTTAGTTACGAATAGACATCTATAAGAACAACATTAAATTGTAATAAATTCGAAATTACTCGACTGATTAAAATTTAATAAATAATAAGTAATAGACGGAATTCAGTCAGTTAATTTTTTTTCTATGCCAACGTTTAGGCAATCACTATTGTTTTCTTCAGGGCTCTACAATAGATACAAATATGTATACTCGTACATAAAAATGCATTCATATATATATATATATATATATATAAATATATATATATTATATATAATATATATATATCTGCTGATTAGCCTTTTTCAGGGCTGCATAATGTACAAAATCTGATCAGGCAAGAGGCAACCTCCCCGTATGGTGTACATCGGGTAACGCCAATGCAAAGCGATTTGAAAGTGACAAATTGGAGTCAACTTCTTAGATCTCCCTATGTTTATGGTTTGGTTTTATTTTTCTTATTTCGAGTTGGCGGGGGTGGGACTGTTTTTCATTAACCCCAAACAGTTTAAATAAGTTTAACATGTCTGATTTTATTTTTTGATATCTAAATTAAATTTCCCCAAAATTTGAGAAAAATCTTAATTTCTGCGATTACAGTGTCTTCTATCACAAACTAAAAAAAAGTTTCATATTAAATCTACATATTTCGGAGTGAAGAATCCGAATCTGCTATCAAAATTCAGTGTTCCCATTTGATATTACAAAGTTGCCTCCACCCCAACCCCTTGGGATTTGAGGAGGGGGATCAAGTTTGATATCATTGAATATCGTTTTTTGGAAACATGAAACACATATTTTTTTGTTTGTCGATGATACGTGTATTTCTAGAGTTATTCGACCGTTTCCATGATTTTTCCGTACTCTGTATACAAATGACATAAATAATAAACAAATAAAACAGAAACAAGTTACCAAGTAACAAAATACAAGTAACTAAATTAAATTAAATAAAAGCGATTTAGGTTTTAGTTTTGTATAATTTTTAATTTAATTTCGACGTTTAGATATACTACACGTACATTATCATCAAGAAAATAATTACAAATGACATAAATAATAATCAAACAAAACATAGGCACTGATTAAATAAAATTTGTATCCTTTACATTAATAATTTATATCTATATTTTATAATCCAGTAACTTGTATTCTGTTACCTAGTAACTTATTTCTATATTTTGTTTGTTTATTATTTATGTCATTTGTAATTATTTTCTTGATGATGGTTTGTGATGTTTGTATGTGCAGCTTTTTTAATTTAAATAATAATTTATGTTATAGTATTTTTGTTTTAGCTTAAATCGCCATTAATTTATTTGATGAACTAATTAAATCAATAATTAATTTTTTTAAATGAAGAAAAATGCATTGACCTTGCCAGGATTTGAACCCGGGACCTTTTCCTTTCGCCTAAAATGACAGAAAAATAATTAAATCCGTTACTGGCACACTTCTCAGTTTACGTCATATTAGTGCAAGTGCAGACATAATACATTTGAGGTTAGGATGCAGATGTTGCGTTCGGTAATTCAATGAAACTTCTTGTTACGTTCTATTATACGATGTGCACGCTGCGTCTAGCTCGATGTAAAGTTTCTTGTTACGAAATCTATCAACACTTTACCGTTGTAATTTTACCTCTAAATTTGCCGCTGCAAATTACATGCTACCAACGTATCAAAATCAAATTAAACGCTGCTGATTATAATGAATGTAGAAATTTATTAACTAACTTCAAGTACAGTAAATAGAGGTGCTCTTTTTTAGGTATTTACAAATTTTTAATCACGTTTAATTTTTGTTGCATTATGTTATATATAACTATTTATATATATAAAAAAAAAACATTATTTAGAGTTAAGTTATATTCAGACTACCGTTTTAGTTTAGCACTAAACACTTGGGCTGGTATTGCGAGCTCGGTATTTGGGTGTTTTAGTTTATTTGTTTAGTTCTGCTTTTACAGTAGTTGCATTGTTTTAAAACCTGTATGTATTAAAACCAATTTTAAAATCGAGTTCGTAATATGGGCCTTGGTGTTAAAACTAAAAGTGTGTTACGTGTTTCGATTGGTTAAATTCTTATGCTTCTTGGTGTTAAACTAAAAGTGTGTCAAGTGTTTGGATTGGTCAAATTCTTGTGCTTGTGCTTAAAACCAAAACTAAAAGTCAGTCTAAATGAGACTTAAGATTATTAATTTCTAAATGATTTATCTATTTAGTTAGATGATATTTTCAATAACATTAGTTAACTTAGATACATAATCGAAAATTGCAGAAACAATTAACGAAAAAAATATATAAATATAGGAAGGAAAAAAAAAACCAATTACATTAGATCAGAGTTGTGTAGTATTTACACAAAGAATGTTATGTATAAGTTACTTTTTATAAGTTTTTAGTATTTGTATTTAGAATATAAAGTATTTATAAATATTCTTAAAATATTTTGTTTTTGCTTAAATCGCCATTAATTTATTTTGATAAACTAATTAAATCATTAGTTAATTTTTAAATGAAGAGAAATGCATTGACCTTGCCGGAGTTTGAATATAAATATATAATAACATTGCTAGATTTATAGACAAATCATCTGATGTACTTGACTGGATTAAATTCATCAGTTTATCATGACCAGTCAAATATAGAAAAATGCATTACCTTGTCGTTGTGATCTTGTGGCGCAGTTGGTAGCGTAGTTCCCGCAAAAGAGGAAGGTTCCGGCTTTAAACCACAGCAAGTTTAATGCATTTTTCGTTATTTAAAAATTAACTAATTAGTAATATATATATAATACGCCATGTGTAATTAAAAATATAAATATACTTAATATACTTTAAAGTATCTAAAATATTAAAAAGTATTTATACTTCAAGATATTTAAAATACTCTAATGTATTTAAAATACTCCAAAAAATTTACATTGTTGTAAATTACTTCAGTGCATGTTTTAATATCAATAAGGCAGAGTTGTTTAATTTATGTTTAACTGACATGTATTTTCTTTAACTTAAGAAATTTAATAAATTCAATGAATAAGTGCATTAATTATAGATTATCTGGATTGTAAAATTTATATTTTTCATTTATGATTAAAGTAGAGCTGTTTGATCAAAAAA
Organism: Clivina fossor; assembly: GCA_963966155.1. Taxonomy (NCBI): domain Eukaryota; kingdom Metazoa; phylum Arthropoda; class Insecta; order Coleoptera; family Carabidae; genus Clivina; species Clivina fossor. The sequence goes on along the minus strand of OZ014553.1, from coordinate 17,716,278 downwards.
TTATTCAAAAGACAGAATATCTTCCATTCCAAATGATTTAATGATATTTATTTAACTTTGCATAAATAATAATTACAATAAAACTTTGAAATTGCATGCAATGTTTGATAGCTTTTCTCAAGTGTATACCAATTGTAAGGTTTTGGGTGCTTTGAGAACTTTTATTAGAAACGTAAATGATTCTAAAGAGGCCCGTTTGTGTACATACAACGATGTATAGTTGTGAATGTTGAGGAGAGCTGCAAAAGCATACAAAAAATGACTGCTGTGGAAATGGAAAAGTGTATGATGAGTGTAAAATTGAAAAAAATGTTGTTGCAAAAGTTAGTGTTAGTCAGTTAAGATAGTTCAGTCATCCTGAGCCAATGTCTAATGAACGTTTAGTTAAAAGAATTTATTTAAATAATTTTGAAGGTATACGTTTGCGTGGACTTCCGATGAGTAGATGGAGTGAAATAATTGAAAGTGTTTTGCATGAGAAAAAGTTTCCAAATAATAGGAATAGAAGACGCATGTATGAGGTAGGTTAGCTGAATGTGGATGAAGCTAGAGTTGCTTTTCTGGAAAGGAATGTTTGGAAAAAACAAATTTCGGGGTAGTTTAAATAGTTTATGTCACATTAATTTGGGTACATGGTGTGATTTTCAATTAAAAGGGCAAAAAACAAACTAAAATAAACTATAATAAAATTTATTATATGAAATATAATCGATTTTACTTCATATGATATAAAAGTAACTAAGTCTTAAATATATAAAAAAAAAGAATTTCTCTCTATACAGAGATAAGCTACAGCAAGTAAAAAATAAATAAAAAATATATCAGTTAAGTCTTGAAATTTCGTTTCAGCAATTGTACCAGTTTACATCGAGTCCTTGCAATCGTTAGGCCTATAAAAGAGCTACTTTGAACACATACACACAAACACATACACAAAATGCTCCTTTGTATATGTATATATATATATATATATATATATATATATATATTTCAAGCTCCCCTTTTCTTAATCTTTCTAACGCAAGGTCCCTTTTGTAATTTTGTCGTCTATTCTTGAGTTTTTTGAATTTTGTTTAACTTTGTGCTCCAAAACCTGTATTGTGTGTCCGTGTCTAGAGATACATTGTGCTTTTAATTTATGTGTGACGTTAAAATTTTTATTAGAAAACTTTCATATATTAACCACTAATTTATTTAAATACTATTGTTAGTAATCGACTTTTCAGTCATCGTTAAAATTGGTTTGTTATAGTTGAAATCAGGACATAAAACCTGTAAAAAAAACCCGGTTAATTAAACCGAGTAACCGATATTTGTGTAATTTTTTTTACAAACGTTAACCATAACCGTAACCATACATACATATATACACTATCACATCATGCACCCAGCAGGATGTGACACAAACTCTTTCCACTATCCCGAAATTAGTTTTCTTCAAACATTCCTATCCAGACAAGCCACTCTAGCTTTCCACATTACTTCTCATACATGCTCTTCTTTTCCTATTCCTTGGAAGCTTTCGCTCAAGCCAAACACTTTCAATCATACCACTCAATCATCTACGAAAACATGTACGTAAAAACCGGAAAAATAATATAGTTTTTTTTTTTAATACAAAATCAAAATATAAAATTATTTTATATAATATATATTTTTTCCTTGTAAAATTTTTGAATGTTTAACTTTGTTATGAAAAACGACATTTATTCATATTAAACAATTTTAAGGAATAGTAAACTTCAGACTTTCAGGCTTTCCTTTGAACTTGCCGTGGTTAATCTATCCGCATCACAACAAGGATAGATTGACCACTTCATATCAGTTATATTAATTAATAAAGAAATGTCGTTTTTAGAAATCAACTTTATTCAATGAAGACTAAATACAAAATGATATAGAATGAATATTAATTTCTTATATGGCTACAATATTTTACTATAGACAAAATAATACTTAATCTAACGTGTAAGGTGAGAGGTAATTATGTACGCTGTACGGTGATAGTGATAAGTGAAATAAATATATTTCTCATATAACTCTTTCCCCGTTAGAGGTGAGCATTAACTGAAAAACCTGGTTTTGGCAGCTCGTTGCTAACCGTTTTAATTTTAATACATTGTGTTAAATTTATTTTATTTCTAATCGTAAGCATAATAAAGAATAATAATATAATAATTATCAAACATAGAGTATTTCTTGTCTGGATGGGGATGTTTGTAGAAAGCTGATTTCAAGATAGTGGAAAAAGTTTGTGCCACACACAATTTTTATAGCTACATTATGCATCCGATTTTAATCAAATTTTCTCAAAAGATTTTCTTAGTGCCTATATAAATTATATAATTTGAGTAAAATACAGTATTGTCAACATGCCGAGAAAAAAATACCAAAACTTTTGAAAATTTATTATGGCTATATTATTTATCTGTAATTAACCAAAATTTCATAAAAGTTTTTCTTTGGTGCTCACATAAATTATATAATTTTACTAAAGTTCAAATTTCTAATAAAAATTACTAAAATTAAAAAAAAAAAATTATTATGGCTACATTATTTATGCGATTTTAATCAAATTTTTACAAAACATTGTCCTAGAACTCGCATAAATTATATAATTCTACTGAAATTTTCCGAAAAAATTAAAAAATAAAATATTATGGCTAAGTACATTATTTATTCGATTGTGATCAAATTTTTACAAAAAATTCTTCTAGTGCTCACATAAATTATATAAGTTTAATAAAATACAGTGTTACCAGCCTTCGGAGAAAAAATTACTAAAATTTATAAAAATTTATTATCGCTATATTATTTATTCGATTTTTAATCAAATTTTTAAAAATAATTTGTTTTTAGTGACTACATCAATTATATAATTTTACTAAAACACAGTATTAATTAAAAAAAATTATTTTATTTTTATTTTATTTTTGGTATTCATAAGTTGATGTCAAAGTGGTCTATATATCGGTTTTTTCATACATATACTTCTACTCTTGTTGGGTTAAATATCAGTTCAACATCATGGAAGAAATATTAAACGTAGCTATTGAGGCTATTTTATATATTTGTCATATATAAAAATTTCAGTTCTTCTTATAAATAAAACGTGTCGTCTTTAAGTGTTTCCACGTGTGCTAGTAAAGACAAAGAAATGACCATCATCTTATATTTTTAACGTATGATATTGGGATATGCTTTAATAATGTCATAAATTTTGTGTTATAACCGAACCCAATAAAATATACGCCATTATTATTTTTTCTTTGATTTCTATAGGTTTTCTTTCTTTTTATTTGGTGTTTCAATAGTTCTATAATAATGCAGTTTTTACTGTTTATTCGACTATAGTTTGTAGCTTATAATTTATTTCGACGTAGCTTGGGTAATGTACGATTATTTTTTCTTGTCTTTATTGTTTTTTCCAAATTATTTATTTAATTTGTTTATTTTACAATTTATAGTGAAACAATTTTTCTATTAAACAGAAATTTTTATTCAATAGAAAAAGACAATAGTATATTATGTTACGAAGGACAGAAAGCAATCGTTATTGTGTTGAGCGCAGACATTTGCGGCCGAGGTAGAGCCGAGGCTAAGGGATCTATTCGAAACACAAAAAGAATATTCTGCTCCGAGTGAGATATTAAACTCTTTTTTCTTCAAGCGTTCCAAACGAAACTAAACTAAAAATAAATAAAAATACATACCAAGTAACCTTAATCTTACCAACATTTGTAGAATAGTATACTTGTTACGTGATTTATAAAAATTTATGTTTCTTTGATCGAATATACAATTTCTGATAAATTTGGTGGTGGTACTTATTTTTAGCACTTTCCTTTCTTGCACTTTTAATAATTGAATTTAAATTTATACAAAAATAAACAATGCAACTTTCAAATTAACTTAACTTAATAATTTTCAATAGAGTCGTCGAAGATGTTAGATTAAATGCGCTTGACTGTGTTTCTTTGGTCAAATATGCAATTATTGAAAAATCTGGCTGTGTACATTGCATTTTTTCACATATTTTCAATAATCAAATGCAAATTTTAACAAAAATAAACAATGCAACTGTCAATTAATTATAATTTTCAATATGGCCGCCGGAGATATCAGATAAAATACACTTGATCTTGAAGTCATGTTTTGTGCTGCCGTTGGTGATATATATATATATATATATATATATATATATATATATATATATAGTAACTAACTACTGTACAATAATGTACATCATTATACTAGTAACATATAATAATGTACATCATTGTACTAGTAACATAATAACCTCTTTATAGATAGGCAATATAGTGCAATATCAATATTTTGATACGCTTAAAGAAAAAATGTTTTGTTATGCTACAGCTCTGCAAGAGTTGTTGAATTTATAATTTTTTTTATATAATTTCAAGAAGAAATAAAATAATAAAAATGCAAAATGCCAAATTTTGTTTTAAATTCTCAATAAGAAATCGTCCAATCTTGTATGTACATAAAAATAAACAATTTATACTTTTTAACAATTTAAAAAAAATCTTTTAAATTTAATTTACCAATCAAACAAAAAAAAAAATTTAAAAGAAATATTTCCTGTTAGTCTAAAGCCCATAACGCGAATATAAATGAATTAATTAAAAAAAAAGCTACAATACAAGAAAAAAACAAAGTAATATTATACAAGAGAAAGACGAAAAATTATTAATAAAATCAATCATTTATTAGAAAACTTGGAAGTAATTTTTTTTTCTTTGTGTAGATGAAAAAAAAAATCGTTTTTATTAAATTGCAAACGCAGCGAGAACGTTGCGTTTTCTTGTTTGAAAATTCGTATGGGGAGGGGAAAAACCTGAATGCTGTAACGTAAGCAGAAAACCTGATCTTTCATGCATTAGCAAACATGATTGCATAGTTGCATCAAATGCACTTGTTTGGGGTTGAATGCACTTTGCTTAAATTATATTATGCACCCTCTGCTCTACACTATTATAACTGGGGTGGATTTATTCGCTAAAATAAACCGATAAAATAAATTTTTGTTTAAAATTGTGATTTTATTGAAATGTTGATCTGAGCTGGGTAAAATATTTAAATATAAAATACTATTTAAAAGTATTTAAATATTTATTTATAAATACTAAATCCAAATACTTTTATTAGAACATATCTATGTTATATAAAATTAATTCTGCTAATTACTTAAATAATAAGTAAATGTAACATATTAAAAAATCTTTCAAAACTCAATATAGTAAAATAAAAACAGCTTTAAATTATAGTTCTACATTAATATTTATTAATAATCGATATTTCGATAAACTCAACAAACGTCTTCATCAGGTAAAAAGATGAAGAGGTACGTTGAGTTAATCGAAACGCCGATTATTAATAAATATTAATACCGAACTTAAACTTAAAACCGTTTTATTTCACTAGCTTAAATTTATTACTTCTGTTTAATACGAAAATCTACAGAATAAATACATTTACTGCTAAAGTAAATTTATGAAACCTGGCAATAATTTTTTTTTTATAAAAATAAATATCAACTAATAAATTTGATTGAATTATTATTCACCAATCTTTACTTCCTTTACCATAATTTGATTCGTTTCTCTCATATTTAAGATCGATCGAAGTTCTTCTATCTCAAGAAGGTTTTTCCATACACGTTCGTATTTATCATTGAGAACCAGCCCAGCCCTCTTGCCTTCTTAAGTTCACTTCTACGAGAGATAAAATCACGCTCGTTATCCCTTTCGATTGTCAGAAGGTCCCTTCGATTTTTCCTGCAGGAAAATATTTTTCAGCTTTCACCGTTCAGTACCGTTACGGAACCATTTTAAAAATTTAGGAATATTTTATCGTTACGTATCATTGAGTTGATAATAATTTTATGCTTCGTAAAAACTGTTTTTTTTTAAATTATTTTTATTTGTCTACGATGAAAAATAGAGAAAATTTGCTAATCGCAAAAGTTCTGATTCCATCTGGTGATGAAATTAAGAACTGTCTCAAGTGGTACTTTTTATAGCACATCTGTATTTATCAAGTTTTTATCAAATTTAAGCATCATTCAGACTGCTTTTTTGCAAACAAAATCAGTGTTATGTTTTCAGACATACTTAAAAAAAAAACCAAATTACAGAAAAACAGTAATAAAATTTTACTATAAAAAATTTGTAATTTTATTTTACTATTCATATTTTTACCTCAAAATTCTGTAAATTTTTACATAATTCATAATAATCACATAAAGTAAGTAAAAATGACTTAATAAGTATGTAAAGTTGCTTACTTTCTGCAAATTACATCATATACTTAATGTAGAATTACATATTGTTGGTATAACTTTCTAAATTATGTAAAATTATAGCTTACATATTAAAATTTGTAATAATTCAACAAAATAATGAGACTTAGTACATATTTTGTGTAATAATACTAATAAAATATTTTAAATATAATTCATTTCAAAATACATCCTTTATGTAAATTTGAAAATGTATGTAATTATACCAACAATAATATTACAGAACTAAACAAATTTTAGCTGTTTATGGAAAATTCCTGACAGAAAATTTACTGAAGTTCTGTAAATTTACTAAAAGAGATTTTACTAAAAAAAACTGTAATGTTACATACATATGTACATTTCCATCCCGTTGGTAATATCATATTACATAATGTTTGTAATAGTTCTGATATTATGTATTTTTAAACAATTATGTAAAATTAGAGCAGATGAGTAATTATACCCAGAAATACTGGGCATCATGTGTCTCATGTTGTAGGTAAAATTACATGTACGCGATTTTAGTTTTATAAGTAAATTTTATTTTATTGCAGCCAAAGTCTTGCCCTGGCCATGGTATCTTAATTAAAATTCAATTATGTTTAAGAACAACCAATCTGATTTCAGTAACATGATATAGTGCGATGTATATCTGTTTTTATCAAAGAAACATCAAATTTATAATATTATGTATTGGAAAATAAAATTGATATTATTTTGAAAAAGCGTATTTAAATAATAAAATCACATTTATTTTAGAAATATCCGAAGAAAAATTAACGAAAGCAAAGATGCTGAATTTATTCTATAAACTTGTAAAATTATATTTATGTTCTATATGCTATTCCAAATGTTCTGTTTCGTATTCATATTTTGAAAAATAATTGTACTGATTTATTTTATATAATAATAAATTCTTCTTCAAACATATTTAACAAAACAAATCAACTTAAACTACAAAAAAAAAAAAAACTGTATTGAAGATAACCAAATTTTTTTTGGTATGTATAAAAGGTAAATAGAATTGTCAGAAATAATTTTTAACAGCTTTTAAATTGTCATCACTGCGCAGGCGTAACTGAAAATTCATTAAGACAAACAAACAATGTGAATGGGTAAGTTTTGTGCTGTGTTCAATCGTAAAACTAAAACTAAATCATAAAACTGATTTGGCAGTAAGTGTTATTAACATAATTTATTTGATTAGCAACTGAGAAAGATGATTGATAGAATTAATGTTGTTGGTAAAGATATGAATTTTGTGTTAAATATTGATAAGTGCACAGTTTTAGTTTTTGAGTAGGGTGACTTGACGACTGAATGTAATGTATCTGTTGATGGTGCACGTTTAGAGCTGGTAAATGAATTTGTGTATTTGGGTAGTTTATTATATAAGGATGGTCGTTTTGATCGTGAAATTGAAAAAAGAGTTAATGCTGGTTGTTAGGTTTTGGGTACTTTGGGTACTTTTGCTAGGAATGTAAATGTTTCCAAAAAAGGCTGTTTGATTATATACAATGCTGTTTTGGTGCCTATGTTGATGTATTACGAAATAGATCAGTGTATGATGAGTGTGAAATTGAAAAAAATATTGTAACAAAAGTTGGTGTTAGTCAGTTAAGATGGTTCGGTCATTTTGAACGAATGCTTAATGAATGTTTGGTTAAAAAATGTATATGAATGATTTTGAGGCTATACGTTTGCGTGGACATCTGATGAGTAATTGGAGTAGTATGATTGAAAGTATTTTGCGTGAGCATGTATGAGAGGAGTTATGAGTATGGATGAAGCTAAAGTTGCTTGTTTGGATAGGAATGTTTGGAATAGGCTGATTTCGGGATAGTGGAAAAACTTTGTGCCACACCTTTTTGGGTACATGGCGTGATTGAGTATGTATGTATGTAAAAATATATAAAAATTTACAAAGATTTATATGGCTGATTGTAATTTTGAACAAATAAGTAATAATACATATTGTAACAAAATATTATATGTATGTTTCTCTAATAAACACACACTGTATATATTAGCAAAGGACAATAACAATAAAAACAGTATTAGAGACAACGAAATTACAAATTTTGTCTAAATATTCCAGTAAGCATTTTGTTGCTAAGCTTCACCAGTAGAATTTTAACGGCATTTTAGAATTATCTTAAAAGCAAGCAAACGACATCAGACATTGTTCCTATGGGAGTGCGTATTTTGTTGTTACGATGCAAGGTTTTGTTTCACGAATGAAGAAAATCGGTCGGTAGAACAATCTGGCGGGCTGAAACGTAACTGGGTATTGTATTCGGTAACCGAGGTGACATTAAAACAGGGCTTCGAACAGTTATATTTTTCGTTCCGGTTTTTATTCCGGTTCAATTTGTTTCGGAAAAAAAAATTGTTTTTTTTTTGTTTTCGGTTCAGTTCCGAGTGATTTCCGAGATTTTAAATGTATTTATTTACATTAATAAATTGTTTTCGCCATAATTTAGAACATTTTATTCTTACTTTTTAATAAGCATGCTACATAAATTGATACAATAATATAATATGAATAATAATAATTATACATATAATTTGTATGGACGTTTTAATTATATAATAAGATAATATATGTTAACGTAACAAATTCTTGTATACACGATTTTTATTTATTTATAATTAGAAAAAATAAAAATTACTTCTAATTATTACAATATTTTCCAATGTATTTTCATTTAAATTATTTAAAGATTATTAAAAGAAAAAATTATCATCAAAAAATACACCTGCCTCAAAGTGATCCCTAGATTCATTTCCAATTTCAATAACTGAGTATTCATCCATAAAAAAAACAAACTAAATGTGCTTTCGCGAAAGACGAGTTGCGACTTACGATTACGGTACGAGACCCCGAAATTGAAAAAAAAAAACGACAACCGACGTGGAAAGTAAGATTATATTAACGTGAGTGTTTCCACATGTATCGAACCGAAATAAACTGATATTTTTTCGGTTCAGTACCGGTTTTTGATCCAGCAAAAATAACGGTTTTTATTTTATTTTCTGTTATTGGTTCAGTTATTGGTTATTGGTTATTGGTTCAGTTCTGGTTCAAAACTCTGCATTAAACGATCTATTTAATAAATTTTACATTATTATTATTATTATTTGAAATTTTTATTTATTTTTTAGATACGTTAGTAAAAAATCATATGTAAACTGTTTTTCAGAACAAAATTTCATTGGCTAATTTTAAAATTATTTCACGGATAAATTTATTCCAAATTTTGGAAATACTGAATCAAAACGAGCTAAAAATAAATAATATTACATGCCAAGTGATCTTAATCAGTTACTAACAGTTGTAGAATAGAATGTATATGTTTATATTATTTATATTTGTTATATAATTTGTGAGAATTAATGTTTCATTGATCGAATATGCAGTTTCTGACCACCGTGTACTTTTCATTTCTTGCACTTCTTCACATATTTTCAATAATCAAATTCAAACGAAAATAAACAATGCAATTTATTGTCAATTAACTTAACTTGACTTGACGTAATAGTGTTTCTAAATATGATCACCGAAGGTGTTAGATTAAATACACTCGACGTCGTAGTTATGTTTGGTGGTGTATATAGTAACTAACTGCTATATAATAATATCATTATTGTACTACTAACATAAGACCGCTTTCTACATGGGCAATATGATAACGTAATATTAATATTATGATGCGTTTGAAGCAGAAAAATGTGTGCGGACGGACTAAATCTTGAAAAAGGTTCTAATGATTTTTATGAAATTTAGTAAACCTACGTTTTTGGGTGCGAGAAAGCGATTTAGCGACTGTGCGAAAACTCATGTAAAATGAATAGAAAAGCATGTATGACAGATATCATATGGATAAAGCTAAAGTTGTTTTTCTAGATAGGAATCTTTGGAGAAAACTAATTTTGGGATACTGCAAAGAGTTTGTCCCACACTTTTTTAGGTACAAGGCGTGATTGTATATGTATGTACACTATAAAACATATACCTTATATTTATATAATTTTATATAGGTTTGAACAGTAAAAATAACAACATTTTGTAATTTTAATGTAATAATTTACGTAATATTATACATTTTATGAAAAATTACATTTACAATATATGTAAAATTACATAAATTACATGTAAAATTACATAAATTTTTTACAGTGTATGTAAGTAATACATTTTTATTTTAAACTAGCTGACCCGTCGCGCGTTGTTGAGCAAATGCGCAATAATTCTGTATTAAAAAGATTACCCGTCGCCCGTTGTTACGCAACTGCGCAAAAATTCAGTATTTGAAAGATTATGAAAGCCCTGCGGGGGGGGGGATATTTAAAACTTTTGCGGGAGTGTAGTCAATAACTTTCCAAAGTTTCATGGCGATCGGATGAATGGTGTAGTAATGCATAAAGGACAAACGGACAGACAGACAGATATACATTAATTTATATATAATATATATATATATATATATATATATATATATATATATATATATAGATGAATTTTGTCCATTAACCGTTTGAGTGTCAAGCAGCGATTTTGCGCTCTTCTGTTACGCTCGAAATTTGCCAGTGCTCTAGCAAGCTCGGTTTCTGATAATGCCCGATCTAACGGCTACCATTCCGTTTTAAGTAAAAATAAAATTGGAGTAATATTACACTTTATAGGTGTACACCTTTTTATTCTTATAAACAACGATTACTATAATAATATAATTAACTAAATAATGTAGAATAAAAAATAAGACATGCGCAAAAGCGCTCCTTGGCACTTTTTAACGAAGAAACAGAAAAAATCCGTGGCACTCAAACTGTTAAATTAAACCTACGATAACTTTTAACAGATAACAGATAAAAAAAATTCCATTTACTCCGAAATTATATCTGTGATAATTTTTAAAATTTAAATATCCTCAAGTAAATTTGAAACACCCGGTATATTTTACATATTCCCACTTAATTTCCCAAAAAAAAAACACTGTATTCCAATCACGTTCGCTTCGGAAAGGCTTAAATTCAAACGGAGAATAGAATTCATCGGACGCAAACAACAAAAGACATTGTGCCTGTGCCAACGTCCATATTCTCATTCAATCGAAGGCATAAACTTTCTCTCTCTTCGTCTCTCTCTCTCGTCCTGCCATCATCCTTTTCCTTGGAAACTTTCTTCCTTTGGTCTGAGAAAGTTTACTCATCAACCAGGATGCGGGCGCGTTGAATATCTCCTAGAGCCTTAAACTGTATACCTATAGGTACATCCTTTTGTAAGTTGAAAACACAGCAAGCAATAAGGATATATAGGGTTGTGTTTTTGGAAACGTATACGGTATGCCCAAAAAGTTCCAGGACAGACTGGAATACTAGCATTGGTTTTTTATTTTTTGAAATGAAAAAATGAGTAAATTGAGTAGCATTACTTTTTGTTTAATGTCCAAATACTGAACAATGTATAAATACATATTCGGAGGACCGAACTTCGCTCGTTTTAGAAGGAATATATTCCTCAATAGTTAAAAATAATTTCTAATTTAATAATACAGAAAGAATATTATGTTCGATTACATACAGATTTTAATGGTATACATTTGCGAGGACGTCTGATGAGTAGTATGAGAGTGTTTTGCGTGAGCGAAAGTTTCCAAGTAGTAAAAATAGAAGAGCATGTATGTGAGGAATTATGAATGTGGATGAAGCTAAAGTTACTTGTTTGGATAGAGATATTTGGAGGAAACTAATTTCGAGATAATGCAAAAAGTTTGTGCCATACCCTTTTGGGTACATGTCGTGATTGTGTATGTATGTACATACTGTTTTCTTACATAATTTGATTTTGTTTCGAATCTCTTCAATTTACATAAAATAGTTATGTTAAAATAAAACAGCTTTACGTTTAAGTTTGTCTTTAAATTAATATAGGCCGTATGGTTACGTAATATTAATGTTATGATACGCTTGAAGAAAAACTTATAATTTTATTATTATTATTAATTATTAGATTATCATAACTAACTTAACCTAATCTACCCTAAGCTAAACTAATATTTTGATGCGCTTATTCAATGTTTTTAAATGCGCTTATTCAATGCAGATTTTCTTTTCTTTTTCTACGTAATTGTTTTTTTTGCAATAACATTTAAAAATATTAGGTTGGTCCATAAATGTCAGGCGTTTTTTAAACAATATTTATTATAAAAAAGGAACATAAAAATAAAAAATAACTCGTTTACAAAAACGCCTGGTAATTATGCACCAACTTAATAACAGCTGATTAGTTTCAACAACTTCCCACAGAATACCCTGTACTACTTATGTTATGTAAAATTATTATTTTATTATAACGTTGCAACGGATTTGTATTCAGCAAACAGTCAAATGTCAGCAGAAACATACTGTTTCATATCGGAAATAATAAAACCATAACCTAATACTATTCTATGTGCATACTGAGGCGTTAGTGTTTGCAATTGCAATTGCGGATGCACAAAGAGAATGCTGTCACATTCTATTTCTCAACAAATAGAAATCTTAAACTAACTTGTTAACCATATAGTTCGCACTACTGCTTTTGACTACATCCCAATTCACAATAGTTCTCTTACCCCAATATATTCACATATATAGTTTAAGTTAGTTTTGGAGTTGTTAGTTTATAGTTTAAACCACAACTAAGAAACTGGAACTTATGCGAGTATACAACAAACTAGATGACGGATGCATCGTGTACAACACTATATTAGCATACAAGATGCATACTAGATCAGCAATCCTCAATCGGTAGTTTATAAATTTGTTTGTGTAAAGCCCCGGTTGCACAAAGCATTGTTAAATGCTTTGTAAGTTAACCAGTTTGTTATCTTGCCAACTGACCAATCTGTTACTCCGTCAAAGGTTTGAATTTCAGAAAACCGTTTTGACACATTATTCTACACACTGTAAGCTTTTAGAAAATGCAAGAAAATAGATTTCTCGCTGATACACGATTTTTGCTGATACACGACTTTCCATCTTTGATGAAACTGTAACACTCTCTTGTCTGTAAAATTTGTCTTTTCTGACCGAAATGTCTCTGTCTATCTTATGTAAAAATATTTAAATATTGAAAACAAAAATCTCATATTACTCTCGTATGCTAAGCCAATATCTAGGAAAAACACTTATATAGTCATGGTCTTATATCCTTAAATCCTTAAGTCTTTAAATTTATTGCTGCAAGATCCTGTTGTGTGACCTATTGCCTATTGTGCCGTATTTACCGGCTAACCACTTGAAATTATCTTAAACACCCTTTAATTTATTTTTATATAGATTTTGCGAATCACTTAAATCCGGTTGCACAAAGCATTGTCAACCAATTAGTTTACTAAGCAACTTGATTATCAACTGTCTGGATACATTAGTAGAGTTAGTAGTAGAGTAATGTGGCAGAATATGCATTGTATTGTTATTAGCATAATATAAATATTTTTAAATAGTGAAAGACAAAAATTTAGACTCGTCTTTCACTAACCCAGAATGTTTACATTATGATAACAAAATAATTCGTACTCTACCACTGTACTCCACTACTAACTCTACTAAAGTAATCCAGGCTTAACTATTTAAAGAATCCAGTCTCTTTTGAATAAGCAAAGCTTGATTTTTCTACTATTCATCCCATTTCTGCAATGAAGTTGTTAGTCCTAGTAACTTTGCTAACAAACATTGACCAATAATATTGATAGACACTAATGCCCGTTATGTATAAACATTGTCGTTAAAAATAATGGTTCGTTAAAATAAAAATTCTTGGATTTTGAAAAAATCTTTCTATGAATATTGCACCGAAATTTCTTACGGAATTCAAGAATTTTCATTATAACAAACTATTATTTTTAATGAAAATTTTTAACGGACATAAATAACACATTAAAATGGCAACTGCTACATTTATTTCTTTTGGTTACAGTTGTTAGCAACGTTGCTAAAACTTAACAACTTTGTTATAGAATTGAGGTGATTAGCAGTATAATCTGTTATCATATCTATGCATAATGTAACATCATATTTGTCGTCATAGCGACCAAGTATAAACAAATGTTCATTGTTCCGTATATGTAATCAACTTGTTCCTCCATGTCATTTGTTTACTAATTTATCTATTGAAGCATGCAAAGACTTTCAAATTATCTGGAGAAATTATTTCGTCAGATGTGAACTAAAACAATTCATAAACTTAATGTGTATAATATTAGAATATATTCCACTTTGTAGACACTATAATTAGAGTTAGTAAAGCACAGTGGTTCCACAACATTTCTAATATACGTAACACTTTAATTTGAAATAAATTTTGGGGGTTTCAATTGCTGAAAAAATGCTAGAGTAAGTAACGATCGGTATAAATTATTTAATTTATCTCAAAAACAGCACAAAATGACCTACATATCTTTTTTTATATCGTTAATAATTAAAAAAAAAATTGCTATTACCACCACAGAACCGACTGTCATCACAATGTATACCTATACATACATACATAATTACGCCATGCATATAAAAATATATGGCACAAACCCTTTCCACTATCCCAAAATTAATATTCTTCAAACATTTCCGTTCAAATAAGCAACTCTAGTTCATTCACATCCATAATACTTCTCCTACTACTTGGAAACATTCGCTCACGCAAGCCACTTTTTCTATCATACCGCTCTACCTACTAATCGGGCATTCGCCCAAAATTATCGAATCATTATAACTGACTAACACCAACTTTGCAACAACATTTTTGCCAATCTTACATTAATTATACACTAATCTATTTCATACCCGATTAAGTCTAGTTACGCCACATTTGCCACTTAAAGTCTCATTTCCACAGCAGTAATTTTTCTCTTATATTTTTGTAGTCAAACCTAACATTCATTACTGTACATCAACGTAGGTACTAAAGCAACATTGTATATACTCAAACGGACTTCTTTAGAAATATTTACTTAATGCATCCATACCTTTACAACTAGCATTAACTAAATTTATATTACAAAAAAGCCTAATTTATAATTATGTTTAAAAATCTTGAAAATCTTGGTACAATTACAATAGCTCCTTCACTATAAGTGACAGTCGGTAAAAAGTTGTTCATGAAATTAAAAAAAGAAAAATACATTTTTTTTAATGACTAATGATTTAATTAATTCATCAAAATTAGATTAAGAATATAAATATATACAAACGTTGCTAGATTTATACATATGTTACCGCTAAAGTGCAGAAATCAGTTATTTTGTAGATTATCTAGGTAATGTGCAGATTAACTAAAGTGTTCTGTTAAACTGCCGAAAATTGTTTCATTTCTCAAATTACCTACGTAATCTGCAAATTATCTACGTAATCTGCAAATTATCTAAATAATCTGCACATTACTACTAGGCACTCGTTAAAGTGAAAATAAGATCTTTGCTGGAAAAACAGAAACGTTTCTGTACGATTAAATTATTATTTATTAATTTTTCGATATCTAAAGAATCAAGTTAATACAATTAATCAATAAATTAGTTGATAGAATCAATCATCAATCAATTAAAAAACTATAATAGAAAGAATCAAACGGAGGTAGAGGAGGAAGGTGTAGAGAAAGGAAATGAGAGAGACAGGCAAAACCAAACTAAAAGTGGAAGGAAAGGAGAAAAGTGTAGGGAAAGGAAATGAGAGAAACAAACTTTTGAACTTTAATGATACGGAAGCCGTTAATGTGTAATTGTGTACATTACCTAGGTAAAATGAGGAAAACTCTTGATTCCGCACGTTAACGGAGCAAATCAGTTAATCTGCAGATTAGCTAGATAATGTGCATATTAACGGTTTTCGAACTTTAGCGATAACACATACATTATGTGATAGTTGACAATCTACTTGTTTAGTTAATCATTGATTAAATTAACAATGTTTTATGCAATTTTAAATTTTAAAATCACAACATAAAGTTGCCCCAAAATCTTTTGATTTTGAATTATTTAAAATTCAATCAATCAAAAAATCGATTTTTTGAAAATTTCTTAAATTTGGTGTTAAATTAATGGCTGCACTTTTTTTTGTTAAATAGTGCTTTTATTATATATTTCAAAATACATTTTTTTATCATATATGGATAGTTTTTCTATTTACTTGACTGAATTAAATTTATGAGTTTATCATGACCAGTCAAAATATAGAAAATGTATAATTACCTTGTCATTAAGATTTTGTAGCGCAGTTGGTTAGCGCATCAGCCGCGAAAGCTGATGATTCCGGGTTCAACCCCCCCTCCCCCGCAACAAGATCAATGCATTTTTCTTCATTTAAAAATTGACTAATAATTTAATTAGTTTATTAAAATAAATTAATGGCGATTTAAGCAAAAACAAAATACTATAACGTAAAATAAATTTTGTTTACATTTTCTGTATAAGACTTGAAAAAAAAAATCGCAAAAGTTAATTCTATGACAAAAATACTGCGATCTAATTTGTTAGCATCATTATCTTCTTTGAGAGATAATAAAAAGAAACAAAGAAGAGACATCATTTATCTACACATATACGTGCAAGTAAAATACAATAAATGTGCTCACGCAAAAGTCTCATTTGAATATGAAAGCTAATACATATCCTACACTGTTCTACATCTGTGTGTGTTATCTTGAGGGTATAGTCGTAGTGTGCTCAAACGGCCGAGAGCAATTTATATTTTGAAATCACCGTGAGTTTTCTCCATTAGGCCCTCTCGCTTGAAACTAATCACTTTCCGCTTTTGCAGTACTATATGGATAAAAGCACCCATGAGAGATGGCCTGTATGTGTATGTGTGTGTATGTGTGTGTATGTGTGTGTATGTGTGTGTGTGTGTGTGTACTAGTTAACGTTTCGTACGTGCATGTAACGTGATATAACTTCTACTTTGTACTGTATACTGTTGTTGAGATAATTGATTCGCTTGATTTTTTTACTTCTTTTATTTGCAACTACGTGAAAGAGATTGATAAATTTTATATAAAAATTATTTTTACGAGCTTATAATAGATATTGTACAATTATGTAGTTGTGAGTGCATAGCTCTGTATAACAATAAAATTATATAATTTTTGCGAGTTCGTTTTTAATTCGTGCATATCTGTAAAAATTTCGAAAAATTACCTTGATTACAATACCAATATTTAGAAAGAGAAATGTTTACAAAAATTTGAATTAAAATTGAGCAAGTAAACACGTTTAATTAAGATTTATCGTCTTGTTTTCGTTGTGATATTTATTTATTTCTGACGATGCTACAGACACAGTTTCAATGGAGAAGTTTAGCGTGATTAAAGTTGCGTGTAAAATTCTTTTTTCTCAAATATATGTGTAAAATAATAACAGTAACTGTCATTAAAATTTTTGATAATTGTTTCATTTATTTGTTATTAACAATTTTTGTAAGGACATTACTGACGTCACAAGGCTATTGTACGCAAGCGCAGAAGAGTTGGTGAGATATAATTTTGAAAACGTATGTCGTACCAAATGACAGCTGACAGCTGTATTTCAATAGCTTGTATCGGTAACCATGGCAATACATGTGCGTCTGATTCAGAAAACGACAAAAATTTTGCAAAAAATATTACTGACATCAGCACGACATATTTTTACATTTTTTAGGAAATCTGGGAATGTTTGAGAAAAATAATAAATTAAACATCACTTTTTAAGCCATTTCCAACAAAATAAAGAAATAACAAAATACGCTAAGTTTTCCCATATAAAAATTAGCCAAAGTTTATATCGACTGGTTTGTTTAATCATGAATAAGGCCGCTTTTAATTATTTTACTGCTTTTCCTTACCTCTTTCTTCTACTTATCTCTCTTCTTCTTTACTTTCATTTTTCGTCCGACGTTCAACCGTTCAACTTTCCTCTCATTTTCTATTAATAAACTTTAATGTTGAAAACTCCAAACGTGTTGAATTTCTACGTATCGTACGTTAAAGGATTTTCAAAAGTTAATTTCAACTTTAAGGTGGAATAAAAACGATTATTACATCTTTTACATTTGAATGAATTAATAAAAAAAAAGATTTTATAAAATAAATTTTCGGCTGTTAGCTTTATTGCAAATAACTATATATAATTGAGATATAATATAGTTGTTACTACTTTTAAAACTTGTTTTTAACTTGTTAACTGGCCAATTAATAAATCGTTACAATGATAGTTGACAATCTACTTGCCTAGTTAATCATTAATTAAATAAACAATATTTTATGCAATTCTAAACTTTAAAATCACAACATGAAGTTGCCCTAAAAACATTTGACTTTAAATTATTTAAAATTCAATCAATCAAAAAATCGATTTTTTGACAATTTCTTGAATTTGGTGTTAAATTAATGACTTCACTATTTTTTTGTTAAAAAGTGTTTTTATTACATATTTGAATAGTTTTTCTATTTTTGATATTTTTTATCATTAAATTACTAAAATTAAAAAAAATATATTATGGCTATATTATTTATCTGGTTTTAATAAAATTTTCCAAAAAAATCTTCTAGTGCCCAGATAAATTATACTCCTATAATTTTACTAACTTTCCGGGAAAAAAAAATTCAAATTTAAATTTGGTTTTATTATTTATACGAAATTAAACAAATTTTTACAAAAGATTCTATTAATCTATATATATTATATACATATATACAGTGTGTCCCAGGATTGATGTTACAAGAGGTGTAATGGACTAAAATTTTTTGAATTTCATTTCAAGATTCTGGAATTAAGCCCTGCTTGGCGTGAAACGAATTTTAAGAATTTTTTCGTTTTTTGAAAAACAAAATGGCCGTGACGGTGAAGCAAGAACTATTTTCTTTTCAGGTAAAGTACCCTTTTTGTTTAGGATACGACAAAATTTTATTAAGAAAAGTTGTTTATAATGACAAATCATGGCCGTATACCAAACTTCAGGACGATCTACCTACTTTCATTAAACTGTCTGTTTTAGATTGAACAAAATAAATTGTAGGTATCTATTAATTTATTAAAATTTTTATTTGTAGACCATTGAACGAAACAAATAACAAATACTATTTGTTTCGTTCAATGGTCTACAAATAAAAATTTTAATAAATTAATAGATACCTACAATTTATTTTGTTCAATCTAAAACAGACAGTTTAATGAAAGTAGGTAGATCGTCCTGAAGTTTGGTATACGGCCATGATTTGTCATTATAAACAACTTTTCTTAATAAAATTTTGTCGTATCCTAAACAAAAATGGTACTTTACCTGAAAAGAAAATAGTTCTTGCTTCACCGTCACGGCCATTTTGTTTTTCAAAAAACGAAAAAATTCTTAAAATTCGTTTCACGCCAAGCAGGGCTTAATTCCAGAATCTTGAAATGAAATTCAAAAAATTTTAGTCCATTACACCTCTTGTAACATCAATCCTGGGACACACTGTATATATATATATATATATATATATATATATATATATATATATATACTTATATATATATATATATATATATATATATATATAAACCAGTGTATGTCTGTTTGTTCTTTATGCATTACTATACCTTTCATCCGATCGCCATGAAACTTTGGGAAGTTGTTGAGTACACTCCCGTGAAGGTTTCTGGAGCTATGGGAGAGAGGGCATAGCGCCTCAGGGCCCCAGAAAAAATATTGAAAAATGTGAAAGAAAATGATTCCAAATAAATTGAAAATAATTATAACATGAAAAATGTAATTGATTTTTTTTGTAATATAAAAAAAAAATTATAATAAAAATTTAATATTCACATTAAAATAAAGGCAAGGCAACGTTTGCCGGGTCAGCTAGTTTCTATATAATTTTAGTGTCTTACAGTGCTGCAAACTTTCTAAGAGAAAAATTAATAAAATTCTTAAAATCATTCTTTTGGTGCCCATAAAAATTATATGTGTTGCCAACTTTTGAAGAAAAAATATAATTTTTTTTATTTTTATTTCTTAGTATTTATGTGATAGCATCTAGCATCAAAGGGTTTACCCATATGCTTCTAATCTTGTTTACACTATTTTTGTTTGTCCTTAACGAAACATCAAGTAGTGCCAAATATTTTTTTAACGTGTAGAAATATTCCAAATATTTTATTCATGTATTAACCAACAAAAAACAGCTTTTATTTGATAATAATAATTACAAAGAGCTTTATTGATTCATTACATTTAATACAGCAAATACGGAATTGTGTTTACCTAAAGTAGGTTACCAATGTTTTTATACATACATTAATTTTCATTTTATCCTACAGTCAACAGTATTTGTACAATATTTACCATTATGTACGTTTTAATAAAAATTTGCACACAAATAAGGCAAACGAAGCGAGTTCAGACTACCACATAATGTTTGATTTAACTTAATACTCTGTAAACTAAAAATAAAATTTTTCTGTTTAAATAAAAAATACGGGTAGGTCAAAAAAGGCAAAGAGTTTATTTCAAAAACAAAGTTAAACAATATTTGAAAAAATTTGATCCGAATACCCGGATCCAAAAAGATTGGGATAACAGATATTTAATTCTCGGATAATTTGAGATCCGAATCCGAGATCCAGATCCGACATTCGACATATATTTGAAATGCGTAACCAACAGATCTGAAACGTATTGTAGTTGTATTTTATTTTTACTCTAATCAAGTTTATAAAATAATAATTTTGACAATTTTATTGACCAAATTTTTTCCGCATTTTCCATAAATTTTTACAAGTCAAATCCGAAATTAATTTAGTTTACCTCAAACTGTCCGTCGGTTAAAAATTTTATATTTTTTCTTTTCGAATATGTAGCGTAAATCTCGGATCCAAAGTCGGGTTTGTAACTATGCAAATTTCTCCGGGCTCCAGTGAATAAATTTTCAACATTGAAAACTGAAAAATATCTCAGCGTCACATGTGCATCAATGCAGAAGTAAAAATTGATATGAGTTTTCCGTTTCAATTTCCATAAACAAAAATCAAATCACATTCTAATGCTATAGATTTACACTTAAATATAACGAAGAAGACGAGAAAAACAAGAAAAAAATACAGCAAAATTTGTAAAAAAATGCCTATTGTAAAGAGGCCTACTAATACAAACGTAAGACTATAAAGTGTGGTAAGTTATACTTACACGATTTGCAATCAAAGGCTGATTCAGTTACAATTTCCATAAACGAAAAATCAAATCGGATAAATTCTAATGTTTAAAGATTTGCACTCAAGCATTACGAAGAAAAGAGGAAAGATATAACTCTTACACAAAAATATAGTAGAACTTGTATAGAAGTCCATTGCGAAAAGGCATATCGATACATACGTAAGACTATATCGATAGCATAGTGTGGTAAATTCTATTTACACGATTTATTAACAAAAACTGTAAATATGGTTAAAATCGTAATTGAAATATTGAAAGTGAATTAAATATTTCGAGCGGAAAAAATTGGCGAAAATTATGTTGGCGCATATTAAATTGTAGCTAAGCATAGCCTCTACCCACTGAATAAATAGATTTTACTGCGGAAATACTGAACGAGAGAAATTTTTATCATTTTCATTTGATTTTGACATTTTTTCAAAAAACGAACTTTAATATTTTAGCGAAAAAATAAAGCATTTTTTCAAAGCTACGGTAAAAACATAATTGTGCGTAAAATAATTTGGTGAAATCTTAGTAGATATCTAAGTAAATTTGACAATATTTCGGGTGTATTCTATATCGTTTCCGTTAAAAATAACGCTCCGTTAAAATAAAAATTCTAAAATTCCATAAGAAATCTTGTTGCTACGTATATTGCAAGATTTCAACGTTTTGAGGTACTTATTTTCATTTTACCGTACCGTTATTTTTAACGGAAATAATTCAGAATACGAAGAAAAATATTTAATATTTTGAAATTGAAGTTGTCAATTTACAAGATTTTTGTTTTCACACAAGCAAAACAATTTTACTTAATTTCTAAAAGCTAAATAATGAAAGAAACAATTAAAACATTATTTGTTTAAGAAGTCTTTTTGTGGCTTCCAACACGTCAATCAAGTTAGCACCCCCCATTCTCCAAAAATTAAAACAAATTAGCTCATATTTATGAGCTATTTTTGAGTCACAATTAAAATTTTTGAGCTGCAAAATTATGCCTAAAAAAAATGTTTTTCGATGGGGGGTGCTAACTTGATTTCAAGTTAGCACCCACGCTATGAAAAAATTTTTAAAATTTAAAACAAATTAGCTCACATTAATGAGCTATTTATGAGCTATTTTTGAGCCACAATTAAAATTTTTGAGCTGCAAAATTATGCCTAAAAAAATGTTTTTCGATGGGAGGTGCTAACTTGATTTCAAGTTAGCACCCACGCTATGAAAAAATTTTTAAAAATTAAAACAAATTAGCTTACATTAATGAGCTATTTATGAGCTATTTTTGAGCCACAATTAAAATTTTTGAGCTGCAAAATTATGCCTAAAAAAATGTTTTTCAATGGGGGGTGCTAACTTGATTTCAAGTTAGCACCCACGCTATGAAAAAAATTTTAAAAATTAAAACAAATTAGCTCACATTTATGAGCTATTTATGAGCTATTTTTGAGCTACATTCAAAATTTTTGAGCTGCAAAACTATGCATGAAAATAATTTTTTTCGATGGGGTTGCTAACTTGACTTCAAGTTAGCACCCACGCTATCAAAATTTTTTTAAAAATTAAAACAAATTAGCTCACATTTATGAGCTATTTATGAGCTATTTTTGAGCCACATTCAAAATTTTTGAGCTGCAAAACTATGCACAAAAATAATTTTTTTTTGTTATCAAAATTTACCTTTAAGTTTACATGAATAATAATAATCCTTATTTAGTTCAAATGCTTTACCAAATACAAAATAATAATATAACAAGATTAGAAGTATATTGGTAAACCCATATAGAGACTACTTTGACATTTCTCGGAAAGTTGGCAACACTGTATTTTAATAATAATAAATTTAAGTGGGCACTAGGAAAAACTTTTCTGAAAATTTGATCAAAATCGAATAAATGATGTAGCTACAATAAATTTTAGTAATTTTTTTCTCGGAAAGTTGGCAACACTGTATTTTGTTAAAATTACATAAATTATATGAATACTAGGAGAATCTTTTGTGAAAATTTGAGTAAAATCGGTTAAATAACATAGCCATAATAAATTTTTTAAAACTTTAGTAATTTTTTTCTCGGAAAGTTGGCAACACTGGATATTAATAAAATTATATAATTAATGGGAGCACTAAGGAAATGTTTTCTGAAAATTTGAACAAAATCGGATAAATAACGTAGCCAATATGAATTTTTAAAAACTTTAGTAATTTTTTTCTCGGAAAGTTGGCATTACTGGAAAAAAATAAAACCACATGACCATCTTGGGTACTAGACAAATTTATCCTGAAAATTTCATTAAAATCATTTGAACCGTCTAGGAGGAGTTGCGGCCACAAAATTTTGACTTACGACCGAGCGAGCTGACGACGCACACACATACACCCACATAAACTAAGTTCAGATTCGTCATCTAGAGGCTATATGAAGGATTTCTATACAATTTTTTTTTTTTTGAAAATGTTACAGACACCGTACCAAACGCTATACTACTTTTCCTTGCAGTCAAACTAGTAAAAATACTAATATATAAATGTAAATCATATATATAAATATTTTTTCAATCTATTATAAACACAAAAATACTTTATTACTACTTTGACTGCAAGGAAAAGTAGTTAAGCGTTTGGTACGATGTCTGTAACATTTTCAAAAAAAAAAAAAAAATTGTATAGAAATCCTTTATATAGCCTGTAGATGACGAATCTGAACTTAGTTTATGTGGGTGTATGTGTGTGCGTCGTCAGCTCGCTCGCTCGGTCGTAAGTCAAAATTTTGTGGCCGCAACTCCTCCTAGACGGTTCAACCGATTTTAACGAAATTTTCAGGATAAATTTGTCTAGTACCCAAGATGGTCATGTGGTTTTGTTTTTTTCCAGAGATGCCAACTTTCCGAGAAAAAAATTACTAAAGTTTTAAAAAATTCATATTGGCTACGTTATTTATCCGATTTTGATCAAATTTTCAAAAAAGATTTCCCTAATGCTCCCATTAATTACATAATTTTATTAATATTCAGTGTTGCCAACTTTTCGAGAAAAAAATTACTAAAGTTTAAAAAAATTTATTATGGCTATGTTATTTAACCGATTTTACTCAAATTTTCACAAAAGATTCTCCTAGTATTCATATAATTTATGTAATTTTAACAAAATACAGTGTTGCCAACTTTCCGAGAAAAAAATTAGTAAAATTTTTAAAAATTTATTTTGACCATTTTATTTAACCGATTTTAATCAAATATTTATAAAAGTTTTTCCTAGTGTCTAAATAAATTATGCAATTTTAACAAAATACAGTGTTGCCAACTTATCGAGAAAAAAAATCACAAAATTTTTTAAAAATTTATTGTGGCTACATTATTTATTCGATTTCGATCAAATTTTCAGAAAAGTATCTTTTAGTGCCCACATAAATTATAATATTATTAAAATACAGGGTTGCCAACTTTCCGAAAAATGTCAAAGTAGTCTATATATGGGTTTACCCATATACTTCTAATCTTGTTTAAATAATAATCCTTCAGGCTAATTTTGAATATTTTTACCACTTTGACTGCAAGGAAAAAGTGGTATAGCGTTTGGTACGGTGACTGTAACATTTTCAAAAATAAAAAATTTGTATATAGAAATCCTTCATATAGCCTCTAGATGACGAATCTGAAATTAGTTTATGTGGGTGTATCGATGTGCGTCGTCAGCTCGCTCGCTCGCTCACTCGTCAGACAAAATTTTGTGATCGCAACTCCTCTTAGACGGTTCAATCGATTTTAATGAAATTTTCAGGATAAATTTGTTTAGTGCCCAAGATGGTCATGTGCTTTTGATTTTTTCCAACTTTCCGAAAAAAAAATTACTAAAATTTTTAAAAATGCATTGTGGCTACATTATTTATCCGATTTTGATCAAATTTTCAGGAAAGATTCCCCTAGTTCCCACATAAATTACGTAATTTTAATATAATACAGTGTTGCCAACTTTCCAAGAAAAAAATTACTAAAGTTTTTAAAAATTTATTGTGGCTACATTATTTATTCGATTTTGATGAAATTTTCAGGAAAGATTCCCCTAGTGTCGCCAACTTTCTGAGAAAACAATTACTAAAATTTTTAAAAAATTATTACGACCATGTTGTTTAACTGATTTTGTTAAAATTTTCACAAAAGATTCTTCTGGTATCCATATAAATTAGATAATTACAAAAAGTACAGTGTTGCCAACTTTCTGAGAAAAAAATTACTAAAATTTTTAAAAAATTATTATGACCGCGTTATCTAACCGATTTTAATCAAATGTTCACTAAAGATTCTCCTGTTGCCCGCATACATTATGCAATTTGATCAAAATACAGTGTTGCCAACTGATCGAGAAAAAAATTACTAAAATTAAAAAAAAAATTATTGTGGCTACATTATTTATTTTGAAGTCAAGTTAGCAACCTCATCGAAAAAAATTATTTTCATGCATACTTTTGCAGCTCAAAATTTTTGAATGTAGCTCAAAAATAGCTCATAAATAGCTCATAAATATGAGCTAATTTGTTTTCATTTTTAAAAATTTTTTGATAGCGTGGATGCTAACTTGAAATCAAGTTAGCACCCCCCATCGAAAAACATTTTTTTTAGGCATAATTTTGCAGCTCAAAAATTTTAATTGTGGCTCAAAAATAGCTCATAAATAGCTCATTAATGTAAGCTAATTTGTTTTAATTTTTAAAAATTTTTTCATAGCGTGGGTGCTAACTTGAAATCAAGTTAGCACCTCCCATCGAAAAACATTTTTTTTAGGCATAATTTTGCAGCTCAAAAATTTTAATTGTGGCTCAAAAATAGCTCATAAATAGCTCATTAATGTGAGCTAATTTGTTTTAATTTTTAAAAATTTTATCATAGCGTGGGTGCTAACTTGAAATCAAGTTAGCACCCCCCATCGAAAAACATTGTTTTTAGGCATAATTTTGTAGCTCAAAAATTTTAATTGTGGCTCAAAAATAGCTCATAAATAGCTCATAAATATGAGCTAATTTGTTTTAATTTTTGGAGAATGGGGGGTGCTAACTTGATTGACGTGCTTCAAACACCATCTGTATGATAAATAATTGAAAAAAATAAACTTCTCTTTGTAAATTTGTTTTCATGTCACTATCCAAAATAACAAAATACAGTTTTTTTTCTAAGATTTTTTCTGTCTCTTGGGATTAATAGTGAGCTTTACCACTAAAAGCTGTAGTTTCTTTGTTGTCCGCAAAGAGATTTTGCTCTGATAACCTACAAGCCATTACAAATATGATTACATCTTATCCCTTACTACATATATTATGAAAAGAATCGCAAACTTTGAGGATATAACATTAAAAATAATGTGAAAAAATGTTATAAGCATTGGCTCTTACGTATTTTTTACTTCATCTTTTACATAGAATATCTACACTACGGTGAAAAATTAGAGATTGGTATAGTATTCGGGACGCTGTTTGTAATATTTCTCAAAATTTAAAAAAAAGAAGAAGCCTTTAGCTGACGAATTAGAACTTAGTTTATGACGGTGGAAGTGTGTGCGTCGTCAGCTCACTCCCTCGGTCGTCAGTAAAATATTTGTGATTGCAACTACTTCAGGATAGGTTTATTTAGAATTCATGTTCCATTTAGAAATTACGGGAATTGATTATTATTGCTATATCACTAATTATCTAGGTTTCCATGTACAAAATATATTATACATATATTGTTTCTTTAAAATAAAATATTATATCGAATCTTTTAAAAATAAAACATGATGAAAAATGATACGAATTCAAATGCAATATATGTATATAAAAATATCCATAATTTGTCCATTAATCTGGATTCATGTCATCTATATATTCTTTCTATTTCAGTGTCGAAAAAAAAAATATATAAAAAAAAAGCGACAGTTTAAAGGCAAAAGAAATCTGCCGGTTGAAAAAATTCAAATCGTCCGCAAAGAAAGATTACTGACAGTCAAAAGTCAAAACCGAAAAAAGAAAAACGAAACAGGACCGGATTACCCCATCAGAACAAACTAGACAAATTCGAAAAATTTTAAGGTCCGAAACGCAATTAAAATTTGTAATAAATATATAATAGATATTATTCTCTAAGACTGGGCACACACTAATTATTCGTATAGTTAGACAATAGTTACGAGTAGTAGAAAGCGATGATTATTGTGTCAGCTCAGATATTTCTATTTTCTATTTACGATTTTTTTGTTCAAGCGATCTAAACGAAACTAAAAATAAGTAAATTAACCAGTTACTAGCAGTTGTAGAACAGTATGTATATATTATTTTGTATTTGTGTTATGTGATTTGTAAGAATTAATATTTTTTTGGTCGAATATATAATTATTACTGATTAGTAATTGCATATTCAATTAGTAACATGCATTACATTATGCAGTATACATTTCACGCACTTCTTCACACATTTTCAATAATCAAATTCAGATTCAAGCGAAAATAAACATTGCAATTGTTAATTAATTTAACTTGACTTAATAACGGATATGTCAAATTAAATACATTTGGCAGTGTTTTTTTGTCAAAAATGCAGTTTCTAGCAAATTTTCCCACATTTTCAATAATAAAATAAAAATTCTTAATTGACTTAAACCTGACGTAATAATTTGTCAATATGGCCGCCGTAGATGTCAGATTAAATACACTTGGCGTTGTAGTTATGTTTGGTGCTGACACCGTGCCATCAATGGTGTATGTAACAACTAGCTGCTGTATAATAATGTCATTATTATACTAGTAACATAATGACCTAGTTTCTACATAGATAATATGATAACGTAATATTAATATTATGATACGCTTGAATAAAATAGTAGATTATGGTATGAGGAGCAGATTTCTATAGGTTGTCTTCTTTTTTAGTTGGTGTTTCAACAGTTCTATAATAAAGCAGTTTTTACTGGTTATTCGACTATAGTTTGTAGCTTATAATTTATTTCGAAGTAGCTTGGGTGATGTACGATTATTTTTTCTTGTCTTTATTGTTTTTTCCAAATTATTGATTTAATTTGTTTATTTTACAATTTATAGTGAAACAATTTTTCTAGTGAATAGTATTTTATGTTATAAAGGACAGAAAGCAATCTTTATTGTGTTGAGTACAGATATTTGCGGATAACGTAGAGCCGATGCTAAGCAATCTGGGAGAAACATGAAAACAGCATTCTGTTCCAAGTAACGTATATAAATTTTTCTTCAAGTTTTCCAAACGAAACTAAATTATAAATTAAGAAAAATTCATATGTTTAAAGAGAAATATATTTGATCTTTTAAAAGAAAATGGCTTTAGGTTATAGTTCTACATTAATATTTATTAATAATCAACGTTTCGGCGTACTCAACGTACATTTTCATTAGAAAAAATAATACAAATGACATATACAGTAAATAAACAGAATATAGAAACAAGTTACTAACTAGGTAACAAAATATGTAATTAGATTATAAAATTTATAAATTTTTAATTAAAGGAAGTCAGATTTTAATACAAAACTAAAATCTAAATTACTTTTATTTTAATATTAATAAACTGATATAACCATTAATAAACCTAAGACAAAACAGTATCTAAGTATAGATTACATAATATTTAGTACAAATTTAGAGTAAAAGCAAATTTATATTTTGTATGTTCAATGTTATTATTTCG
This sequence comes from Clivina fossor, assembly GCA_963966155.1. Taxonomy (NCBI): domain Eukaryota; kingdom Metazoa; phylum Arthropoda; class Insecta; order Coleoptera; family Carabidae; genus Clivina; species Clivina fossor. Next base: position 17,687,111 of record OZ014553.1, on the reverse strand, counting down.
AATTTTATATTAAATCTTCTTTATCTATTTTGCTAAATATATTATTATTATTTTATAAAATCTATTACATTGCAATAGAGTTACCATTAGTTATTAAAGTAGTAATAATGACTAAATATAAAGTTAGAAATCGTTTTTAGATTGTGTATGTGACATATAATAAATAAACTATATTATTATTATTATATAATAGATTCTGAATTTTTTTTACTATTTTATTTTTTATTTAGTAATTTTTATCAATGATAAATTTTTATGTGAGTGTAATCCGGCTCTGACATAAAATACAAGGAAAAGAAAAAATAACATACAATGATAAAGGATAGACAACAGACGGAAGACCCAAGAATCTACATTTAAAAGTTGGCGAAACGAACTCATGTTTAAGTATCCTTAGGAGAGACGTATCCGGGCTTATTTGAATATACGCAAGGACAAGACAGCCGTGTTCCTTCAAGCGTTGTATTACATTAGAACCTAGCGATCTGCATAAAGTTATGAAGAGAAAAACTTTGGCGCACTACTAGTGACATCTGTGTTCTCGCTGCTACCGGTTGAAACCAGAATGTTCGATGTTTTTTTTTTTCTTTTTTTCGACGACCAGAAAAATATTATAAACGGAAGCGAAACTTTTTGTAAAAACGGTAAATATTGCGTTTGGTCGATGAAGAAATGATAGAAATAAAAATATTTGTTTTCGATTTTGTCTTGAATACAAATTGTAAAATAAAAATTGTTCGAATGTACATCTGTTAGAAAATTTTCATGATGTAAAATTTGAAAATACTATAATAATTGTAAGATCCATCAATATTTACAGCAGATTGATAAGAGCAGAAGCAATAGAAATTTATAAAGAAAAAGATAACATCAAAATCAGTGTGAAAGCATTGCTAATTTAAATAAAATTTGGCTTTTCTTTAATTAAAAATTAATATATTTTGTAATCTAGTTACTTGTATTTTGTTACCTAGTAATCTTTTAGGAGCAATTCAAGCTTTGTATGATTGAAGTGAGGTTGCTGTATGAGTTGATGGTTGTTTAAATAATTGGTTTCGTATTTTGATGTTGGTGTGAAACAGAGCTATTTAATATTTAATTTACATATATAGATGTTTTTCTTCGGAAAGCTTTGTGTGGTGATGATGGTATACATATAGGTGATTGTGTTGTATCTGCTTTAGCGTATGCTGATGACGTGCAGTTATTTTGGCGAAATCTGAAGAGAAATTGAGAAGGATAATTGATAGAAATAACGTTGTACGTTAGGTAAGGATAAGAATCTTGTGCTGAATATTGATAAGTGCAAAGTATTAGTTTTTGAAAAGGGTGACTTGACTGAATCTAATGTATCTGTTGATGGTTGACCGCTTTATTTTATCATCTAAATTAAATAAATAAATTTTCTAAAATTTACTCATCAATATAATTCGAAATATATAAAAATAGATATTTTTTCTGTGTACTACAATAAAAAAAAAAACAGTTGTATGTGTATGAAAATCTTCTGAAATTGAAATAGGCTGAAATTTGAAAATCCCCAGTTTGTGAAAACTTTGGACGAGTTCAATGTTTGATATAGTACGTTGTTATGATACGTTAACTGAAAATGTCATGGTTGACACTAAACGAATTGGTACCTGTTATCCGTATACACGGATAACGTATACATACAGTAAAATAACATGATATATACAGGCTAAAGTTAATTTTCGCTCGGATATGTTTGTAGTAAAGGTTTTTTTTTGTTGATGCCCGCATTTGTTCTCATGCTATATTCAAAAGATAAAAAAGCCTTTTTAAAATTTTTTTTATATGAATATACAATATATTTTTAATTAAAAATACATTAAAGTATACTTAAACTTTAATCAAATTTACTGAATAATTGATGGGTGATTATTATATTAAAAGAAAAATATAATCTTTTGTTTATGTTTCAATTTTCGTTAATTTTTAATTTAAATTTGAATTTTCCTAAATAAGAATTGTTGCATTATCTATATTAGACCTTTTCAACAGCATGATCATGTGTAATATTAGATATATTTTCTAATTTTCGTATATTTATTACTTCTTATTCAAAATTTTCAATTATTCATCTAAACTTGATGTGAAATAACAATTTTTATTCAATTAGTTTATATGTAGATAATAGTTATTTAAAAAAATTAACACTTTCGGCCGTTACTTTGTGAAACTTCATATTAAAATAAAATAAAAATATGTTGTAACTTTGAAAATTCACTTTAATACACAACTCTAGTAATTGCAGTTTTGACAAACATTGTCATTATCAAACTGTCATTGTCACTGACATTATCATTGTCAATATCAAAGTTTGATAATGATAATGTTTGTCGAAACTATTTCAAAATTTCAAAGTTACAAATGTTATTTATTTTATTTTAATAATTATTTATGTAATAACTGTATTAACTGTATATATATATATATATATATATATATATATATATATATATATATATATATATATATATATATATATATATATATAATAAGAATAATAATAATAAACGAAACTTACACCGAAACTCCGCATAACTATTTGCGTGTTAACTATATATATATATTAATATTTATTGTATTCTTACTAACACTGTAAACTACTACCATATGTTCTTGCCCTAAACAGGCCGACTTGTAATAAAATACCCCTATATTTACTTTTGCCTTCTTCTTTTTACTGTTGGGAAGGGTGGGTGGTAGGGTGGTTCCTTCCCATAAAAAATAATAATAATAATATCAATCATTGTAAAGGCACTGATTTAAATAAAATTTGACTTCTTTTAATTAAAAATTTATAAATTTTATAATCTAGTTACTTATTTTGTTACTTAGTAACTTATTTCTATGTTCAAAGTTTAGAAATGTATAAAGAAAAAGATAA